>OZ007567.1:106596975-106934475 GCA_963931925.1 Onchidella celtica | reverse complement strand
AATCTTCCCTGGGCGATGCTGAATCAGAATAATATTGGTCTTAGATGTTTACCACCGTCGTTAGTTTCTGAATAAAACACAGAATTACATACAGACAACTCGCATTCAAATTAGGTTAATTCTGTAGGTTTTGATAGTTCGAACCAAAAAAATGTCATAATTGCATGACGAACTGTGTCATTTGCAATGTTCTAAAATGCCATGCATTGTATTATAGTCAAAGGTACATATCAACATATCAGAAATGATAACTGCATGTACTGCGAATTTAATACGGTAGCAAGGACCTTATTCTCTACCGGATGTAAGTAAACACACAATTTGCAATGATTCTAATTTTGCAGATAGGTATTCTGTTTTTACAATTAGTTGATAAATAAGGGTGTTTTATGAGCTGCGTATGTCTACGCTTTCGCCCAGAAGAATATATACACATATACGTGGTATTTTTTACAGAGACGGGTAGCTGTCAGTAGATTAACAAACAGCTTTGAAGTTTGCTTCACTCGAGAATCTGCCTTGAAATTCTGGACTTTACAACTTGGAACTAATCCTGGGCTGTACGCTGGATAATGTGAGTGGGGCTTAACACATCAAACATAAATCCAATATCGCCGCAGTGGGGGAAAAATAACCTTATTAATTAAACCCTAGTCCTGCGGGAGGCCACTATATTGGCCACCCCGCGCAACACGCGAGACACGGGAGGCCATTATTTTGTCCGACACGCTTAACCGCGGGTCCTGCGAGAGGCCACATTTTTGTATAGCAACGGTGCACCTCGCGCTTTGGTTATTCGGTTGCCAAGGCTGTCGTTGTTGTTGTTTTTTCACGTGTTTTTTCCACACAGTTTTCGCGTGTTTATCCATCCTGTCACCCCTACTATATCTAACAAAATGGTCTCGTCCGATTACGTTTATTACGATGCAACTATTCGTCACACTCGTGTAATAGTACTGACGGTCTGAAGTTTGAACTGGGGAAAAGTCTTGGGGAAACTTTTACTTTGATGCTGGTTGTCGTCTACATGTGAAATGAGAAGAAAGGGGCCATGTGCGTATTTGAGACGCCGTTCTACGTCTGTAATTATGAATTCCGATGTAATATTGGGGCATGCTGCATAAGGGCGTCTGTCAGTAGGTTTTTCATCAGGGAAAACTGGGAGAAAATGACCGACTTTGTTGTTGGTCGTTGTCTTTATTTGATGTGGTAATTAGAGAGATATTGTATTCCTTTGATTAAACCGCTTTTCAATACACGAATGTGCTCTACGACCTGGAACTGGAAATCAAATCTGTCGCTAAAACTAACATTATAGTAAGTGGACGCTTTATATAGTAGAGGAAGGAGAAGGCAATGTCACGATACATGTGGTTAGTAAATTAAGCGAATGGTTTAAATTTTAATTTGTTCACCGAAATGGCCTGACACAGGGACAGAAAAAGCGCAGAGGTCTTGGGAAAATGATAAAACATGTGTTAAACGGCATGCAAATGCAGAAAATTCTTGATTTGGGGCCTTCCATTTCACAATAAAACCTACTGCATATCATCACAAGTACTTTATCCAAATATAGGGGTCTCTTACGATTTATCCACCACTATTGTTGTTATTGCGTCCTGAAGTATATGCGATACACGTGTTCACAAGGACCCGACTGACCGGACCGCCGAGGTTATCGGCAACACGCGAAAGATGGGCTGACTGGCCGCTGGCTATCCCCGCACGGGGCGTTGGACGAGGGTTAAATCACCCTAATTGTAAAGGCTAGACACAGGAAGAGAGACAGACACGGTCAACAAAGAAATATAAACTCCGCGACTGGAAATCTAAGCCGATGGAAACATTTTAAATCGCATAGTATGTTCTTGCGGTCATCTCTCGAATTTTACAAGCCACGGGGCGCCCCCATAATTTATTTACAGGTCAAGTACCTGAGTACACTTTTCTTCGATTGCGAGAAGGTAGGTTTATAATCATAAATCAAATGTGATCAAAGGCAACAACGCTTCCGCTCGTGATCACGAAGTTACTGTTCCTTGCCTGTTCTGGTAGGAGTAGGTATAAATAGTGAAGGATAACGGATCGATATGAACGTAGCTAATTCTGCAGTTAGGGTATAGCCTATCGTTGCAACAGAATGCATAATGAGAAGTGACAACTAGTTTACCAGGATAACCATAGAAAAACGGGTTTGAAATGGAGAATGTGCAAAATTTACAGCTTTTGGGGGGGGGGGGGGGTGGGGGAGGGGGCGATATTATCATACTTAGGATTATAACATCAGTAACATCAGTAGATTTATGTTCCCAATAATATGAAAGAAAGTGCAATAGGGCTGTGTCCATATAAAAAAAAAAAAAATGAGATCGGTTCCAACCGTTCGACATGAACCCAGGCGAAGACAATAGGCACTCGAACACTACTTTCCAAGAAAATCAACGGGGGAGTTGTTGACTGAAAAAAAAAATGCAATTCACTCCTTCCTTAGCTTTGTTCAGAACTATCGTAAAATATAATATTTTGGTTAGCCACGCTGAAAACCAATTTTGGGGCCAAAAATTCTGAGCAAAATAAAAAAAACACCAAACTGCAACATCCATGACAGTTTGTTCCTGACCGTTGCAATAGAAACACTAAAATCACCAGGTGCGCAGCTACAGTGGTAGTCGAAGATTGATACCCCAAGTGACAGCCAGGTTTGTTGGCAATTTGGCAATTGGTGGTGGTGGTGGTTGGGGGGGGGGGGGGGATTGAAGCAGAAAGAGTAGAGCAGAAAAGCTGGGAAGTTTTTTGTTATGATAATAAAATTTTGACTCATGACACGCTCCAACCATTCACATAATGCAGACAGCGAGCCTTGGTATCGTTGTCACCACGTTTCTGTCTTTCTTTTCTTTTTTTTTTCGCTTTGGAGATCTTGGGGACATGTCACAGGCATATAGGCATGTTGTATTTTACTACATATAACAGTGAATGGCATCCCGTATCTGATGTGATCATTGACATTATGACAGAACAGTATATTCTTACACCTCCCTGTGTGGCCAGGTTTTAGATGCTCAGGTCCAGTGGTTTTCAAACTTTCTAAATTCCTATCCCCTAATATCCATTGCTCAAGGCTTTACCTTTCTCATACAGAATCTGCCACTTTACTTTTTAAAAAGCACTCAATGGAATTCTTGGGACAGTGTCAGGACAAATTTATGCCTGATCTAACACACTTGTGAGACACTTGACCTTGACTCTGCTAAACAAGAACATCAGTTTTGTGGTGACCAGGGGACAGGTCCAGGTTTGACCTCTTCCCCTCTCCCCATCCTAAAGAAAGAGTAGAAAAGGAGGGCGGGGGGGGGGGAGGAAAAGTATAACACGACACCGGGGACAAAGTGAGCGAAGCGAGCGCACAAAGATCGTGTATGATTTCGAAATAGCATTCCTTTCTTTCACACTTTAAAATGGATTTTAGTGAACTTGTTGCGCGCAAAGGGCTCGGGTTTTCGCCATAAAGGCCGTGCGGCACCACTGACAGTGTGTATGAGGCCATGCGTCTCGAATGTGATCAGAACATCAATTACCCGTGCTCAGAACATAAATTAGCCGTGATCACGATAATACTGTGATCATTTTTGTTTAATTATTATCATTTTTTAAACTGAATAATACAGGGCCTTTTTTTTTTTATCTTAGAAGTACATGTATATGTATTTGTAGAAAATTATATCCGTTAATATAGTATCATTTTAGGCTGGAAAATGGAACAAAAGGAACAACGAAAGGTTATGTCTGGCGCGATGTGCATTTGCTAATTTAGTTTTGTGATGAAATTATTTTATCGATGGAGAATTTATGGACAGAAAAAGTGGCTGAAGAGATGAAAGAAAGGACGGAACAGATACATTACTCTACTTAATTTTAGACAAAAGTGTGAGAATGCAGCGGAACACACGCAAACATACAAAAACAAACACGCACGGGGAGAGAGAGAGAGAGAGGGGGGCCGGGGGGGGGAATACAAAAAGAGAGAGGCGTAGGGAAGGAGGAAGAAGGACAGTGCGAAAGAAAGCTAAATGTCACCGAGAACGATTATTCCTTAGCAATTTTCACGCATAAAATGTTGGTGTTAAGTGTAGCACTTTTCACCCAGACCAAACAAGCCAGTTCCATTCTGTCAGAAAGATTTAACAATGCCCAAACATTTTTATTCTTATTATATTCAATACTCATCCTCTTGAATACATTGGCGATAATGTAAATCTCACTGTTGAATGATACAAACATTGTTCAAGTCTTAACGATACAACAGGCAGGAGATAGGGATAGTTCATCCTTTTGTACAGGGATCATCAGTGGCTGCCGGTGACCACCCCCCAGCAAGAGACCGTGAGATATTAGCTCTCTCGTCGCGTGGCCTGCAGAACTTTGGAATGACATCCGTTTGCCCCCGCAGAGTCAGGAATTCACTCTATGTAATCCCGTCATGACCTTGTTGAAATCTGAACTTTTGGGCCAACTGAGGTTCCATAAATATTCCATAATAATCATAAAATCACATTCTGTCGCTTATATTCTAGACTAATTTTACTACTGACATGTTTTTGGTGTATTATCTGAGATTTGCGATATATACAAAGTAATAAACAAGCATACTTAATGTCAAGAACAGATTTAATTCATAAATGTTTCCACTGACTAAATTTTTGTGAGAGAGCAGTGAGTAATTTTTACAAACGTAATTATTGTGCGAGCCAGCATAACTTGGTCTCGTAAACAAGTTGTTTTGAACAGTTTTTTTTATAATAGATAGACAGAAGATGTGGGGAAGGATAGACGGACAGCGTAGGTGTGCATGACTGAGCACTTGTTGTATCTCGTGTTTTGAACTAGGGTTAGTAAAGAGGGAAGGGGTGAGTAGGAATTAAATGTTATTGAGACTTCTGTTGACGTACAGAAAATACCGTGATCCAGAGTAAAAGCTCGGGGTTTTGAACATGTTAAGAATTTATTGCTATAAAATTTACATTATATTGTATTGAAGTAATTCGACCTTTGATGTCGACCCAAGGTCGTTGCGTAGGGCTGTTACTTAAAATAACTCAGTTCGGCAGCTGAGCTAGAAGTGGTTGCACCAATCACAATCCAGGAATTAGACGGTAAGCTGCAGATGCAGACCAGTATTTAAGGCCATACAGAACTTAGTTCTGGGCCACATGTAGAAAATCCATTTACGAGGTGGACGGCGATAGTCCTCAGCCAGATGAGAGACATAGAGACGCAGTTGAGCAGTCCATTGTGAGGGGCCTGATTTAAAGCTCCAGAGCCTAAGCTACTTGGTTTGATATAAACTCACAGCGTTTACATCCAGCGCTCTCACTCCCAGTGAGGGCCGCATGGTGAGAGTCCATACTAATTTGTAATGATGAAAGTGAACCGTTCTACTTACTTTTGAAGACAGTTTCAGAGCTACCGCCAGACAACGCATGGTTGTACAAGCATTCCCCATGGCGTGTCTAGAGGAAATGTCCATATCCTAACATGTCTCATTGAATTAATAGAATTTAAACTGTTAGATCCGTCGCCACGTGCGCGGATTCTATTTGCCATATAACTCATATGACCTGCAAGTAGTTAGATTGAATTCGTTAGTCTTTATAAAAGCTGTAGTTCCGTTAGTTAGATTCAGTTGCCTTTGAATTGATATTTATATTTATAATTATATTTGTTACATTAATTCCTGTAATTAAACTGCCCTACAGTTCTGCTAAAATTGAAAGCAATTGATTTATTTAGTTTTTAGAGTGCAAGTATTTATTTTTGTGTGTTTGTCGATTGTGGGAGCGGACCTCGAAAGAGTGTCAGTCGAAATATCCCCATGTAACCCACATCGCGACACTTAAGCGTGGCAAAAACTTTTAAAAAGGGAGGGAAATGTCACGTGAAGCTACGATGTATGGAGGATTTAGCTCTATATCATGTCTGGACTCCAAAACAAACGATACAGTTGTGCATAAAAGATCAGTGAGTATCCTCCCTGCTGAGTAAACCACATTTAATCATGGACTGTTATTTTTTAGAGAGAGGCATCTTGAAACTGAAAGAGCTGAAGTTTTCAGAGTCATGTCATTCCCAGAAAGCACTTTTTGTTCAATTACTCAATATCTCAATTTTAGCTGTTTGTGCCCTAGGCATGACATAGATCTATGCACGTCATAATAATTATATCAACGGTTATCAATCAGAATGTATTATGTCCAGTTTTATTCATTGCCCTTAAATGTCTGTGGACATCCAAGACATAAGACATAAGGTGTGTGATTTAATTTCATAACCCCATGAAACTATCCATGTGACTTTTCATTGAGATTACAAATTTCAGGCTTGTTTTCCTTAGTTTCACTAGTTTAGACAAAATATTCTGGTTGCCATCCCTCGATTATAATACTGTATTTCTTTATTGTGTGCTTTCTTTGAATGACATTGCGTTTCACGGGAAAGTACCAGAATTTGTTTTTTTTATGGTGTCCACCTATGTTGTGCCATTGTTCTCGCCTGTGTTTTCATACCATCTACGTGGTTATATCTTCCAGTGGCCGTACAGAGCACCACCGCTGTGACCCGATGTTCACTTTACATCTATTGGTCCTTAAGTTAAGTGTAGGCCAGTGTCTAGCGTCTCAGTCCGCGCGGTCCGTGGAAAATCTTGTCAATGAGCGATAACCACAACGATGACACGGGGGAGCAGGGTAGATAACAATTTCATGAAAACACGCAAGGAATGTCTTTTGGGGCAAGGTCATCAGCCGTCGGCGCTTGATAGCAGCGCCAACGACTTCACTATCGGGCATAAGTCCCGGGTTATCTCCGTGTCCTGTGGACTTATTGGGTTGTTGCTTTCCAAATTCTCTTATTTATTTGATTTGTTTCAGATTTGCTTTTTGACTGCGTCAATATTTGCGATGATAATGCCTCGCTCCTTGCAAGTACTGGCAATGTAAGAGCAGAGAGTTGTAAACAGAGCTCCGTGACACCAATGCAAATACGACATGAAGTGAACACCTGATGGCGCTTAGTCCCACAGACCTTGGTAGATTGGCATGAAGTACTGTAAATATCGTACAAGACACTGGGTTACTAATATTGTAGTTCCTTGCAAGAAAGAAAAGCGCTGACAAATGAAGGAAACATTACAATAAGCTGTTTTGCATGAAGAATATTTCTTTTGTTTTATCGTGGGTGGCATCTATTTGCCAGAGATGACAGATTATTTGCTTTATGCGTTGTTCTCATCATAGACAGTCATGCAATACGCTATCATTCTGAAAGGAGGCTTGTAAGGTGGACAACAGATTTTTATTACGTTAGCTCGCTATTAATATTGTGCATGCCAATATTGGGACAGTTATACTGTAACTTTGTAAGCGAACAGGTTACAGTATTCCGCTAGCTGTACTACTGAAAACATTTGAACTGTGTCTAAAAGTTGTGATTTTTGGTCAGTTATGTCACAGGTCTCGAGAAAATGTAGTAAGATAAAACTAAAAGCTATCAGTTATCACCTAGGAACAGTACAAAATTGGGGGTAAGCCAGACCAAGGCTGGCGTAGGCCCCAGCTTGATGGCGCGCCACCTATTTATTACGCACCACATTAAAACACTACTCACTGCCCATACAGCCGCAGTGTGGGCAGTGAGTAGTGTTTTAGTCTGATACATAATAATTAGGTGGCGAGCCACCAATCTGGGGCCTACGCCAGCCTTGATCTGGCTTACCCCTTAAGCTTATACCAGGCAAAACCTACGACCAAAGCCCCGGACGTTCTCACTTTCACATCGAATTCCTGCAGAAAATGAAAAAAAAAGTCCTTAATAATATGAGCAGCAGTAATCTGTTACCATTAATCTTGCTTGAAAATTTATAATTGCCATGTCTTGAGGAAGAGATAGAATTCAAACTAAGTGTGCAGCTAAACTATTTGAACTTAACTTAAGTTCAGTTCCCTCCAGATCCCACGCCCAGTTTCAGTGTTTGGGTGTTTCTTCGGTGTTTGTTGTTTAAGAGCGGAGCCAAGTTTCCTCTTATACTCTGAGGTCGTGTCCCCCCCAAAACCCTGCACTCCATTATATTCATAGTCCATTACTGTTTTCTTTTGGACTGGTTAATGAATGTTTTGTTCCCAGCTCTTACTTCCGCGAACTCGCAGCACAGCGTGACTGAAAACAAAAACGGAGGGATGGCGGTGGGGAACGAGATGTGATATATCTTCATATTCTAATTATCTATTTTAATGAAATGCTGCATTTATTCTATGGAAAGGAGTAGAACGATATTATACTGATACACCTGTTATCATGGTTTTTAAATTTTCATATCAGAAAAAAAAACAACGAACGAACAAAAAAGTGCAGCAACGAAGTATGGACAGGAACTAGAACAAAATGTGACACCTGAACAATTGATTGTGCAATGTGAAAAAGTTGGTTGGTTTCTTGAAGGCATAAGATTTACAGCGTAATGAAAGTGGAACATTCTTTTATCTTTAATAAAGTAAGGAAGCATTGAATTTTTTTTTTTTTTTGAGAGACTGAAAATTTTATGACTTATAAGCATCAGTTAAAGGCTTACTTGGTTACACTTTGTATGTCCATCTAGATCTAGTTTTTTTTTGTTCCTTCAGCATGCCTGTGTATTGTGTGTGTGATTTATAGGATGCAAATGTCGTAAAGAGCTTAGAGCCTGGTTGTCCACTGGATGAAGTGCTGTATAAATGCTATGTTGTATTATTATTATTATTTTATGCTGGGACTTCTGAAGTACCAGCCAACGTTTATTCCCTCGAAAATTTAAGAGAAGAGCACATTCGTTATCATACAAAGACAGAGTCAGATTTAATCGCTTTCTAAGTCTCTTGAACAGCAAAATTACCGAACGAAAGTGTTAAGTATCTTTCGGCATGTACAAAGTCTGATTCCGAGCTCAGAGTGACATATGACAACTTCCGCCCGGAGGGGACAACTTTATCAGCGGAGACAAATCCTGAATGTCTGCGCGTGTCAGGGAGAGAAAGTCCCCAAATTTGGACAGTGGTCAGTTGTCACTTGATGTCAATTGCTTGACCCTCTTATTTCTCTCAGGCCGAATGCCGTTACATTATCTCTGTTGGACCGCAGTGATTTGGTCAGAAGTGCAGATGGTTATCGGCCAGAGATCTCGACCAGTCAGCTCGCGAACATGACTCGACGGGGTGCACGTCGTTAACTGTATGAGCCCTTATTCAAAGGCGTTGAACCATGCAGCATTTCTTGCATTCTACAGCCCATAGCTGCCCCTTGTTTTGCAGTGGGAAACGAAGACAAGTGCCTCAGGCATTCGATCCATATTGTGTTTCTATCTAGTTTGTTGGCGTGCGGAAAGAAGGGCCTAATTGCTATCATGGAGACAGCTTTTTCCGAGAAACAGATGAGACTGTCAAGAATGTTTATGCTAATTTAAAGAGTGATAAGACAAAGAGCAGGGTCGAGTATTTTGCTCAGGAATTTGCTGAATGGTTGAAACAAAAATGGACAGCGCATTGTCGAAGGATTTGATTAACAAGAGACGGGTCGAATGGAACGGAATGTTAACTATTCGAAGTCCGTTTTGGGACAGTTGTACTTATTATATTACTGACAAGTAACAGTGTCACGAGTGGAGTGAGTGCAATTAAGGGGATTGCTACAGAGCGGGTGTAGAGTAAGGACTCACAGTAGACAGCAAGTTAAGCGTGCTGTTGTGAGTAGTAGTGGGGCGGGGTCTGAAGGAGGCGAAAGCGCTGTATAACTATCACTGCAAGTTAGAAGGTCCTAGGGATCGGACCTGTGAATAAAAGCCCATCGGGCGGACATAAAGGGGAAGCAGTCGAGAAGACTAGTGAGAGGTCTTTCCAGTTATGACTGGTATGTAGAACGTTGATTGATTATTATGATTGATGTATTATATTATATTCGTCTTATTACCATGATGTGAATAAGTATATGTGAGGAATGTGGAAGTCCTTGATATTGGATATAGCAAGGTGCGCCATGAGCGATAGATGAAAGTGAGTTCATGGATTTGTAGCGCGAGTGAGTAGTGTGTACTCCGATGGAAGTGTGTTACCGTAAGATGTGTGGTGAGTGGAAGGTGAACTAGTGTGTGTACGTTTCATGGGTTGTAAGGAGAGGTGGAGTGAATAGAAATGGTAGGATATTATACCAGTGTAATGTTATTCTTGTAGGTGTCGGGGACGGGCCGCAGAGCCACCTCGATGAGCACAGGGGATAGGCCAGCATAGGGCCGGAGGCCACACATAGGCCAGAAGTGAGGCTGTCGGGGCAGGACAGTAGAGGCACATAAAGTCGTGGCAGTCAGGCCACGGGCAGGGGACGTAGATATGAGAGTGAATGAGATACTATGTTGTTGCCATGTTGATAGGCTAGTGAACTGATATTATGTTGTTGCCATGTTGATGGCTATGGAAATACTAATGTGTTATTGCCCTGCTGAGGTGCTAGGGGAGTGCTAAGGTGTATGACAATAGGAAGGTGATATTGAGAGACTGCGGTGCCAGTGAATCATTAATGTACTATTAAGACCCTGAGGGGAGAGGCTGAGGCCGAAGTGCCTTTAGGAGTAACTACCGGATTGTGGATCCGAGGAAGAGTGCATGTGAGAATAAGGCCGTTGTACGGCAGTCATTTCAATAATATAATATATGTAATTGCGCTATTATATGTATAATTATGTTTAATAAATGTGTGAGTCTGATGGGTTGTTTTGTTAAGTGTTAAACTTGTTTGTTCGTGATTGTCGTCCTGTCATAAACTATTACATTTCCCAGTCTGGGATTTGTGACACTGGGGGCTCGTCCTGGTTACCTGTGGTCATTTTGACATTGTGTATTCGTTATATCTAGTTGTTTTTCTGTTGTGCTAGGAATTCGTGCTGTTGTCTTTGTTCGTGGGATGAATGGAAATTTCATGATGATATGATTTATGTATGTTTATGAATAATAATATGTATTGATGCATGTATTGCTATGAATAGGTATTAATGTGTATTTAAACTTTCCAGAGTGTGTGCGTGCAGCCTGAGGAGACAAGCGGCCAGAGCTCCGATTAAGGGGAGGAGTTAAACTCAAAATTCGAAGTTAAGTGAAACTGAAATTTTGTGCCCTGGATCGGGGGCTGTTCCTTTAATCTGTCTTTTTCCCTGTTTTTGCTGTTGTTGTCGTTATAGGTTATACGGGCGGTGGCGCGGGTTTGCTGTGTTGAACTTAGTTTATCCTTTTAAAAAGGTGTGGTAAACTTTGGAACTTCGTTCATCACAGTGAACAGTTCTGTAGGGACCTGTATTTTTGTTTAGATTGTAGCGTTCTATCTTCCTCGTTGTTTTAGGAAGACGTTTCTCTTGTCCTTCTCCTCCCTATTTGTAGATACGTTCTTTTTTTTCAGACTCTGTTCTTGTTCGTACCTTGTAGTGTAATCGGCGTAGTTAGGTTGCATTTTTTTCATTATATTCTCTTTTTTGTAGAAGCTTGTCCTAGTCTGGTTCGTTGTCCTTGACGTACTTGTGGTCCTCCTACTGAATTTCCTTATTCTTGTCTTTTCTACTCTTTTTTATTATTAATAGTGCAGTACATTTTATGAATATAGAATTAGTTGTGCTGTAAAGGTAAATTTCTGAATTGTATTGGATACAAGTAGGTGTGGTTATATCTGGTGTGATCTCAGGTCTCTGGTCGTGTTGTTAGTGATCATACCGACAGGTTAGCCGTTTTTGTAATACATACCATAACCATAAATCTGTGAAATGGCGGAACTCCAACAATTAATGAAGTTGGGTAAGGAACTTGGCCTTGAGGGAGAGGAGCTACGCGGCTGGATCAAAGAACAGCAGGCGGATTTGCGCGATGAGCGTGCTAAGGATAGAGAGCGAGAAAAAGAGGCTAAGGCTCAGGAGCAGGAGAGAGAGGCTAAGGATAAGCAAGAGGAAAGAGAGGCTAAGGCTCAGCAACAAGAAAGAGAGGCTAAGGATAAGGAACAGGAAAGGGAGTTTAAGCAACAGGAAAGAGAGGCTAAGGCTCAGGAGCAGGAGAGGGAGTTTAAGTTAAAGGAGTTAGAAGATAAGCAGCAGGAGAGAGAGGCGCGAATAAGAATCGCCGAGTTAGAACTCAAGAAGAATACGCCAACGGAAACGGTTGAGCGGCAGGTACACAATAAAGGTGGCGTTAGGATTAAGCTCCCTACGTTCGACGACCGGAAGGACGACATAGACGCCTTCCTTTACAGGTTCGAACTGAACGCACAATTGCAATGGGGGGAAAATAAGGAATTATGGGCCACGTACCTGGCGTCGCTGTTGCAGGGGCGAGCGTTAACCTACTTTAAAGAGCTACAGCGCGAAGACGTGCAAGACTACGATAAGCTGAAGGCTTTGCTGCTTCGCCGATTTGCGCGTACCGAGGAATATTTCCGGGAGCAGTTTAGGCGAGCACGTGCAGATACCAGGGAGGACTTTGCTGCCTTCGTCGCGAGACTAACGGAGTATTTCGCGAACTGGGTAGACTTGGCGCATGTGGGCACGGATTTTGCTAAACTGAAAGACTTAATGATCCGTGACCAGCTGTACGCTTCGTGCCACAAAGATCTGGTGGCTTTCCTGAAAGAGAACGAACCCGCGACGGTGCAGGAGGCGTCTAAGTTGGCGGAAGCATACCGTACGGCGCATCCGTCCAAACCAGTCGCCAGGGCGTACGTCCAAGATGCTGGATACGTCGCCGTTGTCGAGGGGTCGCCGGCAGGACTTAGGGACAGGTCGCGTCAGCGTGGTGCCTATAGCGGGCAAGCCCAGGGGCAGCATAGGGGCTTTCACCAATCACCGGCGTTTGGATCCGGTAAGTTTGACCGAGCAGGAGGGCTAGGTCGCGGTAATGGCCGGGGGCGAGTTGTGACCTTTGCCGATGACCGACGGCATAGGGACTCTAGTTCCGGTCGCGAGGGGTCACGGGGACCCAGGCCTAGGGCAGCACAGGGAGCGGAGTGTTGGACTTGCGGACGCGTGGGTCACTTTTCGCGCGAGTGTAGGGCCGCGAAGTGTTGGAACTGCGGAAGAGCAGATCACATCAGCGTGAACTGCCCTGCAGGTAGGATAGCGGCGAACGTGGACAGTAGCTCCAGTCCATGTTCCCCAAATAAATTTCATCATGCGGCTGCGTGCGTTACATCGGACAACGGAGGCGGACAGTATTCTAAGTGTCCCAGTTGTGAGAAGTTATTATCTTCCGGTGTTTTACCTTGTGGGAGAAAGATCCCCGTTATAAATTCATGTCATACAGGAGGTGGTCTTAGGGTTTATCCGGGGTTTGTTGGGGACGAACCGGTCTCGGTTTTACGAGATACAGGATCTACCGTTGTGGGAGTGCATAGGGACTGCATTCGGGATTCACAGCTTACAGGTGAGACTGTCCCGTGCATCCAATTTTCGGGGGCCATTGAGAAACTACCCATGGCAAAAATAATGATAGATACACCTTTCCTTAGCGGGGAAGTCGAGGCAGTCGTTGGTTGTTTCCCAGGCGCCCAGCTCATCATTGGGAATGTATCACGGGTAGTTTCCCCTTCCGATGAGAACGTGCAAGCATGGTCGCAATCAAAAGGTATTGACTTTTGCGCCGCGGTCGAAACACGCCGACGGGTAGCCGATAAAGATAAGATTAGACCTTTGGCTACGCCAGCGGTCAACCTAGATATCACGCCAGAGCGCTTGGCGAAATTACAAAGGGAGGATCCATCATTAAACCCATGTTTTGGGGAAGCGCGAACCGAGAAAACGAGGAGATATAAGAACGGGTCGTCCTCCTTTATTGTTCAGGCGGGCATTCTGTTCCGTAAATATGTAACGGTGTCCTCCATTTTAAAGCAGGTCGTGGTGCCAGCGTTGCTGATCGCAACAGTATTGCATTTGGCACATGATGTCACATTAGCGGGTCATATGGGGATAGCTAGAACCAAAGAAAGGGTTCTTAAAAATTTTTACTGGCCATCGATCCACAGAGATGTGCAGGTCTATTGTAAGACGTGCAGTGCGTGCCAAAAGACGACGCATAAGGGTCGTACACCCCAGGCCCCTCTTCAGAAGATCCCCACGGTCTCAGAACCGTTTAAAAAGGTCTCGATAGACCTTGTTGGCCCCATTCACCCAGCGACCGATAGGGGGAATCGATTTTTCTTAACGGTCATATGTAATGCTACGAGATGGCCAGAGGCGGTTCCTCTGCGGACCATAACGTCTGAGGCAGTCGCGGAAGCGTTGTTTGCAATTTTCGCTAGGGTAGGAATACCAGAGCAAATTCTGTCTGATAGGGGCGCGCAATTTACGTCGCAGATGATGAAGGAATTGTTCCGCTTATTCAGTATACAACCCATCACTACCACCCCTTATCATCCGCAGGCTAATGGCATGTGCGAGAGATTGAACTCGACGTTAAAGTCGATGCTGCGTAAGGTAGCTGCTGATCGCCCTAAAGATTGGGATAGATATATCCCTGCAGTGTTATTCGCGTACAGAGAGGTACGGCAGGAGTCAACGGGATTCTCGCCGTTCGAAATGATGTACGGTCGTAGTCCTAGGGGCCCAACTGATGTTCTTCGGGACATGATGACGTCGCCATCATCGGGAGACGATGAGCAGATTTCGGTGTTTCAGTACCTTGTTGATTTAAGAGAAAGACTATCTGCAGCGCGCACTATAGCAGAAGAAGCGTCTAGTATCGCTTCGAAAAGAGCAAAAGACTATAAAGATAGAGGGTCCAAACTGAGAATTTTTAAGCCAGGAGACAAGGTTCTGTTGTTGTTACCTACGGACCATAATAAGTTATTGATGACATGGAAAGGTCCTTATGTTATTGAGCGAGTTGTTTCAAAGGTAGATTACGCTATCCACATTGATGGAGCGAGTAAGGTTTTCCATGTTAATATGCTACAGAGATTTTATGAGAGACCACAGTATCTGTGTGCACAGACAAGACCAGAGGAGACTGTCTTCTCTGCTGCTTGTACGGGGGTCGTAGACCAGTTGGACTGTGACGTAAGCGACACCGAGGCGCAGGAAGAGTTACAAATTCAATTGCCGGAGTTAACTCCGACACAAGGTTACAGGGACGTAAAAATTAACCCTGACCTTACCAGTTCAAGGAGTAGGGAACTTGAGACCCTGTTAGCGTCATTTCCGGATGTTGTTACGGATTTGCCGGGTCGCACTACGGTGATCCAGCACCAAATAAAGTTGACTTCGGATAAGCCAGTATTTCTTAGACCGTATCCGTTGCCTTTTTCTTCGAGAGATAGAGTCATAAAGGAAGTTGAGTCAATGTTGAAGTTGGATGTGATAGAACCATCAACATCGCCGTATTCATCACCCATCGTCCTCGTGAAAAAACTTGATGGATCGGTGCGGTTCTGTATTGATTTTCGAAGATTGAACACTATTACGGTAGGCGATAGGGAGCCTATTCCGTTTCAGGAGGAATTAATAGCTTCATTGGCCGGGTCCACGTGGTTTTCCAAGATAGATTTGACGAAAGGGTATTGGGAAATCCCGCTTACTGAGGAGTCTAAACAATACACGGCGTTCCAAACGCCCATTGGATTATTCCAATTTAAGGTCATGCCATTTGGGTTGGTAAACGCGCCAGCGACGTTTGCACGATTAATGAGACTAGTGTTGAAGGACATACCTAATGTCGTGTCATTCTTTGATGATATAGCATGCCATACGTCGACATGGTCTGATCATATTCAGACACTAACAGTAATTTTGCAACGATTACGTCATTTTGGGTTAACTGCTAAACCCGCAAAGATGGATTTGGCATGTCCAGAGATAATATTCTTAGGACATATTGTGGGTAGAGGTGTTCAGAGACCTGAAGAAACAAAAATTGACAAGTTAGTAGGGTTGCAAATCCCAAAAACAAAGAAACAAGTCAGAAGCTTAGTGGGAATTTTAAATTATTACAGAAAGTTCATTCCAAATTTTTCCTCTTTGTCATCTTCTCTTACTGACCTTACTAAGAAGGGACAACCCGATAAGGTCCAGTGGACGTCTGAATGTCAGACATCATTTGATAATTTGGTGACAGCATTATCATCGTCACCCATTCTGATATTACCCGATTTTCGATCTAATTTTATCCTCAGAACGGATGCGTCGGACTCTGGTGTCGGCGCTTGTCTTCTACAGGAGAAGAACGAATGTCTCCATCCTGTATGTTATGTCAGTAGGAAGTTATTGCAGAGAGAAAGAAAGTATTCTGTGATAGAGCGTGAGTGTCTTGCCATTGTCTGGTCCGTCCAGAAACTAGGACGTTATCTCATGGGACGAGAATTTTGTATCCAGACAGACCACAAGCCACTGACATTTTTGTCGAAGAATCGTTCGTCCAGCCCACGCTTGTCTAGATGGGCATTGGCTTTACAGCCGTACACCTTCGTTATTCAACCAATTCCAGGAACCAGCAATCATATCGCCGACTACCTTAGTCGAGCCTAGGGGAAGATTTCAGGAGCTTATACATCGGAGGACAGGAACATTGACAGGATCGGTGTGAATGAGTCGACCTTAAAATATTGACATTATAAATATGATATGAAGAATGGTTGATAGGTTGAGTGGTTTTTGATTCTGTATTAGATATTGTGTTTAGTTAGCTATTCATGATGTGACACATATATGCATATTGCAGGCCATATTGATCCCCATATTTTCCCCTGATTCCGGTATTTTATATACTAGGGCAACGGCTAGGTCAGTTTTTTTAGTGTACGTATTGCTCACGCTCACTCGTTGACAGTCATCTTGATGCGATTTGAAATTAATTGCATTAATTTTTTTGGGGTGGGGGATGATGTCACGAGTGGAGTGAGTGCAATTAAGGGGATTGCTACAGAGCGGGTGTAGAGTAAGGACTCACAGTAGACAGCAAGTTAAGCGTGCTGTTGTGAGTAGTAGTGGGGCGGGGTCTGAAGGAGGCGAAAGCGCTGTATAACTATCACTGCAAGTTAGAAGGTCCTAGGGATCGGACCTGTGAATAAAAGCCCATCGGGCGGACATAAAGGGGAAGCAGTCGAGAAGACTAGTGAGAGGTCTTTCCAGTTATGACTGGTATGTAGAACGTTGATTGATTATTATGATTGATGTATTATATTATATTCGTCTTATTACCATGATGTGAATAAGTATATGTGAGGAATGTGGAAGTCCTTGATATTGGATATAGCAAGGTGCGCCATGAGCGATAGATGAAAGTGAGTTCATGGATTTGTAGCGCGAGTGAGTAGTGTGTACTCCGATGGAAGTGTGTTACCGTAAGATGTGTGGTGAGTGGAAGGTGAACTAGTGTGTGTACGTTTCATGGGTTGTAAGGAGAGGTGGAGTGAATAGAAATGGTAGGATATTATACCAGTGTAATGTTATTCTTGTAGGTGTCGGGGACGGGCCGCAGAGCCACCTCGATGAGCACAGGGGATAGGCCAGCATAGGGCCGGAGGCCACACATAGGCCAGAAGTGAGGCTGTCGGGGCAGGACAGTAGAGGCACATAAAGTCGTGGCAGTCAGGCCACGGGCAGGGGACGTAGATATGAGAGTGAATGAGATACTATGTTGTTGCCATGTTGATAGGCTAGTGAACTGATATTATGTTGTTGCCATGTTGATGGCTATGGAAATACTAATGTGTTATTGCCCTGCTGAGGTGCTAGGGGAGTGCTAAGGTGTATGACAATAGGAAGGTGATATTGAGAGACTGCGGTGCCAGTGAATCATTAATGTACTATTAAGACCCTGAGGGGAGAGGCTGAGGCCGAAGTGCCTTTAGGAGTAACTACCGGATTGTGGATCCGAGGAAGAGTGCATGTGAGAATAAGGCCGTTGTACGGCAGTCATTTCAATAATATAATATATGTAATTGCGCTATTATATGTATAATTATGTTTAATAAATGTGTGAGTCTGATGGGTTGTTTTGTTAAGTGTTAAACTTGTTTGTTCGTGATTGTCGTCCTGTCATAAACTATTACATTTCCCAGTCTGGGATTTGTGACAAACAGTACACGTTGAGTATTCATTGTTCAAATTAGTGGTGACATAGTTGTTCAGTATCTACGCGTTACATAATTATATATAGTTAATATCAAGTACGAAACTATCTTGTATAATTATTTCAAAGGGAAAATCAATACTGCTATTATCATGTGGCACCGTCAACGTTGCTCAGACAGTCTTCAACGTTAAGTTTTACCGTTTCACCCAGTACTGTAGCATGGGCAACGAAGGTTAATCATTATTGGAATGTTCTGGAAGACGGACAAAAATTAACGCATCCATTAAGGCATCGCGTTTTTCGAAATATTATATGTTTTCTTCTGTGGGACGGCCCCTTCCAAGCGCTGGACTCACTACTCAACAAGGTATATTTAACGTGCGCAACGTGCACACGGGGCCTCCGAATTTTTTCGTCCTTATCCGAGAAGACTAGGTACTCGATCCTACTCCCCAATAGGATCAGGGACACGAAAATATGAGAAAAATCCCAAACCACCTTGTCCCCTTTGTCAACTTTCATTCTGCATTGTTACAACGGATGTTTGAAAAAAAAATACTGTCTTAAAACTTCAGTTATTTCTTAGAAAATAATAATAGAAGTTTAACTTTGAACAGTGTCTTTTCAATCAGAGCTTTCCTATCTGTCCAATGCCAATGATTTTTTTTCCTTTTTGTTTTTTGCCTTTCACTTTCAGAGTTTTTGTCATCATTTATCGTCCATCCATCAGTCTTCGCTTATTTTATTTTCCATTTCTAACTTTTCGTATATCCTGTCGCGATCCGGGAATAAGTTAAGGGAGGCAAGTCTGGGGAGGAAGAATGGTAACAAGGAGTGTTCAGAGTCTCAGGCAATTTCCCTGTAGCTTCGCTAGTCCACACTCACAGCCACGAAGCGTGCAGTCAACAATGGACATGTTTACACCTGAAGGACCAATTCAATTAGTTAATTTCTGACCACAGGGCACTCTCCAAAACACCTTTTCTCCGATTACCGAGGAGAAGTCGAGATCTCTTACATTGTTCCACGTGTTTAAAGCTGTGTGGTGGGGCTTTCAACAACCCGATCCCAGTGGACGGATGTCTTTAATCCACCGGAGTTTTGAATGATCTTTGCGCATGTCTCACTCTAAACATCTGGCATGATGACAGCTGACAGTTTTCTGCTGAATGCTATCTCAATTCGCGTGGTGACTACAGTTCGTTGCAAAGGACGTATCAGAGTTAATCTTTAAAATGAATGGTAGTATTTGGTTTTTGTAGGACAAAGAAATTGATACGATATGAAAAGCAGCACCACCAAACTTGGCTCTTTTGCAACAATAACAACAACAAATGTGTTGATTATTCAACGTTTCACAGATTTCAAACTTGTTAAGGTAGCGATTATTTACTAACAAAATTCTTATTGAAATTCAAGAATGCGCACTGAGCCCATTTAAACAATTAAGAACATGCAGAAATACAGGCAAAATTAATTAATAATTATGCTTGGTCACATTAAATAAATGTCACTATCTTGTGACAGTACGCCAGCCTCCCCCAGATTCTCAAAAGGCCAGGCTTAAGAATCTGAAAAAGCAAACTTCGCACCTCTATTTCTTTATTAACTTTGTCTTACAGATTCTTGCGTTCTGGATAACCCACCGTGTTAAATACCTGTTATATAGTTTTCCTGTGGTTTTTCTGCCTCCCCTCCCCCTCTCTCTCCCCCTCTCTCTCCTCTCCTATCTCCTCTCTCCTCCTCCTCTGCCTCTGTCTCTGTCTGTCTCACATTCACTCACATTCACTCTCTAACTAACAAGCACTACGGCAGATAATGAGAACGACTGTCCGCAAACAAAAGAGACTTAAGTAAGAATCAAGTAACTGACGATAATCGAACATTTAATGTCTGGAAATTACAACAAAATATGTTGGCGTAAATGATGGGAAATTTCCCAGTTCGTGAGGTCTCCTGGGCAGTTTCTACTTTTTAGCTTTCTTTCCCGCCTTCTTGGTTGACGTCTCCTTGACCTATGCAAAAAGAGTAAGACACATCAACATTTCATAGAGTTGGTCTGAAAATATAAGTTTTTTTCTGAGAAATTCCTCCACTAACTTACGAGATAGTTACACCACAAACACCAAAAGGACTAATGTTTTTGTACATGGCTCAAGGGTTAAGTCAAGTCTGTTATGAAAATCAGAACGGGTCAGTTTATCACTGATCAGGGTCGCATCGTCTTAAAAAAATTTGTAATTTATACGTTCTTGCTCCATATAATTTAATTCGGAATTCATTACTTCGGCGCTAAATGTCTGGTCTGTGTGTGTGGGTTGGAGGGGGGGGGGGTATTTGAAGCAGTTTTGCTCAACGATAAAAGAAATTATGGAAACGGCTCTTGCCGCCAAACCTGTTCAGGTATACATGAATGAAAAATACGACTTAAGCGACAAAGAATAATGCTTGTCAGTACTTATGCCAATGTTGAAGGCAACTATCAAAATAAACCAAGCAATATGTCAAGAACACCTCTGCTGAGACTTGTATTTAACACATAACCTCAGCATGGCGCTTGTCAATGTCATTGATAAAATAACCCAGCCTTAAATAGCTCATTCTCGACCACTGGGTCCCCAGACGTTGCAGTAGCCATTGACTGGCGTTTAAGCCTGTATAGTATGCCGTATGCAAATTAATGCCCGTGTTTTCAAACAAAACAGGCGGATGTCTCGAAGTTATAAAGTTATTTCCCGCTTTTCATTCAGCACAAAAAAATCATTGCTTCTCTCCCCTTCCTTCTTTGGTTTGAACCTTGAATCACGGGCGACAACCCTAAGATGAGGGATCATTCAGGTAATGAAAGCCGTCAACACTGTTTCTTTGAAGTGACTGAAGAGCCGGGTAGACATTTCAAAGAGTTTTACTTGGCCAAGAGTGCAAGGAGCTGACAAATCCGACGGGTCAACAGACTATGGTCTCAGGCCTGTCTTACATTGTGTCTCCCTCCCTATCCAGCCTAACGCTAAAGGATCAGTTAGTGCAACCAGACCCAAGGGCCAGATCGGGTCGCGGATTTTCAAAGACATTTCAATGACTTGAAAGTGGCTGTGTCAATGGGAAAACACTCGGTGATGCCGGGGTTCTCACATGCCGAAGACATTTTTCTGTTCTATTTTTTTGTGGGATATCCTAGTAGACACCTCTAAATCTAAAAGTCAGTCTTAAATTGGAATATTGGATATCACGATCTTGATTAATTTTTGTCTAGCGTTCAGGATTTGCGTCTTTAATTAACGGAGGATTGAACAGAACAGAGGGTGTCACCTAATGACATATCACGTATTTATAATAACCCAGTTCCACTACGTGCAGTTCATGTTTTGTCTGGTGATTTGGCTAATGCAGGAATATTAAGGGAACAGGACCCCAAGAGGCTTGTGTGTATCTTGTATAATCCTATACAAGGAATATGCTGTGATGCAGTACAGGCCAGACATCTCCCCCGTCGCCTCCCCACAGATGAAGACCCAATATGAAATAGTTATTCTTGTCTTAAAATTCCACATTTCGTTCATGCGAGTGTTTACTTTGTTTATCAAGAGCTGCTACTTACCACTGGCTTGGCTGCTTTAACTTTTACAGTCTTCTTATCCTGTTCCTGCAATGAAAACACGCATAATTCATGTGGGACAGACAATATAATAATGGACTCTGGACGAGATAACGGACGAGCCAAATCTGTATAAACGACGTATAGGCCTATCAGAAACTTAATTACTGCACCTAACTGATTCACGCCGATGGCCAGCCAATTTGTGAAAACTGAAAAAAAAACAAAAAAACTCCATGATTCCCGCCCAACAAATTAGAGGTCTTCACTCGGTGAAGCTTGGGGCCATGATCAACATATTATTAGGCATTTAACAGAATATTCTCATGTGTGAACTTTATTAATCTGAATATTTTTGAGCGGAGTAAATTACTACTGAGCCGATCAGAGCGGCTTCCCGGAATTGATCAGTTAATTTCAAAGTATGAGAGCCCAAAAACTCCACTGGATCGACTGTGTGAATGTTCGAGGTACTGATACATTCGAAGCACTGCAACATCTGAGTCCATAGCTGGGTGTTGTTTTTTTCTCAAGTATAATATACTTCTTGGTACGAGAAATGCAGTGCTGAGATTTTTTTTATTTTGATCATTGAGTCAAGCCACCATTCTTTAAGCATTCAACCATGGATTACAGAAACAAAAAACAAAATTACGCCATGACTATGGGAAAATTACGCATTTAAAGGTGGAGAAACTGGTATAAATTTGCACATGGCAGCTCCTCCGCATACGTACGATACCATTTCGACGTGATAACAGACTGTCCACCTTTAACTTCACTCTCACCACACTTAGCAATAGATCATCAATTTTGTCCTCACTTTTGTTATTATGACCTTGTCGAAAACTATCGCTAATTCCATGTCAAGTTTTAGGTTTTTCGTCGCTTTCCAGCACAATGAGGTTAAAAGGGATGATGTCCTCCTCCACGCCATCGACGAATGGGTGCCCCAAACACTTAGTTGATCCCCCCCTGAGCAGAAATCGAACCTGGGCTCTCTTGCACCCACGCAAAGGTCTCCATCCATGAACCCATTGAGCCGGTTTGTGAAGTCTGGCTACTCCATCAGTGTTAACTGAGCAAGTCGCAGCTTCGGTTACAAACCCCAAAGATTCTTAATGTTTATACAAGTTTCGTCCGTCATGACGGATTAATATAAAATTATGATTTGCCTTAATTAGATCAGCGTGATTTTTATTCACTAAATTTTCATAATTCCTTGGCAGTTCACGGTGGTTTTAGAATCATGTGGCACGAAAATTTCTGAAATGCCTAGTCTGCGTAATGTTTTCCATGAGTTACATAATACGCAACATAATAACACTAATTCAGTTGTTTGTTTAACCTAGCGACAGACGTAAACGCATTATTTCAATATTAGCAAATCCGGTATTTAGGACGATGACACCACCCACATACACATAAATGTGTACATTTTTAGTCCTTTCATTTATGATCGACTACAAGTACACGGCTTCAGCACAGTTAAGGCAGCGAAGAGTTTGAACATTTTGTTCTACTACATGCGCAAAAAACTCGACAAAATAACCAAGCTCTCATATCCCTTTCACCACCATTCTAACTTAACTGAAATATCACTTTCGAATCCACTTTGCTCTTTCTTCTGTTACAGATCTAAATGCTCCGGAATGAATTAAAATCATAAGCGGAAATTTTTATGCTTGAACAAATATGCACTTCAGAAGTGTGTAGTTAATAGCTTGGCGCATATCCGTGTTCTTCGCATACATTAAATATTTCAAATACCATGACGTAACAGTGTTCATGTTAACCCCACCACCACCACCGCCTAGCCCCCCCCCCTCCCCGCCCCTTTTATTCAGAACATTATAACATTTTTGACAAGGGCAGGATTACGCATTGTTACACACTGTAAAATGTCATCTATCTTCTATACAAATAATATGTCAAATCTTAAGGCGAGCGGTATGGAATGGCCGAGATAGATTTTTTTATTGCAAGACTGGAATGCGCCCTGTACTACTGAATACCTAATGGTAAGCCAAAAAGTTTTCACAGCATAAAAACTTATGAATCCCCGCCGTCTGTTGCACCGAGTGTCAGTGAGGTGTCCGAAAGGAGATGTACAAAACAGATATTCCACTTCTGTTTCCAGTGCTCATAACCGGATACTGTGGTTTTACACAAAAACTGTCGTAATGGGTGGGGTCGAAAGGACATCTGATTTCACTTATGAAGACCGCTTTATTCACTTTCTCGAGCATTCGAATGTTATCTCCGCTTTTTATCATTGCAAGATATCTTGCGAGTGCCGCTGATTCTGCATGGGTCATTTCCAATCCCATATGAACATGAAAGAAATAGAAGTGGTACGTATCGAATCCTAAGAGGTATCGGTGCAGAGGTTAAGGCCCGCACAATCGTAGATGATAGTTCCAGGGCTATCAAAATATTCCTTGTAATTAATTTAATTGGAGCTCCAGAAAATGAAATATTCGCACGAACTATGTATCGTCTTATTATAAACAGTGAATGAACGATGCACAACATCAAAACAATATTAAATGAGAACTGGAATAACACAAATTGCAATCCCATGCTCAATAATTTGCTTCAACCTGGAACAGGGTTAAGGCATTCCAGGTAGCTTTCAACTTTGAAAGCGTGGATAGCGGCTACTTGAGTTATGCGCTTCTCATGGTTTACACCACTTGTCTCACATTAAATCTTTACAGTAAGGGCCTTGCACTACAGAGGTTCCAGACCTAAAGTAAAAAAAAAAAAGATAACAAAGATTTCAGTTCTTAGCATTTCAGGCCTAAAGTAAAAACTTGGCAAAGATTTCAGACCTAAAGTAAAAACTTGGGAGATTTCAGGCCTAAAGTAAAAACTTGACAAAAATTTCAGATGTAAATACTTGACAAAGATTTCAGACGTAAAGTAAAACCTTGACAAAGATTTCAGACCTAAAGTAAAAACTGGACAAGGATTTCTTCTTCTTCTTCTTCTTTTATAGTTGGTTCGTCTATAAGACGATTCCCCAACTGCACTATAGTATAGGCGACTGGAATGCGCCCTGTACTACTGAATACCTAATGGTAAGCCAAAAAGTTTTCACAGCATAAAAACTTATGAATCCCCGCCGTCTGTTGCAGGCATGTTGGAAAGTGGATTTTTCTCATATTTTCAAGTCCCTGGTCCTATTGGGGGGTAGGATCGAGTAGTTCTTGGACATTGGATTTTTCTCATATTTGCAAGTCCCTGGTCCTATTGGGGGGTAGGATCGAGTACCTAGTCTTCTCGGATAAGGACGAAAAAATTCGGAGGACCCGTGTGCACGTTGCGCACGTTAAAGATACCTTGGCAGTTGGAAATCGTAAAGAGCAGGCCGAAAGGCCGCTGCCCGGGCAAAATTGAAATTAATAGATTAAAATTTATCCATATCATCTCCCCCCCCCCCCCCCCGCCAGAACAAGAAATAATAAAACAAGTAAAGTGAGGTGTAAATGCCAAGGGCAGCGAACCTCCTAAAATAAAGACCTAAAATCAACCGTCTGTTGCACCGAGTGTCAGTGAGGTGTCCGAAAGGAGATGTACAAAACAGATATTCCACTTCTGTTTCCAGTGCTCATAACCGGATACTGTGGTTTTCAGGCCTAAAGTAAAAACGTGGCCATCTGGTCATGAGTCCAGCAGTTTGCCACAGAATAATAGGCATGTTCCTCTGTTACTGAAATTGGTATTAAGCTAAAATTCAATTTCGGACAGATGTGGCGCCTATTCCTCCCACAACTGTTTGAGATCACATCCTCTAGCATCCAGTATTCCATATTCGAGACGTCTCACCTGAGGTCTGATGATTTATTTTTGTAAAGCTCTATCAGCAAATAATTTGTGGCCCTAACCTGAAATCTCACAAGTGTATTCAGAGAAGCGTTTTCCTGATGTTTTAGGAACTCGGATGGATTTTTTTTTTCACACTGATTACGAGAGGATTCAATACGTGCATTATAATGGTTACAAAACTTAAATACATTTCAAGTGAAAAAAAAAATTCCTGCTTTAGACCCTTCACACTTGTGAGGTTTGTTTGATACTTTGATAGGGCCAGCGTAATTTTTCCTATTAAAGGCGTGCTTTTTTTTCCCTTTCATTTACTTGCCTATTCTGTATGTTTCGTGTTTCAGTAATTTTGGATATTGCAATTTAGATCCAGGCAGAGGAAAGTTTTAAGCCCGACTGTATCTGCATATTATTCTTAAATGCTTCGACTGCGATTATAGCAATTCCTCAAATGGCCCGGGTGCATTTCCGCGTTCAATGGAGTTCATGCGTAAAGCTTTTTTTTTTATTTTATGTTCCCCAGGCGTCCCGGCAATTTTGTCTGCACATTCCAAACTCTTGACAGGGCGACAGTCTACGTATTTACAAGTATTTACAAGCAATTACATAGGCGTTGTGAATGAAAGGCACAAATCCAGGTAAATTTGCATTGTGATCCTTCACAGAACCATTACTGATATTATACATAATATAGACGGAATGTACACGGAATGTACAGGCATGAAGCCTCAACACCTAGATAAATTACATAATTATCCACAGAGGTTTTCCTTTTGGAATCCATTATGTTGGAGAAGATTAGTGGAGCGCAAGGGATATATTTCTCACTGCTCAGTGATTGTACAACTAACAATTTTTTTGTCTTCAGTTCTGAGACAGTCCCCACCACTGACAGGCAGTCTGGTCATTCTGCTTAGCGCCTTGTCATTTATGTTCTTATCATGCTTTGAAGAACAGAAAAGAGGGGAAAGGCTTGAAAAGGCAAGATGACAACCTGAAAATGGAGGTTGACAACCCTTCACACAGACTCACTTTAGCGTCAAGGCCGGTGGGGGAAAGCATGAATGGCCACAGGGGGGTGCTGCAATAGGGAGAGGAAAAGCTGCCTGGAAACTGTCAAAAAGTGAGAGCCAGAGTCGCAATTTACGAGCTACCAGATAAATACAATCATCGCAATGACCCCTGAAAGATCGCGCCTTACCTCGCATGACCCCTGCTATTTGCATGAATGATCACAATATTCCAGGTTAATAGCTGCCTGCGCAGGCGGCCTGCCGTTACATTTTCCAGTCCATGCATTTTGAATCGTACGTTTGGAAACAAGACAGGAATTATGATCCGTTTCCTGAGGCCAAAGTGGCGATTAATGCAACAATGATGGCACCCTGCTTGGTTTGTCAGACAGGCGAAAAGAGTGGGCATGGACCACTGGGATAGACATTGTCCGGTCACTGCTTTAAGACCGACATTTTTGACAAGCCTCTTGTATTCAACATAACCTGCTGTTGTACAATCTCTTAGACCAGAGTTTCTTCCACGACACAGCGTATGACCCATGGCTCTGTTGATGCCATCAAGTCCTATTGAATCGTATCTACGTGAACAACATTCTTGGCTGCCCTTGCTGACTCGTGTTTTCACGTTCTGTTTGTTACTGTTGGGCCCTGAACACATAGGGAGGCCCGACTGATATAGGTTACAAGCTGTGGTAGATCTTTTATTTTTTATGTCACTTGTCATAGGTATGTCAGTTCCGCCCAATGCAGGGGGTCTCATGTCACCTGACATCTCTTTTCAAAATTTATTGTGCAGTCATTTGTCACAGAATAGATAGCACCGGTGTCTTCATATAATATGTCAGACAACAATGCAAAGACTGGTGTGAATGGTTTATCCCATGCTGTTCCAGTTTCAAAAATTCATCTTAGACGTTTAGAAAAGATCAGATTACACTTTTCGTATTCTAAGAAAAATTATAATTATTTCATACTGAGTTAAGTTTTTGAGTTCCTGTCTAGTTTAAAACACTTTAAATGAATTTGTCAAAAATATAACTTTTAAACTGTGTTCGCATGCTTTCTCCTGTTTCTTAATGTGAACTACATAGATTCTAGTGGAGTTTTCTTGGCAAGAAATAAAACACTGCTGTTTCAGTTTGGATAACCAACATGCCTTTCTCTTCGAGCGAGGTTTATAAGGGACATCCAGTTTCAGCGCGCGGAGACACGTTTGTTTTCGTGTACATTTGCCATGCTTGGAAAGGTACCTTGACCTGAGACGTCGGTTTATAAACACTGCACACACTGTTCTTGCAATTAACTGAATTCTTACAATTCTAAATTCCTGCTCATTTTGAGCTAAAATCTACAAAGTAGTTAGTGTCAGATTAAGCTTGTATCTTACTCCCAGCGGTGCTTTGATTAAGGATCTCAGGCACGGGGTAGTAGCAATCTGTTGGGTGTTCCATTGCTCAAACAAATCGTTTGCACACTAAATCGAAATGAATGCATTTGCGCTCAGATTTTACCACACGCCTATCTAGAGTCAACGTTGAATATATCAAAGTAAACAGTTATCCTAAAACCCTATCAATTCCATCGTATTTTTTTTTCTTTATTTAAATGTAATCCCGACGTCGAATTAAGGCGGTAAGATGATTTACCGTGTTCAACAAGAAATTCAGTCGGTCTGTTTAAAACTTGATTCAAATGTTTACTTCTGACCTGGCCCGGAATGGTTCTAAAACAGAACGAGTCAGGATCAGAATATTTAATAATTTCTGACTAAAAAGTTGTCCCCGTCCCTGATTATAGATAAGCCAAAGCAGTTGGACTGGCGTGTGGTAAAGTCTGATGTGCATTGATACTGTAGTTAAAAAGGGTTGTATTTGAAAGAATGCGGTTCTTGGAAACAGTTTCACGGGCCTTTCCGAAAACGCTTGTACTGTAAAAATTATATCAGGAATGTGTGTGCTGTGAAACTGTAGCTTCCTTCAGTACCCAAATTTTGGCCATTTGTGACACTCTGGGTCAACGTGCACAAGCCCTGACACGTCCAGTACAAACAGATAATGAATACAAAATTAGCACCAACAATGAAGAGGGTGAAAAGTTGTTTTTTTTTTTTTTACGCAAATACAAATTGATCAGGAATTGCTCAATAAGAAGTGCCCCCTTTCCTAACTTCTGTACACCCTTTTCAGTTTACAGCACAAACATTCTTGCAACAGCTAAAAAAAATTAACGCAGATTTCATATCACAATCTGCATGTGTCTCCACTGCCGGGACACGACTGGATTGATGAAATATCTTTCAATCCAGGCAAGATACAGTACAGCCATACAAAACTAACCGAACAATCAGTTTAGCATTGCGTGCGGCGACCAAAGGGAAACTAGTACGTTTTCTAGACGAATCGCATGTTGTTATCTCCCATGTAATGAACGCAGAATTACATCGTGCGAGACAGGCCCACGAGTTCTAGTTATAATTTTAAACTTGAAGTTGTACTTACTTTTCCCTTTTTCGTCTTTTTAAACCTGAGGAAAGACGAAATATGGGTTAAGTGTCAGCCCTGTGTAACGTTTGTTTTCACACAATCATTGTTTTAAAATATACTTTTGAAAGGGTATTCAGGCGTTTGCTGTGGACTCGAACTCTTTACATCACCTCAGCCAACGGAAAAAAAATAATTACATATTGACAAAACTTGGGTAGAATGAAGAGTTTAGAGATGACTGAAGAAACTATGAAAACTACAAAAAAAAGTTCGGTGAAGCACGCCAGCTACCATAGTTTGCTTTTACATCCTTTTTCGGCACGATGGAGCCTTATGGGACTAAGTGTATGCCTTCTGCAGGTTGGCGATGATTGAATACCACGGGCAAGTAGGCTGAAACCTAGCCTTAACGGGATTCGAACCTGGGACTTGTGAGTTTGGGTATAAAGGCGCGTCGGCACGATAACGGCCACTTTGCCCCTGTGCCCCTTGAGCAGTTTTTTCGTTATCTTGTTTTGTGTCAGTTTTCAGCTTTCAGATATATAAATATAAAAGTATATAAATAAAATCAAAAATAAAGTCAAAAATCTGATGGGGGAAAGAATCTGGGACGTCCGGTATCCGAGTGAAGCCCCTGCACAACTACTACCACAGCATTGTGTGCAAAGATAACAGACCAAGGAATACCTGAGAATTTAAATTATAAGTCCTCTCAATTTTTGTTAAATTGTAATTTCTCTAGGAAGGGTCACTAGTTTGCGTCAATGTTGGCTATGAAAATGTTATAAAGCGGTCCCACTGCAACTGGCAGAAAAGATAAAAGGATGCATTTAAATATTAACTTTCTCGCCGTTAGTGACAGCCTCGGAAATGTCCAGTATTTATTTCAACGAAAATGCTAAGGTGTTTAATTTAGACTTACAGCCAGTTTAACCGTTGACCATGATGCTAAGTATGGGGATACGTAACTTTTATGTAGGGAGGACCTGCCGAGTTATGCGTGTGCAAAATGTGAGAATGGAAGATTGCATGGGGAAGGGGGGGTTCACGCCTTAAAAACGTGTACAAATATGAAGACCACAAGGGGAAACCAACCAAGCATAGTCACCAAAAGTGACTTTTCCCTGTATTCTTTTCATTTGCAAGAGAGAAATAGTGGACTTTCCAATTACAAAAATCGATGTACTCAATTCACATTTCCGTGACTACGGTTGTTTCCCCATATGGTCTTCACAAAGAGTGCATGTAGGAGAGGTTACAAACGGGCACTTGTAGAAAGTCCATAATGTGAAGTGATTCAAGATTATGGGTAAATACGAAACAAATACTTACGTGACTTCTTCCTCGTAGTCCGCGTCATCCTGAAATCACATGTTACACGGATATTAAAAACGGTAAAAAATTCATCGACTTTGGTGACTTTTATTAAATGTGGCCACCCATTTATCGAATGTAAATTTTGGAAAATATTGAATGGAAATAGGGCTAAAAAAAAAATGATTTTCAAATTGAAAAATGGTAGGTAAAAAAAAAAAAAAAAAAGTAAACTATTTTCAAACTGATCCAGCGTCTGAATTCGTTCTGGCATGCTGAAATTCTAGAACCTTTGGTGACCTTTATAATCAACACTAAAATAGAGGTTGATTTACTTTGTTTTAATACCCCTCATTTTCAAATTGTATAATTAGGCCTACAATCCGCAATACAGACAAAGTAATGATCACTCAGACTTCAGCCAGTTATATTTAGCTATACAAGATTATGAACTGCCCAGCATTAAGTTTGCAGACTCACAGCCATGCATGTTTCAAAGCAGCTCAGGACATTAAGAAACATCGTCTTTTACGAGTACGATACCCGCGGTGCGAAAGTACAAGTAGATCGAAACCTACAGTCAGTCGGAAACGACTGTGCGGTATTATAGTCATGAAGCACTGCCAAACTTACCTCATCTTCCTCCTCCTCTGCTCCGTTTTCTTCATCCTCATCTTCGTCTTCATCTATGTCCATTTTGGCTCTCTGCTGGTAAATGAAAACATTTCCATTCTCAACGCAACATGTATCAAGAGTTGTTATCACATAATTCCGCTAACTGTTTAATTTTTTAACTCTGGACTTTTATATTTACATTTTCTTGTTATCTTTCTTCTTAAAAGTCAGGTGTTTTTTTTTTAATTTTAAGATTTACTCTGAACATAATAAATAATAAATACAATACAACGTTACCCGGTATAGATCCTGATGGACCTACATTTCAGGCCATCCGATTGCTGAAGACTAGCCTAAAAAGAACTATTACATCACGAAACAGCAGGGTCGACAGCATTCTTCAGAGATTATAATACGATCCAGACTGTTACAATTAATACAATGCTGGAATACAAGAAAAGCAGTGCAGACTAATTGATAACCATGAAGGCAGACAGACTTTGACGACTGAGTTACCTTTCCTTTATTTGGCCTGGGAGTTGCCTTTCGCTTTGGTTTCTTCCCCTTGGCACTTCCTTCTTCCTCTTCCTCCTCCTCCTCCTCGTCATCTTCCTCCTCCTCTTCTTCCTCATGAGCTTCAATAGATAATTCCGACTCAATCTGTGTTTCATCGGGCAGGTCCTCGTCTTTGGCGAACTCTGTAATGTCAGTGATACGAATAGTTTGCTTAAACCCTAGGTTCCCAACCTTTTCCCTCTCATTTACCCCCGGCAACTTTCCGAAAGTAAATTTACCCCCCCCCCCCTCCCCCGTTTTGTTCAGCAATTTAAGTTTACATATCTACCATAACAAAGCAACCGAGATATGGAATGTACAAATCCGGAGTCGGCAAATTCAGTCCCTGCCAGGCAATATTTACCCGTGTAAGGAGTAAATTTACCCCGGGTTGGGAACCTATATAGCTTTAGAAAATTCTTGTTTCAAACGTAGGAACTGCTTGAGCACATTATTTGGTGTGTTTCTAACACATGAATACATTAGTAATCGATATTCGGCTGTCCATTTTCATGACTATACGTGCTTGTGACCCCAGATCAGAAGGAGTCGTAAAGTTCCGGACGTCCCCGTTTCGGGATGTCTCTTAAACTGGATATCCCAGCCCTTTTCCCATGCAGCCGTCGAGAGTGAGGATCTGCAATCTGAGATACTGTTTTGTTTTAACGCCTATTGAATTAAGAATCTGATGAGATCGTCTGACCGTCGGTCACCATGATAAGCCTTTCTGTGCTACACTGTCAATGCATGGTAATTGGCTGCAAAGTGGTTTCATGCTTTTACCTTTATTAAAGATATCGACTCACCTAAGACGTGGTTTCCTGAAATAAATACAGGCCCGCTTCCTTCGACCAAGGCAAAATTTGCTCCAACTTTTCCTGACAAAACTAGATCCATTTGGGCCTGTGGGAAAACAGAGTTCCGGGAACAGGTATTACGCTCATTTCAATTTAAACGTTTTCGAAAATCACAATCCATTCTCTCTCTCTTTCATACGCGCACACATACGCGTAGCACACAGACATACGCGTACGCACACACTCGCCCGCACGCACACTCGCACATATGCACGTACACGCACATACACACATACACGGACGCGCCTGCACACATACAAACAAACACACAAGAACGGAGTATATCCGGGAGAGAGAGAGAGGGGGAGAGAGAGAGAGACTATCAAAACATATTACTTATCAATGAACTTGCATTAAGGGCAGAAAGCGAAGGTGTGTTCATATGCAAAAATTCTAATCGGTCGGAATACACTCACATATTTGACAATTCTGGAATTAGGCAAGTATGCAGGGAATAATGCTGTTTTCTCTTTGTGGAACTGACAAGGAAATATGGGATTCTGGATTCAGAAAGAGCGCCCCTACCGAACCGGCTGTCCTAAGCCAAGCATCTCAAAAGCAGAAATTGTAAATGTAAGTTTACAGATCCATTGTGGATCTACATGGTGGGGAATACGCTTTCAACTCAGGAGGCCCATAGCTGGTCTTCAAAGGCCATCTTCTTGGAAACAGATTTCTCTAACTTCCTACGTCAGTTTGAATAATCTCTGCATCCACTCGTAATATCCTTCTAACGTTGTCCTACTGAGCGCCATCCCACTGAGGCAGCTTTCAAGATTTCGCGAAGCTGTTTCCTTCCAATGTCAGTTTATCACCTAAGATACGGTCCCAGAAATGCGATTACCGTATTATTTGGCCCAACTACTCTCCTCCCCCCCCCCCCCCCCAATCTATTTGTGGAAAAAAAAAAAGGCGTTGCGGAACCTTGTACATCTTTTGTCATAGAATAGTATCTTATATCTCCCCTTATAATATGGCTTAATTATTATAATACAGCTCTGCAACAATGGCAATGTCCCAGTACAAATATCTCAGTAATTAAGCATCTCATACAGCCTTATTACTCTCCAGGGCTCTTTAAATTTCAAATTGGCGCCTTCTTAAAAAATGTTATCGGTTTTGCATGAGTACAATACATTTAAAGCAAAACCTACCATATTATTTAGTCCTTTTGTGAGGCTGACGATGATGCCTTTCTGGACTTGTCCATCGCCTCCCATAGACTCGAGCTCCACAAGGTTAGTTTCATCCGGCACAGCACCAGCTCCCAGTACAGCCTGTTTACAATACACATTCGTCCATGATAATGCATATGAATACAAAACGAATGTGAAACTAGCCCTAGATCATGAAGATGTTCATAGAATTATATTGGATTATGTGCACGGATGTCTATGACTGCTGTCGCGTCTTCTCTCCTAACTTGTCACGCACTTCCACCTGATATTACTACTAAATCTAACGTGTAAGGTGACAAAGATCGTCCGTGTGGGAAAAAGATAAGGGTGCCATAGGGCAATAATAATGCGGGGGTCAGAGACTTAATGAGGTCATGAAGCTAATAATTTGGTGTCGGAACTGGGGCGGAGACCTTTTGAAGTCATGGGGCTGATATTTTAAAGTCAGACGTAGGATGGATGCCATTTGGGACCATCAGGCTAACAACTGTTTATTGTAAAACGCTCAGTTGGATAGAGGAAGGAACTTTTGAGAGAGCGAACCTACAGGAAATCTTCAGATAAGGAGAAGCCCCTTCAAACTTGGAAAGAAAATATGAGCTCACCAACTTCAAAAATACATTGTGGCCAACATAATCATCGTCATCCTCGTCCAAATCATCGTAGTTTATGATCCAAGTATGGTTGCGTTTTTCAGAATTCAGTTCAATACCTGCAATGAAATTTATCTCATTAAGAGAGAATGTAACTAGGCCTACTCTGGGTAAGTGAATCGCGATAGTATATCATGAATGAAACAGTTATGAGCGCAAAACAATACAAGTTTAGGACCGTTCGGTTTGCTGTAGACAACAGAGTTTGACAGGAGTAGAGTTACGTACACCTCGGCCACTCAGTCAAGATACATTAAGCCTATTCTTAATCCTGTCCTCATCCTGAACCCTAAATCTAATCTTATCCCTATCCTTACCCATTACCCTTTCCACTAGAAAAGGTTTAGGGTTAGGAATAAGGACGGGGTTGGGGATAGAGTCTAGTTGGGAGTATATCCGTTTGATCCCCATACCTAAAATTACGTCACAACATCGAATGTATAATCGATTAGTATAGATAGATTCTTTAGTCAATTTTGACAACTTTGTAACTCTGATTAATAGTGTACGGCTACTGAAAAAGAAACAAGACAAGTTCAAAAATTGGATGCGACAACTTAATCCATCCCTAGTCCGCCATCTTGTTTGTAGAGGCTGTATAGGGAGGACTTCCGAATGCGTTCCCTAGCTCGACAAGTGCATAGGCATCAACTGTCAGATTGATGTGTAACGACGTGAGGGTCTAGTCAGTTTGTATCATCGAGGCCGTAGGCCGATGTTCGTCTGGGCAGTAATCAGATTGACATATCAGGGAAAGCCGCCGGGGTAGCTATGTATTGTTTTTGTTCTTCTTGGGGTATGGGGATCAAACGGATATATACTTCCGTCTAGTTTGAGTATCTTTATTATAATAGTCGTGACTCTTTCCGCTGAGAGAATCGTGAAAATCCTCCGGGGAGACTAGATGATAAACTGAAAGATTGTTTATTATGTTTTTGTTAGTGTAAGCCTACTATTATTATTTTAGTCTGTTTTATGCCGATCATAATCTGAAATCTAAGCAATGGAGAACGTCAAATGGCACTAGGATGTACCTTGGAAAACACATTGCAGTTTCGTGGTTAAATATTGGGTTCTATTTCTTAGACAGCCAGACACTACACTTCTATCCCTGATGTTCTTTATGAACCTGCTAGGGGCCTGATATAGAATAATGCGACAAAAGGGCGCGCTTGATTTGCTATTACAAAGTATGTAAATGTTGCTACAGTTATCATTATGTACTGACTGCTATCAACTGGCTAGAGCACTAACAAATGAATGTGCAAGTTAATACCGTGGATACGTTTCACATCATCCAGTAATCAAAATACATTACACCAGCTGTGGAAGGCTGTAACTCGCAAATTAATGCCAAGTTCATACTTACTCCAAAAATAATCTTGATCTGGATTACCCCCGCTGTTGAATGTACTATTACTTTTGTCTGACTGATTTCTGGATCTGTTCGCCATTTCACAAATTTCTTGATTGTTATGCGACCTGGGAAATTGACTGACGGGACAATCACCTCAAACTAACAGCTAAGACTGAGGACGATGACCACAGTGACTACGATGATTTCGGAGGCTTCTCGCCGAATGTAAGGACAATCTTGGTAGCAGCAGTTACCACTGAATTTTTATAACTTTTTGTGCGTGTGTGTCTGTGTCTGTGTAAAATGTGCTCTTCTCATGGTTTGTCGCGCTAACAACGTGAGCCACGTGCACTGCTGTGTTCATAGACAGTGAAAATTAACTCACTTCTTGTTTTCTCGCTTTCGAATTATTTACATTCATTTAATGTCATTAGCAAGACATGCGACTTATTCTATTACCCTAATGCCCTCCCTTCCTGTCCTGCTCGCCCACAGACTAACTTAATTTATTATAGTCTGTGTGCTCGCCCGCTCGATCCTGGCTTCCTATTATTAGTATTTAATTAACAGGCCTACAATATGAACTCTGCCCATATATAGTCTCTATTTCCAGTGTTAAACGGAAACGTCAAGCTATCATAAGGTTAACAAAAAAAAGATAAAAGAGAGAAGAAAAAAAACAACCAACTAATTCCGAGTTGTTTTATAGCCATATTCTTACAGTGTTCTTCTATAATTATAAATATAATACTCTCAAGTATTTATCTGTCACCTTTTTTTTCGTATTCAGTTTGGTACAACTTGGCCTGAGGAAGAGAAGACGAATTAGATGGGAGGGGGGAGGCGGCTTAAAATGGGAGGAAGGGACTGGAATTAAAGAGGAAAAAAGGGAAAAAAAAAAGTAACAGGTGCGTGGAAGTACAGAACATTTAAAGTAAGGTGACAAGGAATTAATATGAGCCAGTATCAATGCAAACAACAGATACATTCTCAAAATTAAACAATTATGACAACATTCCAATCCGGCACCATTCAGTGATCACAAGGTATCAGTCACATCATCTACATTTTATTATTGTCGTTCAACTCTGTATTTCGTGTGCTTTTAAGGTAGTTTGTCAAGTCAGAAGACGGGCCTTTTATCTCAAATAAAATGTTGTTTCGTTTTCATTGAGTTAAAAATTTGAAATTCATTTTGCACTGACCTTTTGCAGTTTCAAAACATTGGAGAGTTTCAAACATGTCAGCCTCCTGTTAACCAACAAACATACGTTGCTCAGGGGTTGCCTTTATGATTGAAAATAATATAGTATAGATCTAATTAGGTAAGACTGACGGAACGATTCTGTCGCAGGTAAAGCTGGGCGCTTTTTCGGTTGTTCCCACCCCTCCTTAGTTAACGGAAGGACTTCCGAATGCGTTCCATAGTCCGAGTGAAAACAATAGTCAATACATAGCTACCCCGGCGGCTCACCCTGATATTATGTCAATCTGACTACTGCCCAGACGAACATCGGCCTACGGCCTCGATGATACAAACTGACTAGACCCTCACGTCGTTACATATCAATCTGACAATGGACTAATATAGCCTAGGTAAGTTGGGGTGGGAACAACCGAAAAAGCGCCTAAAGCTGTAGGCTACTGTACTGTTGATCCTAAAAGTAAAACTCATACAGTTTAATCATTTATTGATTGCATCTTGCTCCAATTCTCTTAGATCTAGACTAGATCTAGTCTAGATCTAGAATCTAGACCTAGATCTAAGACTCTAGGCCTAGATCTAGATCTAAACATCGTATAAGAGTCTAAATCTTCAAGAATTGTCAAGATTTCGATCTAGATATCTAGATCTAGATCCGGTGAACCATTTGGGTGTATTGAAAAAAAAAGAAGTCACAAGGAAAGTGAATGTTTTGTTGAAAGCATTATTCATAAATTGTATATGATCTAGGCCCAAGTCCAAAAAGGGTGCAACCTACACCAGTACATGAGAGTGAAAATCATATTGAACTGAAGTGAAAGGACAAAAGTCTGAATAGTGAATGTCACTGTCTAACCTAGACTCTATGTCTAACTGCCTCTGACTTGGCGCAGATTTTGTATTTTACTTACTCTTTTTTTGTTAGAGCACTGGTGCAGTAATGATTTTAATTAAATTAAAATGCAGTACTTGGGAAAGACATTATAACCATTGGCATAGCAAAAAATCAGATTCAAGTGTGCCAAACTATGTTCAATGTAGTCTACAGGTTGCAACAGGATAAAGATTACTTAAGTCAAAACCTATCAAATTGCCATATTATACAGTGATGTGGAAGAGAGACAGTTCCTTGACTTCTGAAAGAAGTACAGATATGAAAACTTTTGTGCAGGATTTGTCAAAATAACCTGTGCTGTTTAAAACGTTGATCCATATTGATACTTCAGATGATTATAAATCTGAAGGCAGAGTAGCCAGATGTGAAGATTGGCTTAAAATTCTGCTACTGATACCGATATAATGTGGGAAATTTTTCTCAGAAATTTCAAAGCGCTATAGATGGCAGACCACTGAGCTATATGTTCTATACATTTATTTGTTCATTTGAAAAATTTGTTTTGGATTCATGACATATTGTTATTTATGATATTGGTAATTTTCAGTGCCAAAATGCCCCATCCTGGTGAAGTATCTCTGGAAATGAAGCCACACAGAAGGCATAACAAGAAAAAGCAAAAAGAAAGTCATCGTTCTCATTCTTCTTCTCCTGATGACAGAGGGAGTTCATATAATGAATCTGACTCACATTCTGAGGCAGAAGATTTCAAGGAAAAAAGTGGAAGCAGACAGAAAAAGCATAAAAAACATCATAAGAGGAGTAGAAGGCATCATAGTGCCTACACTAATTCAAAGCATTTTGATGAAGATGAAAAGCAACACAGTAGGTCTCACTCTCACAGTTTGGACAGAACTTCACACAATAAACATTTAGATAGTCGTAAATCTTCAAAACATAAACATGTTGACCGAAAATGTAAATCACGACATAACCATCAAGAGAGAGATAGTAGTAGCCAATCAAATACACCAAAAGATGATGAAGCCAACCTAGAGGAAGATCATGAGAGTGATGATAGTACAGAACAGAAATTATCAAGGAACATGGAACATAATCCAGAAATAATGAGAATGGACAGAGAAATGCATGATGGGTCTAACCGGAAGGTGGACGAAATGGATCACAATTTTGATTTCACAAAATACAAAGTCTCGCTGAACAAGATATTTTTCAGAGACAGTTATTTTACCAAGATAACAGAGAGGTATAAATTTGCATTTGTATACTAATATTTATAAGCATTTGTATTTTTACATTTTTGTTACATATCTCGTGGAAGTGAGATTTCTTAATGTGAAGTCACGGATCATAGTCTGTAAAATATGTTATTGGCTGATGTTAAATCCTTTTATGATTATTTCCTTGGTGTAAAAATTCACCTCTCTTTCACACTGGTGCTGCTTCCGGATGTTAGCAAACTTCGTAAGCATAATTCAGTATTGCAAGCCTAAACTTAAGATTACTTTTTTTTACATCTTTATTTCAATCTGAAGTACATACTGCAACTGATCTGCATTTTTTTCCTACATGTCAGGGGCAGTCAAGAATATGATGACTTTTGGGCTTTTGTTACACGTTTCCAAGAATTTCAAAAAAAGAAAGGCAAGAAAACAAGAGGTAAAACTGAAATGACAATTTTTCATTATGCCTTTGAAATGCATGATGTTTTTGTTGCATTTCTGTGTACGGGTATTCAGAAAGTATTTAATCCCCTACACTCTAACAAAAAATTATCTCACTCTGAAGGTACTTTCTCATAACTTAATGTGAAGGACTGAATGTTTTTTAAAGGTATTCTGTAATTTCACTGTCTGTGGGCCTTTTACCTTTTGCTGACTTTTTAATTTGTGACTAATGCAAGCTATGGTTCTCATTCAGTTAACTTTATTTCTTGTAACATCGCTGCCTTTGCCAAATGTCATTCTTCACATTATTTTTCAGAAATGGAATCTGCAAATGCTTCTAAGAAATCTCAGAAACTTGGGTTACCCCAGAATTATGATGTCCAGTACAAAATCAACAGTTCTTTCCTGAGTAAAGATTTTGACACTTTTCTCAAGAAAAATCGTCTTGTAGGTAGGTGGAATGATACTGGAAATATGTTAGTATGTTTCATAACACAGTGCACACAGCACAACCAACGTTGAACATTTAAAGTTTTTTAAGTGCAATAATAATAATACCGAATAAAAGTTCTTAAAGCACGGTTTCATTCTGATAATTCTAAAATTGTCTAAATTTTGAGGCAAGTTAAGACTGAATAACATATTTGTGTAAATGAATCTTTGTAGTGACCTTAGTATTGACACTTATCAGAATCAAAATGTTTTCCGTATTCTGCGTTTTATTCTTGAAATGGCATTTATTCATTCAATGTTTTAGTAATTGATGTGTTGATGTAAAGTGCACTTTTCAATTGCCAGAAGTATTGCGAGGACATTTACATTGAAGAAGATTTAAGTTGGATAAATTGTGATGAAAAGTACATCAGCAGAATAAATCAGATTTGTTCTAAAACATTAAAGTTCATTTTCATAGTGATTGCAAAATTTATTGTTCTCTATTGGTAAATGATTTTGTTCTCAGATTATCAAGTTGAAAGAGAACTTACGAGGGAACGCATCATACAGTTCAGATCCATTTTGATCCATTTCCTGGATTTTCAACAGAAGCAAAAGGTACTGATAATTGCAAATTGGAAATAGCGCTAAAAAATACAGGAAGTTTGACCCAATTTGATTTTTACGCAGAGAGACCTGCTGCATTGAGAGTAAGATTTCCAGCACAGAGTCTTAGCAGCAGTATCATTAATATCTTAATGCTCTGACCTGTAATGACTAAATATAATGTGATTTTCCATCTACATTTATATCAGAAATTCTCATTTGTTTTATATATCACAACTTCTTTAAACATTATCACCAGCACATGTTCTATTTAACCTGTATTGGAGCATCAGAGATAACTTTAAATCTTTATTTTTCAAAGATTCTATAGCACTAGTTATCTTTTCCAAATTAAAAAAGAAATGTTGTGGCACTTCATCATATGAAAGTCACTGCACAAATATTATCAATGGGTTATATAAGAAAATTTCTGTTCAGTCAGTATTTACTTTTTAAGATTTTATCACATACTTACTTATCACTTTTTTTGTTGGTTAATGTGATCAAGTTAGTGTATTAAAATTAAGGACTGTGTGAATTTTGGGTATTATTACTTACAGCAAATGTACGCAGTAACATCACTAATGAAAGACTAAGGAAAAAAATAATTCATGAGCGTTCTGAAAGTTTCAAAAACGAAAAGGGCGTTTGTAAGTAGTGAGCCCAAAATACAGAAGTTTTCATTAGAATCTGTTCTTACTGTATGCATAGTTTCAGAAGTTGCACAAAATCCGCCAGGACCAAAGAAACTTACCCATCTACCAGTACAAGAACAAAATCATAGAGACACTCAGACAAAACCAAGTTGTTGTTGTTGCTGGTGATACAGGTTGTGGGAAATCCACTCAGGTCAGTCAATCATTTACATTAATATACCTTGAGGATGAAAGACAATTCAAGCTGTAACATTTCTTGTATTGCTGACATCAGACAATGATAATTAAGAAATTAATTCTGCTGATTATTAAGCATATTTTATATGCTGTTTTTCTCAATCCTAAAACTATTGGAATTGATTAAAAAGATGCATTCTACATGAACATACATTACATCAATTTAGATCTAGATCCGGTGTTTTTGGCTGATTGTTTGTTGATCATATCTGAATAGGTATATGTGCATGAGTATACCATCTTTCTTTTTATGTATGTTTTGATAGTTTCACATGCTTTCAACATTTTAGGAATGAGTCTTGATTTTTTTTTGCCCAAGCCAGTTCTCCATCTTTTATATGAGAATAAAAAAATGACATTTTGGCAGACAGTAGTACATTATTATCGATTTCTGAAATTTTATCATGTCCTTGCTGTCTAAATACATCCATTAGCATCTACAGGTTAGAGCCAAATTGTTGACATCTGTCATTTAACAGGTTCCCCAATACTTAATGGAAGCTGGCTTTGAGAAAATTGCCTGCACACAGCCTAGAAGAATTGCTTGCATATCTCTGTCCAAGAGAGTGGGTTATGAAACTCTGAATGAGTATGGAAGTCATGTGGCATTTCAGGTAAAACTGCACCTCTTTCAAATTTCAGACTGAACATGTCTTTAGAAATCTGATAAATTAATTCCAGAATCAATAAATTAATACCAGAATCATTTCCATTTGTAAGGATATTTATGAAGTCCTTAGTGATCCATTGCATTACCTGTCAGTAATTGTTCGTAGCAATTTTACAGTAAGACCCTAAAAACATCTGTTGAATGCTTGACACTGTTTTGCTTTGATAGTATGGAAAATTTACTTTATCATTCACCTCTGCATTTGCATAAAGTTGATGTTACCTTTCTTTAACTTCTTTTTTTCTTGTCAGATGGAAATACAGTTACCCTGGATAGTTAATGCAATCAAAATTACTGCAAGTTTGTGAAGCTTCACCTATGCATATTCTTTGTACACCAATAGTGATTAATTTCTTTCAGGTGCGATTTGAAAAAACCAAAACAAGGGCAACTAAGATTCTCTTCCTTACAGAAGGTATTTTGCCCATTTCATTCCCTGCTGCTTTGATTTAGTGACAGGACTGTTCGGATAGTTTTAACGTCAAAAGCTTTCTTACTTCATCTGTTTCATTCAGCGTTCAAAACTCCTCCTTGAGTGATGAAAAAAGGAAGTCCACTTCATTAAACTGAATTTGATCACTGTAAGAGTTGAAGTAATTTGCAGCACGTTATGAATGGGAATAGTCAGATTATATGAACTACTTCCCTTTAAAATGAAACTGTTACAATTGTTGTTAATAAACATGGGGTCCATCAAACGATGAACTAAAAGTTTAGTTTATTACTGTATGATGAAAATGAATGCTACCTGTATCCTGGCAGGAAGTTATAAGAGGAACATATGAATACTGCACACACCTGTCCAAATATCAATACTGCACACTCGAGGAACCTATGAATACTGCGCACCGTCACTCGCATGGCTCTCATATTTATATCACTTCTGATAGAAAATTCCCGAACCAACTTGACCACCGAGCTGCCTCACGATTGCTCTAGTAAGTTCAACAGACCCACTAACAACAACACGTCACTGGGTGACATCATATCAAGGCCACTTTGGCGTAAATAACTCTCTCTGGAACATTATGGAATGTACCACTATTGTCAATACATGTCAGACCTAGGTCAGCAGCGCCACTAGGACATCAAAGGAAAAAAACTACTAATGAGAAGGAGTGAGAAAGGTTTGCCGAATGCGGATGAACCATAAAGGGGGGGACGAGGAAGGTATTAGACAAGACGGGCCGAGCTCGACTATAGTCGCTGCAAATAATATGCGGAAGGGGGAGAGGGGGCTGGCCCTCAGACGCTACAATCACTTCAAATGCCTTGCATGTTTTCAGAGACAGGCTCAAAAAAACATTATTGGCTTAGGTTGTTGTTTCTTTACCAAAATTCATAGTTCATTAGGTCATTTAATAAGAGGAAGTTATAGTCAGACAGCTCTCGGAATTCCCTTTCTTAAATGAACAAATAAATAAATACATTTTAGCCTGGCAAGAAGTAGTCCTCAAGAGCGTCATTCAAATTAATACATTTTCACTGTCTGTAATTTTCCTTTCTTCACTGTGTCAACATACAGGTCTACTCTTGCGTCAGATGAGCACAGATCCTTTGCTAGAGATGTACAGTGTTATAGTAATTGATGAGGTTTGTAGTATAACTGAATTATGCCCAAGAGCCAAATGCCTTGACTTTGACCTGACTTTGGACATTGTTTTTAGAACTAGAGTCAGAGAAAATTCTTCATAGTGAAGCACAACTGGATAAGATTTTCAAATGCGGTGACTGGCACAGATTTGTTTTTCTGCACATGACCAAGTTAAACTGTGATCTTAATGATTATTGCCTCTGACAGTCTGTGCCTTTAGTCAACATCACCACTGGAGGAAAGATTCACTGCAGAAGTAAAAACAAAGTCCAGTTCACACGTCCATTGAATTAATTTTTAGAATCAGAAGGATAACGGGTTATGTACATACTGAAATTTGAAAACACAGACATATTTTAAGCACCAATTTATTAGGCTCAATAGGCTGGTTGCATTAGTATAATTACAATTCAAGAAACCTGCCATTTGAATTGTTTATATAAATTATTAATTCCACCAATTGTTCTGACTTTGACATTTTGAGATGATGGGATAATTTATTAACAGGAGCAATGCAGCAAGAGATGTAATTTCAAGTGACAATTTTTCTAACTATACTTCAGGTGAACATTGATGAAGTTGCTAGAGTATTATGACACATGAAGGAACTGACATGAGGAAAACATTTTTATGTTAGGTCTTGTAAATTTATTCAATAAAATTTAAATATTTGTGTTTCAAATGTCCACAGGTCCATGAGAGACATATATTCACAGACTTCTTATTGGGAGTTTTGAAATGCATCCTGAAACAGAGATCAGATTTGAAGCTTGTCCTCATGTCAGCTACCATCAACATCAGTTTGTTCTCTCATTACTTTAACAATGCCCCAGTGATCAAAGTGAGTACAAGGCTATTATGGTGATTGGCCTTTTTCTTACATTTTAAGTAAAGTCATTTCTTACAAGATTTCATGTCATTCCTTTTCTTACACCTTAACCCTATCCGCGTATCGGGGGTAGAAATCTACCCCAGCACCCTAATTTTAATGTGTTTCTAATACTAAAAGTCGGAACAAAAATCTGAAACTTCGTGTATTCCTCAAAATATTTGTCTCCAACCGTTTCCCAGTATCGATTTGACAAAAACTGCCCAAACAGGCTGACCAGCGGTCACTGCTTTTTTCATGCATTTTGGAGGTAGGTGGGGTAGATTTTCTACCCCACATTATAAAGAGTAAAAAACTTACTTATTTCTAACGGCGTATCGCGGGGTAGAAATTATACCCCACGTCGCAAAGAGGAAAGGAAACCAGAAATAGTCATGTCCTATAATGCCACTAAAGGGGGAGTAGATTCAATGGACAAGATGTGCCATACTCTGACTACAAAAAGAAAAACAAACAGATGGCCAATGGTAATGTTCTACAACATGCTGGATTTGACATCTGTGGCATCACTCGTGCTTTGGAGAAAAGTTTTCCCTATGGATCGTTTGTCACACAGTGACAACAAGGTTCTTTTCAATATTGCCATTGGCAAAGAACTGACTCAATCGCAACTGGAAAGGCGCAGCCTTCTAAAAAAACCTGTCCAGACACCTGAAATTTACTATTAGTGCAGCCCTACAACACTTCCAACCACCCAGCAACAACACTGGAGAAACCTCGATGGCAACACCAGGCACCAAACGTAAGACCGGGAGGTGTCACATTTGCCCTAGAAAGAAAGACAAGAAGACACCCTTCGACTGCAACCTTTGCCAGAAGTCAGTATGCAGTGTTCACTCAAAGAAACGAATCGTTTGTGAGGATTGTCAAGAATAAATCCAGGTAATTACCATAACCACCACCACCACCATCATCATTATAAAAATTATCGTTGCGACCATAAACATTATTATCATCCTTTATCATCATCTTCTCCACCTCACAAGTCACCACCATTGTCACCATCATTATTGTGGGGAATTGTCAACAATAAATCCACATCATTATCATAACAACCACCAACCCCCAGAATCATCATTGCCATCATTACCACAACGACCACCACCACCATTATCATTACTATCCATGTTAGTAACAACACAAAAGCCTACATAGTCAACATCTTCATCATCATAAATATTCACACAGAGGTCCAAGCATTCAGTCTCCAGTGTACTGATATCGACGATATCAATTGTCAATACGGTGCATGAATTGCAATGGCTTGAATTTGAATGAGTTGTTGTTTTTTTGTGTGTGTATAATGCATGTTTATTGTCGTTCATTCATCATCATCATCATCAGCAGCAACATTGTCATCACCATCATCATTAGTGTTTTCATTGAAATGATCAAGTTGGATCTATATTTTGTGTTTCCATTATTGTGTTGACACCAAACCAAACCAACCGTCAATCACTCTGAACTTGTAATTGCAAATTTTTCAGCTCAAAATTACCAGAACAAACAATGAGCACAATACCATCACACAAGCACAATACAAACAAAACAGAATCAAATCAGGAAAGGTACCATACAAAAATACATTTTGAAAAATATGAACAGCAAGTACATGTGTATCAAGTTGTTGATTTTATTTCAAACAATCAAAATGGTTTCTTTTGATCCCTTCGCCTTTTTGTCTTTCCCCCTCCTGCAGGCCGGGCATCCCAGGAAACTTTGCACAGCTCTTCGAGCTTGACATAGTGCACCTGAAACAAAAAGAGAAGAAACAGGACTATTCATTACATTTTATCCATTTTATTGTTGTTATGCATTTATTTTCTTCTTTATTTATTCTCTTCTTTTTTTAATGGCCTAATAAATGGATATTTTGAATACTGGTAATCATTTGATGTCACATTTGCTTGTGTTTCACTACACATCTTTTTCTTTCCATTACAGTGCACCATTCAGTGGATCTGTGTTCATCTAGATCCAGAATCTTTTTGCGCTAGATCTACACATGAACACATCAACTGAATGGTGCACTCTAATTGACTGAATGGTCACTTAGATTCACCACATCCTGGTACTGGCTATCATATGCTCCCGCCGCCTTTCCTCCTCCTCCACTTCCACAACGGCCCTCACTGCATCTCTGATCTCTTGTGGCCATACAACCCTTCTCTTCCCTGCCTCCAACTTCCCAGCGGCCTTGAAGCAGAAGTATAACCGACCATAAATGGCCCGCCTCCCCTCCGCCCCGGTCAGCCCATCAGCTTCCAACACCACTTCCAATCCTTTTGGAAATTCAAGTCTGAAACAAAATACAAGAAAAAAAAGAGCATTAGGGTGAGGCTGACGGGCTGGGACTTTAGAAGATGGTAATGCTGATGATGATGATGATGATGATGATGGATGAACAACAACACACGCACACACACACAAAGCTATGCATGATAGACCATCTCACTCATTGTAATTCAATTATTGACTATCGGATACGAATATCGAATATTCGGATACGAATATCGAATATTGCCCAGAACTATAAACAAGGAAGTAATGCGCGCCCAAGTTTTACAAAAAATATGCTAGATCTAGGCCGAAACAGCATTTCATTGCAATGAACACAGTGTATTGTGTAAATGGTTGGAAAGAAAAGCAAATAAGGCTTAGTAGACCTGTGCCCAATTATGGTAGTAGCTAAATTACACACAACTTACCCCTTCGAGGCGAACGTTTCTCTCAGCTTCTCCATCTTGTTAGGAATGTGCTTATAATCGTAGTATTGGTAACGGTACTTGTAATCGCTAATCGCGTGGGGTAGGGAAACTACCCCACGATACGCGGTTAAGCAGTTTGTGTTTTTCTACTATATAAAATGTGGGGTAAGGAAACTACCCCACGATATGCGGTGAGGATGTTCTACCCCCGATACGCGGATAGGGTTAAGTAAGATAATTTCCACTCTATGATTTTCTGTTATATGCTGTTATAACAATTTTAAAAAAGTGTTGACTATTGGCTAGTTTAGATACCATCCTTGATCTAATGAAGGACTGTACAGAAGGAACTAATGTTTGGTGATTATTTGCAGAGATTGTTAATAAAAAAGCTATATGTCATGTCTGCGAAGCAATTAGTTTGCTACTGCATGGATGAAAATCTACATACAAGTGACTAGCCCATGGCACCAAAGATCTATGCAGAAAAATATATAAAGTATACATTTATCAGAATTTTAGAAGGAGAACACATGTAGCATATTTTATTTGATGATGCTATGTTCACTTTATTGGCATGACAAGAAAGATAATAAAGGAAAGTAAATTTAAAACACTGAATAACAAACTTTAGTTCCAATAAAAATCTGGTTTCAAAATGATACCACAAAAACATTTACTATTGTGTGTGGTCGGTGAGAGCTTCTGGTAGGATATTCTTCTGTCCTATCATTTGACTATATTCTGTCTGTAGCCTTGCTTCTTCCTACTACAATATGACCTTATCATATTGACGTGCTTTCTCCAAACTCAAACTCAGTTCAGTTGATTTACTTTATATGAGGAGGCTGTAGTATTGAACCTTTTGACTATCATATGTGAAATTAATTTAAATACCTCAATGGGTTATTGTAAGTCTTTGAAACAAAAATTTTAAACTCACTGTGTGCAACTCTACAGGTACCTGGCCGTTTATATCCTATACAACTGGAATTTTGTCCCATCAAAAGAGATGACTCTAATGATTCTAAGCGCATTGATCCAACACCATATCTACGCATAATGCAGAGAATAGATCACAAGGTTAGTTTTTCTCATAAGTTCTGAAGGATGGGCTTATCCTTATATTAAGATTTGTATGCAAGTGCCTTACACTGATGATTCTCTCAAGGCAATTTGAAATGAATTGACCGTTTAAGATTTATTTTGCACAGTTTTGCCTTTTCTATAATTCATATGATCTTTACTGATAGTAATGTTGAAAGAAATATTCTCATTGTCGATTGAATTGTTTGTACAGTCTTACTAGCCAACAGCAAGATTTCTCGGCATGAAACAAGAAGCTGGAAGAATTTAATATCTCAGTGGTCAGTTCTAAATTTATCCCAAACATGCATAGCTTGGGGAACTGTAGTTAAAATGACTTTGTGGGCACAAGACTAAATATTCTGAATGACCAGTGAACAATCAGAATTGCCACAGACAAAAGCTATAGGTCTCATGCTTTTCATAATATGAAAGGATATTTGCTTTGTTGGTCTCATACTCCAACTATTGATGTCAAAAGGTACAGAAAGCAGTAGTACACATTTTGTGGTTAATGATTTTGACTCCCTGACATCAAAAGATTAACAGAGGTATTTGCACAGCGACCTCATCGTGAAAGGTATATATTTGAAATTTATACTATCATAATCTTTAAGTATCATCTGAGGTGCCTGGCACTGCCTGGGGTAAACCCGTATTTTAGTTTCATTTCTGGGTGATTATAATGGATCTGCTTCACCTTGCTCATTCCTTTGAATTTTTTGTTTTTGCATTTGTTTGTTTGTTTACTTTTAGACTGTCGCATCTTATTGTATCTAGTATGTTTGGTCTCACAGCACTTTCTTTGTACGTAAAGGCCCCATGTACCTCATCAACAGTCATGAAATGACAATGAATTGGCCACTGGGTAGTTTGTGTAATAGTGAACAAATTGAAAGGAAGTGATGACATCATGGGCTCATGCATTTGTGAAAAGGAGAAGTGGACGTCATTGTAAGGCAGCAGGGTATTCCTGTGTTCTAATTTTAGCCGCGAGCACGTCAGATGGTTTAAATCTGCTGGCAGCAAGTGCTGAAGCCACGGGTCATATGCTTGTGAAAAAAGGGATTGGAGGCAAGCAGCCAGCAACACCTAGCAAACTAAACAAAAAATACTTCCCCACCATTTGGAGCCTCCGCATGTAAACTAAACCTTCTGCAGGGCAAATGGAAGGTAGCTTCAAAATTTCATGTAACTCCAAGCTGTATGAGCCAGTATGTTTTGGGAACATGCAAACATACATACACATTTGTTTTTATTTGTATAGATTTATCTTCATTCTATGTTAATTATGGCGAGTTAACTTATCACATTATCTTCCAGTACTCAGCATCAGAAAGAGGGGATCTTCTTATTTTCTTAAGTGGCATGTCAGAGATTATGGCAGTGGTTGAGGCAGCCCGAGCCTACGCCCAGCAGATGAAGCGCTGGATTATCTTACCACTGCACAGTGCCCTGTCTGTGGATGAGCAGGACAAAGTCTTTGACATTGCACCAGAAGGTGTACGCAAATGTATTGTATCTACCAATATTGCAGAGACCTCGGTGACCATTGATGGTGTACGGTTCATCATTGACTCAGGGAAGGTGAGAAACCAGTTTGTCATTTCAGATATTAATATTTCTTCTCACCCACAATATGGAAGAATTTCATATTTCAAATAATTAGATATGATGAGTGAATTAGACTGTATCATGAACAACATTTTTTTTGAAAAGCCGTAGCATTTTGAAAGCCTGTTTCATTCATTAAAGATATAAGGATTATGATTCTTCTTACCTTGTTTAATTTCAAGTAACTACTGGTACAGAATCAACTTTTTACACTGAGATTATTTGAATAATTTGACAATGTTAGTGTTGAAATGATGAAATTGCATTGCTTTAAGTTGTAATATTTGACAGTATTCAGCCAATTTCCTTCCAGGTTAAAGAAATGAGTTTTGACTCTAAGTACAAGATGCAAAAACTGCAGGAGTTCTGGATCAGCAGGGCCAGTTCAGAGCAAAGAAAGGGGCGAGCAGGTCAGCGGGCAAATAATTTTTAAGTGTGATTAGAGTTTTCCTTCATGGGTATCCAGAAATAAACCTGTTGTTCCAGTTAATAACATTGTGATATTTTAGTTTTAACAAAACAGAATTACTATTTGAGTATATGGGTTATTAAAGCATTTTCACTTTTGAAAGGGATAGAATGCAAAACAAAAAAGAAAATCAAATTGTCGACAGACTTTTATGCAAGTGCATTGCAAATGTCCACTAATGTATCCAATCACCATTTTCATGCCGTGTGGCTAATATGTTTGTTAATGCACATTCATTCGTTTCTAGTCTTTCATTATCCATAATTTAGTTGAAATTATTGAGATCATATCAGCATTAACAATTCATTTTACTGTGTTTTTGTCAAGCTTGATGATAATGTAGAGCTTTTTCCCAATAGTTCGCACATTTTCTGTGTTTGACCTATACACAGGACGTACTGGACCAGGTGTTTGCTTTCGCTTATACGATGAGTCAGACTACAATGCATTCCAGGACTATTCTACACCTGAACTCCAGCGAGTGCCACTGGACTCTCTGATACTTCAGATGATATCTATGGGGCTGCCAGATGCCAGAAAGTAAGAAATTTTTTTACGCATTTTCAAATGTGAGCTTGCTCAAAGTAAGATGAATTCAGAGTGCAAAGTGTTCCTAAATTTGAATTTAACAAGGGGAGGGAATATACCTTACATTTTATTCTGAATTTGGTGGAAATATAAGCTTTTTAATAAATCTTAAAAGTTAATGGCATTGAAGATTAGATTTCAGAGCTGATAAATTCAGTTAAAGACTTATAAGTCCATTGCAACTGCATGAACACATTATAAGATATTTGTCCATGTAACTGTTTGATTCATGAATTAACATTAATTTAACTTGGTTATTAATCATGAGGATTTAACTCTGAGGTGTTTTGTGTAAATTTTCCTGAGGTGCAAGCTCTAAGGGCAAGGATCCTCCTAAAACAAAGACAACTTGTGTGAATTTTCCAAGTTGTTGAGCGTATTCTTTTAAATGCTTTAGCAGTTGTGTTAAAATGTGTTTCTCAGCTTAGTATTTAACAGATATGCTGCATTTAAGTGATGCTCATTTATTTCCACAGGAAAATTCAAATTATTCATTCCTTGAGTTAAGATTATTATTTCAGTGTAATTCATCATTTCTCTGTCCTCTTATATTTTATTATGAACAGATTTCCGTTCATTGAGCCTCCAAGTATGTCCAGTCTGGAGAATTCCATTATGTTTCTCAAGGAACAAGGAGCTTTGGCATCAGATGAAAGTCTGACACCAATTGGTCAAATGTTGTCTATGCTTCCAGTAGATGTAGTTGTTGGGAAAATGCTGATCATGGGATCTGTTTTCAATGTAAGTAATGTCTTTGTCTCTGGTCAGTTTTCTTTGCCGGATATGTGTTTGTTTCAGGAATATAATTGTTCTGTTTATCATCCTTATGTAATATAGTTTTTGATTTAAAGGAAAGTTTTTGTTAGTGGAATTCTATTAAAATAAACTGGAGCAAAATTAGAGTGTGGAATATTTCTGTCATTTTCACATGTCCTGTTTTCTCTTGTGCATAGAAATGCTCTTTGCAACCGAGAAAATGAGGAAATGTTAACATCAAAAATACAAAGAAAAGTGGAATGAAAATTTGTAAAAATCATGAAGATAAATCATTCAGCGGGTACTGATCTCATATAAACCATTGTATGGTTAGCCTTGATGACAAAACACTTTGGGGCAATCAGAAGCATATTTGGAACACGTAAGTTTCTTTTACCAATGAAAGGATGTCAGAGAATTTCCACTTTGTGTCATGTCATCATCACTATTGACTGATTTTTCCCAGATGATTGACCCAGTCCTGTCCATCACTGCAGCCATGAGCGTCCAGTCTCCATTCACTAACAAAGCCTATACTGACCATGAAGCAATTGTAAGTCCTCAGAAGAGACAAATCATAAGTAGGAAATTTCAGTAAACTTAAGTTAAATCAATGGCTTTTCCATCTATATTGTCCTACTTTTGCCCTGTTATCAGGGATGTAAATCTTCCGAGAATTTCGTTCTGGTTCCGATTTCTGAGAGAACCATTCCGAGAGAATCGGACTCCCGATTTTTAAATTTTTTTTAAATAGACGAGAGCGAAATTCTATTACGAGCGTTGATTCGTTCCCTTAGCTACCGCTAATAACAATAGCGCCGGACCTAGCGATTCAACGGGCGCAACCATAAACACGACAGCTCTACCCTACCGTGTTCTGCCGTACTGGCGATAACCTTCGCCCCCGCTCAACCGGGCATTAGTAATGTTGCGTAATAAGTTGTCACGGCATACAGTGATACACCTTCGCCCGTGTCCCCGCGCTTCGGCCGTTCATATGAGCTCGAGTACGTAAGCACGTGTAGGCCACACATTATTGATTTTTATTGTATCGTAAACGATGGCGGTCATTGAGTAAGAATAGTGGACACATTTTTGTGACTTGGTTTCATTTTATTTCACTGTTTTTTGTTGTTGTTTTTTTTCAATTTTACGTAGACTCTAGATCTAGCTTACAATCATCTTTGGCGGTGGTAGATCTAGGTTGGCAGACTTTTAGAATCTTTGAACGTAATTGGCAATCACGGATAAACTAGGCCTGGGCTAAGGCATACACGTGTTTCAGCAACGTTAGGAAGACGTTAGAAATCGGAATCTAGAGCCAGTGAGGTGGTAAAACAATAGAAAAAGTTATAGAACTAGATCTGTAAGAACAATATGGAATGGCGTGTGAACTGGCTTCAGTTCTAGATCTAAAATCCAAAATCTACTTCCAAAAATTCAACTCTTGTCTCATCATAAAACCACCCATGGGCCATCTTCAAAGTCATCTCTATCTCAGTTGAGAGCCATACACAGGCATACAATAGCTTTGCAAAGTCAACTCTGTCTCTACTCTCAGCATAGAGCCATCCATAAATTATCTACTAAATCAACTTTGTCTCGAAAAAGAAGCATCCAAGAGACATTATTTGCGAACTCAAACCTGTCTCACCATAGAACCACCCACGAGCCAACTACAAAGGCACAGTAAACTGATAAACTCAGCACCTGTTCTGTGTGTTCTATCATGGACTTAATAATCAAAGCCCAAAAATGTAAGTTACTTTAAATATTTGATGTAAAACTGTAAAGTTAAGTATATTGGGTTGTTATGTAAATGTTTTCCATCATAGATCATTAGAGTTAGACAAATAGCCTGCGCGCCGCAGTGTCAGAACTGGTTTCAAAGAACACCGTGTTAGTTTCAGAGAATTTTTGAGGAGGCCATTTACATCCCTGTGTTATGTAAGATCAAGGTTAACAGGCACTCCTGGGATCCCTGAAGGAAAAACAGCCTATCTCAAGCACATGAAAAATCTTGAATCTCCTTCTTATCTTCTGTTGGCAGCTGAAACCTCGTTAAAACTAAACCCACAAGCTGTTGTTTGGGTACAGGAGAATTTTGCATACTGGATTGAACACTATTTAGCCTTTATGATATTTTTAAATAGAAACTGACACAGGACTTAAATACGATTTATTTACGTTTACTTAAATGGTGTAATTTTTATATATATCGTTTGTGCATATCAGGCATCATCATCATCATCATTGCCTTTCTCACCCTGGATCAGGGTATAGGCCACCAACAAACACTTTCCATCCCTCTCTATCATGGGCCAGCCTCTTTACATAATTCCAAGTCTTTCCGCTTCGTTGTACATCATTTTCTCTGGCTCTTCTCCACGTTCCGCGCGGCCTTCCTCTTGATCTCTTGCCCTGGGGATTCCAATCCAATACCTTCTTCGTGATGCCATATCAGGCATAGACTAGATTAATTATTGATAGATAGTGTAAAGTGCTGTAAAGTGCAGACTGATAGATTTGATTCCAATAATACAAACATCATTTGAACATACTGAGTTTAGTTTGCTCTTCATTTGTGAATGCATTGAAGTGTGACATGTGGAATTTATTGTGAGTATCTTATTCTTTCAAAATTTCAGACTGCCAGGAAACCCTTGGAGTCAGAGCATGGTGATCCATTTACTCTTCTTAATGCATTTGATGAATGGATTGAGGTATCTCTTTATGATGGTTCACATTCCTTTTTTCATGGAACATAAATTTGCAAAATTTTAATGTAAAAATATGAAATGAAAATCTGAAATTAGATTATTTAAAAGGCAATTCTTAAGTCTTAGATTAATAGGCAGGGGAGCTATAATACATCTTGAATTCAGTGACATAAATTATGCCCAATTGTTTATTTGGGGTCTTTACCAATAACATACATGTACTCATGGCAACAGCGGCCACACCCCGGGCAACGGCTTTGACTGGCTAGCAAAACGTGGTGAGGGTAGCCGACGGGTTTGTTACCCTCGGTGAGTAAGGGGGGCTTGTCTACCTCATGCATGCGAAGACTGGCTCCGGCGGACTGGGCGGATGAGACCACCTTGTGGTCCAACGGTCAGAAAGGCGGTTCCAGCAGGCGCCGTGGAGCGCCAAGAGCACGACGAGACACAAAGACGCCCTGGTCATCCACTGCAGCAGAAGAGGTCTCCAGGCGTAACGATTCTCCGTGCCACTGGGTTAAGATTTCTACTGCCGAGAGAGTGGGATTGCCCCTGTGCAACGGTTCTCCCACTTAAATCAACCTCACGCACAGGTGTCTGTGAAACTCGACTCAGGTCAATCCCCCCCCCCCCCCCCAACCTTCAACCAAAGCCCTGCGGCGATGGGGGAGTGGCGAAAGGGACAGGTGGAGGTAACCACTGGAAGTTCTAGCCACAAGCCTGCGGACCAGTGGTCGTCGTCCTCTGTACAGGGCAGCGGAGAACTTCGGCAGCATCCCAGGCGACTGAGCAGCCTCTTTAGGACAGCACTGCTCACCCTATCAAGGGAGGGGCCTAGAAAAGGTGGCCTAAACAAAGCCTGCCCTACACTGTCTGGCCAGCTTACCGCGGCTGGCAGACTTACCCATTTGCGGTCGATCCAAAAAGAAAAAACTAATCCTTGGTACGTGGAATATACGTACCCTCATAGATCGAGACAATGTCTCCAGGCCTCAGAGAAGAACAGCCCTTATCGCCAAAGAACTGTCGAGATACAACGTCGACATCGCAGCAATCAGCGAAACCCGGCTTGCTGAGGAAGGATCATTAGCAGAATCAGGCTGTGGATATACCTTCTTCTGGAAAGGAAAGACCCTGCATGAGGACAGAATACACGGAGTTGGTTTCGCCATCAAGTCTAGTCTCATGAAGCAGATCCCCTTCCTTCCCACTGGCGTCAACGAAAGACTTATGAAGCTCCGTCTTCCCATCAGCAACAAGCGCTCTCTCACCATCATAAGCGCCTATGCCCCCACCATGACCAACACAGAGGAGATCAGAGAGCAGTTCTATGCTGACTTGGACACTCTGCTGCGTGCCACACCTGCCACTGATAAACTCGTTGTGCTAGGCGACTTCAACGCCCGAGTTGGCAGAGACTATGACCAATGGAGGGGAGTGATAGGGAAGCATGGAGTCGGGAAGATGAACAGCAATGGCCTCCTACTATTGAGCAAATGCGTGGAGCACGACCTGCTGATAACTAATACCATGTTCAGGCAGGCTGATAAGTATAAGACCACATGGATGCACCCACGATCTAAACAGTGGCATCTCATCGATTACATTATCACCTGCCAACGTGACAGCAGCGATGTCCTTATCACCAAAGCAATGCGTGGTGCAGACTGCTGGACAGATCACAGACTTGTTAGAGCCAAGCTCAACATTCGCATAGTGCCTCCGCACCCCAAGCGCCCAAAGCTCATCAGATCGGCTTTCAACACAGCTAGACTTCTCTCAACCAAATACCAGCAGGAATTCCAGACTAGCCTTGACGAAAAGTTTGAAACGATGGGACCCCTAACTGGTGGACCGGAGGAAAAGTGGAACCAGTTCAAAGAAGCTGTCTCGGAAACAGCCACTTCAGTACTCGGCCCAAAGAGGAAACTTCACCAAGACTGGTTTGACGACAACAATGAGGCCGTGCAAGTATTGCTGGATGAAAAGAGAAAGGCCTACATAGATTGGCAGAATCACCCAAACTGTCTCTCACAGCGCGACAGATTCAAGGACTGCCAGACCAGAGCCCAGAGAGAGCTCCGCAATATGCAAGACAGATGGTGGGACAGGAAAGCACAGGAAGTGCAGCAGTACGCTGACGCCAATAACTCCAAAATGCTGTTCAATTCCATCAAGGCCATCTATGGTCCTTCTGGGGATGGAATAGCCCCCCTGATATCAGCTGATGGTTCAACCATGATCAAAGACAAAGACGGTATCAGGGCAAGATGGGAGGAACACTTCCGCCAGCTGCTAAACCGGCCATCTGCAGTCGATCATGAAGCGTTGCGGCAGATACCTCAGAAGCCACTAAAAGATGACCTTGACCTCCCGCCTAGTGAAGATGAGGTCGGGACTGCCATCAAACAGATGAATTGCGGCAAAGCCCCAGGAAAAGACGGAATCCCTGCAGAACTGTACAAGACACTTGGAACTACAGCTGCCAGAGCATTCCACGACGTTCTGCTGACCATATGGGAGACAGAATGTATGCCTGCAGACCTCCGAGATGCCACTATAGTGGCATTATACAAGAACAAGGGAACGAAGGCAGACTGTGGAAATTACAGGGGGATATCCTTGCTATCTGTTGCTGGAAAGATCTTGGCCCGCATTCTCCTCAACAGACTGATTGCAAGCATCTCGGAGAACATCCTGCCTGAGGCACAGTGTGGCTTCCGTCCTGGTCGCAGCACCACAGACATGGTGTTTGCTGTAAGACAAGTCCAGGAGAAGTGCATCGAACAACAGATGGATCTATATGCAGTATTTATAGATCTGACCAAAGCATTCGACACAGTCAACAGAGAAGCTCTCTGGACCATCCTCATGAAGCTGGGCTGCCCATCCAAATTCACCACGATGATACGGCTTCTCCATGACAACATGACTGGTCAAGTCCTCTCTAACGGAGACTACACAAACTCCTTTAACATCTCTAATGGAGTTAAACAGGGCTGTGTACTTGCCCCTGTACTGTTCAACGTGTTCTTCACACAGGTCTTACTTCATGCTGTGAAAGACCTGGATCTGGGTGTGTATATCAGGTACCGCTTGGACGGATCCGTCTTTGACCTCCGACGTCTCTCCGCTCGAACTAAGACAGTTGAGAAACTCATCCTTGAAGCCTTGTTTGCGGATGACTGCGCCCTCATGGCACATAGGGAAAATCACCTCCAGGTGATTGTCGACCGCTCTGCAGAGGCATCAAGGCTCTTTGGACTGACAATCAGCCTGGACAAAACGGAGGTACTAATTCAAGCTGCCCCGAGCACAACCCGGCCCCAACCAAACATCACTATAGACGGAATCCAGCTGAAATGCGTGGAGAATTTCAAGTATCTGGGCAGCGTCATTTCAGCAGACGGATCACTGGATAAAGAGATCACTTCCAGAATCCAAAAGGCCAGCCAAGCACTTGGAAGACTGAGAGTGAAAGTCCTCCAACAGAAAGGCATCAGACTGTCAACAAAGGTCAAGCTCTACAAAGCCGTAGTCATTTCTTCACTACTCTATGGGTGTGAAACATGGACCTTATATCGACGACACATCAAGCAACTAGAACAGTTCCATATCCTTTGTCCGGCCGGCGTCTTCAAAGAAAGCCACATTCTTATGGCCGTACCGTATAAAAGCGTAATGTACCACCACAGCCAGTGTTTACATTATGGAACGGGGTGTCGTTCGGCCGGCCGATTTCTCTGTTTTGCACTTTTTCTGAACGCTGTAACAGAACGATTGTTCCTTCAGTCAGCCCGAAATTCACACGGGGCACTCATTAATACATGTTCTAAGTACATGCTTAATTTTATGAATGTAAGTTTCATAGAAACTGATGTGCGAAGACTCAAAGTATCCGTGTTGAAGCTTTTCCTGCGTTCCACTGCATGTTGTGCAAATGGTTGGATTTGAAAACTACTTCTTGTTGCGTTCCTTTTCAATGAATCTGTGTATAATTCCGTGTATGCATTAAAAAGTGATTGGTGACACTTGGTTTTAAATTTAAAGACAATGTCTTTATCCTGAATGTGGATATTAACTTTTAAAGAGGGATAAAAAAATCCGCTTTGTTACGCTCTGACCGTTTTTATATCCGCCATTTTATGCATGTCTCATTTGGCCAGACCGTACTAAAGCGTTTCGCCACCATAGCCTCCCCGCCCGTGAAGACTGTGCAAGTGCTCGGGCAGCCTGTAGGCTTAATGGTGACACATCGGGGTGTAACATTTCTTACCATACAGATTATGTTTGGAGGAGAGATTTGTAAAGACACGAAGACTACAGGATTATAGATTCCAGACTAGTAGACGGAGTATTAAAAATGTTTTATTGTTTAAAAGCGCCATACAAAGTATAGACTGTTAGCCGACTAGGAGTGATAAAAATGTTTTAGATATCTTCCAGTAAGGCACTGTTACGATCGCCAGCATTTTCACACATACTAGATATAGATGTACCTAAAAACATATAAGACAAACATTCTTAAACAAATAATATTAAAGGCTGATTTTTATTTAAAATGAAGGTGTCCACGTAACACTTCGTCAAAAATTGAAGCAATACACCAAATTTCATTTTGTTTTTGGTCGTTGTCGCGAAGTTTTAGCTGCTTACAATTTTAACCTCTAGCTCAATTATAGTAAGATAACAGACAGCTAGATGCAATCAATCATTCCCACCCTGGGCATCCTTTCTGAACGTACTGCTGTTGGTAGGAATGAGTTTCCATAGTTTTTTTCTAAGCACTTGTGGGCTTAATCACAGACAAGTAAGACTACCTGTTAAGTCTACACGAAAAAAAAAACTTCAGGGAATTACAAGTATTCAACTCTTATTACTCTTAAGATGATTTCTAAGAGACAACAAGGTCATTTTTTATTTTAGCCATAAAAATTAGAAAACACTGTTAAAATTCATGTGTACGACTTTTAAAGAAGTCATAATCAGGTAGAAGTTTGTCAAAGAAAAACTCTGTATAAGTGAATAACCAGTCGTAGTCAAACATCAATGAAAAGAACTGAGTGAAGAAAACAAAATCAACTTGATTTGACTGATTGTCTTCCAACATTAAAAAGGCACAAACACTGTTCTATAGCCATTGCTAGCACTGGGCATCGTGAGTGACTTTTAGCTTTCGAGGTGATCTGCGTAAACGGGCCGGTGTTGTCACAACAGGCTGGCGTGAAAATGGCGTGGAGGAACGTGCAGACTCTGCAACGGCGTCGTCCGTTTGGGTGAAGGCGTCACGTTTGGCAACAAGATTGGATGAGGATGAGATCTTGCAAGCTTCTTCGTGGTACTGCCAGAAACAGTCCTTGTGCAAATGAATCTGGCACTGCAGACACCCATCCCTCGTTTCCTTTGCTTTGCCGCTTCTTGTCCTTATCTTGTGCTTCATGCAGAGGCGACATGCCCTTGGTCTGCCCGAAAAGACAGTGTTTTGGTGTCCACGTGCCAGCTCTCTATCCAAATTCGCCACATCCGTTTGTTGAACTCGTCGTGAACGAACTGAGTAACCTGCCACAAGTTGCTGCGCAACGTTCAGCCGAAATGACTTGTGTGTAATCTGTTTGTTTACTGACATTTTGTACAAGATGTAGGAGTTGACAAGGGCAACGTCTACCAAGTACCACACAAAATATCGCCACCAGCGGTGCCCTGGTCGTTGAACAGTGTAGTTTGACCTGAGGTGGTCATGGCGATCAACCCCACCCATATATTTGTTGTATTCCACGATGCTATCCGTTGTGGGAAGGTTAACGGTTTCCCATCCTTTCTGTCCACGAATCTGTCGGGAGATGGTGGTCATTGTTGGGTTGAAGCATGTTGTCAGATTAAACACAAGCGAAGAATCTTTCCAGACAGTGGCCACTAGCTTGCCATCAGTGCTTTGTTTCGAAATGACTTCTCCACGTTTCAACTTTTTCAAGGAGCAGCCTTTCTTTTTTGATTTGAGATCGGCCGGCCAGAATTTTCTTGACGTATTGAATGAGCCACAAAGGTAAATCTTTTTCTTTAACAGCGACAATGCCAGTGGAATTGAAGTATAAAATTTGTCCACATAAACCACATGGTTTCTACCAACAATATCTTTGCAAAGTGTTTCAACAACCCTTTGGGTAAGTCCTTCTTCTCGTTTGGCAGTTCTCAGATATACTTCAAAGTCCCAGATGTAACCTGTATGGGCGTCTGCCACGGTGTAAATTTTGTAACCTCTTTTGGCAGGTTTGTTTGGTGCCCCCACAACTCCAGAATGTTTCCCATGGAACTTTATCATTGCCTCGTCAACACTTATGTTTTGATGGAGATTATAAAATTCTTGAGACTTTTCCTTGAGAATGGATAACAGATCGTTGATTCTGTCTAACGAACTACTTTTCACATTTTCAGGGCCATCAACATGAAATGCTCTATGAATATTTTTGAACTGATTTCTGGGCATTGTGTTGCTAACGAATATATTTCTAAGACACGGATTCACAGACCAATAATCTTCTAGGGCGGATTTTGGATCTACTCCCATGACAATTCGTAAGCCAATGTAAGCTGCTATTTCATGTTTTGTTATTACAAGGTCAGGCATGACGTGGATCTTTGCAAATCTGGTAGATGCATCTGCAGCCTCTTCGAAAAAATTCGATCGCAGAAAGGATAGAAAAATTTCACACTCAGTTGTGCCCTCCTTCAGACTAACGTTTGGACCCGGTGGTTTTCCGTTAAAAGGCCTTTTGACAATCTTTCTGAAAGGTTCAGTCCATTTAATGCTTGTGTCCTTTGGCTCGTCCTCTTCCAGGTCACCTTCATTTCCCGAGACCAGATCAACATCATCAGTCTCATAACTTGTTATACTCTCCACACAGGAGGACGTATCTTCTCCATCTGAAGAAAACTGAATGATTTTTTCTTGAACTTTCTTCAGAGGAATGTCATCATCAGTTTCCCAGGTGCAGGAATCGATCTGTCTGCATGTATCTAAAATTTTGTTCAGGGGGATGTCATCATCTGTTTCCCAGGTAGAGGAAGTAATCTGCGCCCAGGTATCCTCGGTTTTTAAATCAGTTTTCAGTCTCTTTAAAGGCACGAGGCAATCACCCCATTCATTGACAACGACTGGCAAATGCACTGGTTCCAGCACTGTAAATGTCTTCTCAAGCATTTCCTCGTCTGAATCCAAAGGCACGTCCTTTATTAATGGCACAAAGTGATTTGGTTCGAAGACACCTGCAAAATCTGTGCACAATCTGGACCACATAATAATTACATCATCCAGATTTGAATGGTTCTGAGAAGAGAAAGTTCTGTTATACAGTAACTGCAGCGTTAAGCATAATCCTTTTGTGTTTGGGTAAACGGACCTAATTCGACGCCCAATGACATTTGCAAGCGCAATGAAGTGTAGCAATCCGCTCCAGTAACCACTGCAAGCTGTTTTCAAAGCAAGTTGTTGTTGTGCTTTGATATCGCCATGCTCACGCCAGCATTTTTCAATGTCATCATCGCTGATGATCATAGCCATGTGAATGTCTCTGTGATGACCACATGAACAATCAGTCATGGACAGATTGTCACTGATGACAGGATCTTTGAAGTAGTTGTAGTCTCTTCCTAATTCTATTGATGTGAGGATTCGAAGTGACTGAGCGAGACAGTCAGAGCCAGTCAGTGCGATGGAAACAGCATTGAAGAGACAATTTCCATCTCCTACCGTTGCCAGGGGTCGAAGTTCGGAAAAGGAGGCTGGAATGATCTTCTGGGCTTCACTGTCAGTCGGCAATAGTTCGTATTGTGGTACTGCGCTTGTAAGTGTTGACTGGAGGAAGTGACTATAGTTTCTTCTGAGCTGCTCCGTCACATTTTCTTGTTTTGTTGACAGCGCTTCCCTCAGGGTGTCAAGATCGGTTGGTGTTATCTGGAGAAAGTGTATACATTGTTATTACTCGTGATGGTAGCAGAAGTGAATTACGTAGGTCCTCTCTCTCTCTCACTTACCAACTCACTCACCCATTCGCTCACTCACTCACTCACTCATTCACTCACTCTCTCATGCAGCCACTTGCACATTAAACAAAACCATTAGCTAAAACACAAAGAAAAGTTGCTATGAGGCTCACAACTGAATGAAAGCAAATCTAACATGTTTGGGAATTGTGTTTGGTTACACAACTGATAATTCATCAACATTTTTTTTTTTTAAATTACTGTAATAAAAAAGAGGGGAAAAAAGCAAGTCTTACCTGATTATAACTTGGATCCATGATTCTTGCACAGGATACGTCTATCTTAAAAAAGAAGTCAAGTGATGGTAGACTTGGAATGAAAGCCCGATCAGGCCGCACCGTATTTAAGCGGAAATCAACGACCACCCGCAAACGGCCATACCGTAATAAATTGCAACCCAACCTTGGGGAGGAGCAGCCAGACCGTATCATAGCGTGCATTTATATAGGAAATTACGCTTTCTTACGGTACGGCTATAAACAACCAGCAGACAAGGATTACGTTTTATTCCGGTTTGGCTAAAGTATCTTAATTGTGTTACCAAACACCGACCAATTAACGACCTATACGCTTTTTTCCGGTGTGGCTGGTCATAGGATATGAGATCGCTGCGCAAGATCATGGGCATCCGTTGGCAGGACAGAATTACGAATCAAGAAGTGCTAGACAGGGCTGGCTCATCAAGTATCGAGTCAATCCTAATGAAGGCCCAACTACGTTGGACTGGCCATGTCATCAGAATGGACGACAGCCGCATCCCCAGACAGCTCATGTATGGTGAGCTTAACCAGGGCTCACGCAGACAGGGAAGACCCAAACTGAGATACAAGGACACTCTAAAGAGCAACCTCAAATGGAGCGGCATCCAGCCACGTGAGCTCGAAACGACTGCTGCAAACAGACAGGCATGGGGGTCGCTCATCTACAGAGCGACATCTAGTTTCGAACGGGACAGGAGACAACGTCATAAAGCAGCAACGGACAGACGCCATGGAAAAGCGTCTGCTGCAGCTCAAACAACAGATTACCGTTGCGATACCTGCGGGCGCCTCTGTGCATCGAGTCTAGGACTGCGAAGCCACATGCGCTCCCATCGATGAGCTCACAGACTACGTCTTCATCGGAATCGATGGACTACCAACACATGTACTCATGCAAGGATAATAGCAATGATAGTGTCAGTCTACATGTACAAAACTTTTACCATATCTTTTGCACTATCACAGAAATGATATATTTGCAAGTTTTAATTTTAGCACTCCTGTGGAGGAATGTCTCTACATGCACGATTTAATAACTATGAAAAAATCAGGCTGTTACTTTAGTTCTCATACATCAGAAATAGAACAATCAGTGTTTTTAATTTATGCATTGGATATCAAAATACCTGTTGCTGCAGTTTCACCACAAAGAAATAATGTGGGCCACAGTAATATCATTTTAAATATTTCTCTGTCAGGTGAAAGCACAGGGCCAAGGTACTCGCAAGTGGAGTCGGAGGAGAGCACTGGAAGAACAGAGGTTTTATGAAATGACAAAGTTGAAGAGACAGTTCAGAGATTTACTCAAGGTAACTTCTGCCTTTCAAGTCTAATTTGTTCTTGATGTTTTATCAAAATTGTGTTTTGCGCATATAAAAAGTTTATTATCTGTGTGTTTTTTGTATTGTGTTACAAGATAGATCTTTCAAGACTGTTCAGAAAATGTTTGTTTCCTTGCAGTCAACAGCATCTAGTTGGTGAAGAAATAATATCACCAAGTAATTCATTTGTCTCTTTTATTAACTCACAGTACAAAAAAGATCTAATTCAGTGTTAAATATTGTTGACTCATGAATTCAAAAACTGGTTTTGATTTTCAACATAAGCATTATGAAGAAAGGTAGGGGTGGGGGTAAGGGGGTGCATACCTGATATATCTGGGTGCGTGCATGTTTCTCTGTCATATGAAGTTATTGCTTAATTTGTGTCATTACTTGAACTGGTTGTCATTCATTTAGGATCACCATTTGCTGGATGGTGGGGAGAGCAGACAACAGTATCTCACCAGTGAGGAACGACGAGCTAGACATGGGGAGAGGAAGAGGCTTGGAGAACTGAGGAAAGAGAAGATGAGAGAAAGGAAGAGGAGAAAGATACTCACTATGGAAGATGAGGTAACATTATTATGGAAAATGAGGTTTTAATTTAATAAATAAATTCATAAATAGCAGTTTAGTGAAGAAATACACAAATGTTGTATGTTCTTCTTTTCTTTTGTAACATATGGTTATCTATCTTTTAACATTAAACAGTATGTCACAAATCCCAGACTGGGAGATGTAATAAGTTATGACAGGACAACAATCACGAGCGAACAAGTTTAACACTTAACAGAACAACCCATCAGACTCACACATTTATTAAACATAATTATACAAATAATAGCGCAATTACATACATTATATTATTGAAGTTAACTGCCGTACAACGGCCTTATTCTCACATGCACTCTTCCTCGGATCCACAACCCGGTAGTTACTTCCTAAAGGCACTTCGGCCTCAGCCTCTCCCCTCAGGGTCTTAATAGCACATTAATAATTCACTGGCACCGCCGTCTCTCAATATCACCTTCCTATTGTCATACATCTTAGCATTCCACTAGCACCTCAGCAGGGCAATAACACATTATCATTTCAATAGCCCATCAACATGGCAATAGTACATTATCACATTCACGCTCATATCTACGTCCCTGTCCGTGGCCTGACTGCCACGACTTTATGTGCCTCTACTGTCCTGCACCGACAGCCTCACTCTTGGCCTATGTGTGGCCTCCGGCCCTATGCTGGCCTATCCCCTGTGCTCACCGAGGTGGCTCTTTGGCCCGTCCCCGACACCTACAAGAATAACATTACATTGGTATAATACCCTACCATTTCTATTCACTCCACCTCTCCTTACAACCCATGAAGCGTACACACAATAGTTCACCTTTCACTCACCAAACATCTTACGGTAACACACCTCCATCGGAGTACACACTACTCACTCGCGCTACAAATCCATGAACTCAACTTTCATCTATCGCTCATGGCGCACATTGCTATATCCAATATCAAGGACTTCCACATTCCTCACATATACTTATTTACATCATGGTAATAGACGAATATAATATAATACATCAATCATAATTATCAATCAACGTTCTACCTACCAGTCATCACTGGAAAAAACACTCTCATCCGTCTTCCGACTGCTCCCCTTATGTTCGCCCGCTGGGCTCTTACTAGCATCCGTTCAGTAGGACCTTCTAACTTGCAGTGATAGTAATACAGCGCTTTCGCCTCATTCAGACCCCCCACCACTCACAACATGCACGCCTTAACTTACTTGTCTACGTGCGTTAATTTTACTCTCCTCCTTTCCCCCCGTAATTATTAACTATCGCTCACTCCACTCGTGACATCATCCCCCACCCCAAAAAAATTAATACAATTAATTTCAAATCGCATCAAGATGACTGTCAACGAGTGAGCGTGAGCAACACTTACATAAAAATGACCTACCAATGCCCCTAGCACATAAAATACCGGAATCAGGGGAAGACATGGGGATCAATATGCCCTGCATTATGCATATATGTATCACATCATCAATAGCTAACTAAACACAATCCCTAATACAGAATCAAAAACCAATCAACCTATCAACCATTCTTCCTATCATATTTATAATGTCAATATTTTAAAGTCGACTCATTCACACAGATCCTGTCAATGTTCCTGTCCTCCGATGTATAAGCTCCTGAACTCTTCCCCTAGGCTCGACTAAGGTAGTCGGCGATATGATTGCTGGTTCCTGGAATTGGTTGAATAACGAAGGTATACGGCTGCAAAGCCAATGCCCATCTAGACAAGCGTGGGCTGGACGAACGATTCTTCGACAAAAACGTTAGTGGCTTGTGGTCTGTCTGGATACAAAATTCTCGTCCCATGAGATAACGTCCTAATTTCTGGACGGACCACACAATGGCAAGACACTCCCGCTCTATCACAGAATATTTTCTTTCTCTCTGCAATAACTTCCTACTGACATAACATACAGGATGGAGACATTCGTTCTTCTCCTGTAGAAGACAAGCGCCGACACCAGAGTCCGACGCATCCGTTCTGAGGATAAAATTAGATCGAAAATCGGGTAATATCAGAATGGGTGACGATGATAATGCTGTCACCAAATTATCAAATGCTGTCTGACACTCAGACGTCCACTGGACCTTATCGGGTTGTCCCTTCTTAGTAAGGTCAGTAAGAGAAGATGACAAGGAGGAAAAATTTGGAATGAACTTTCTGTAATAATTTAAAATTCCCACTAAGCTTCTGACTTGTTTCTTTGTTTTAGGGATTTGCAACCCTACTAATTTGTCAATTTTTGTTACTTCAGGTCTCTGAACACCTCTACCCACGATATGTCCTAAGAATACTATCTCTGGACATGCCAAATCCATCTTTGCGGGTTTAGCAGTTAACCCAAAATGACGTAATCGTTTAAAAATTACTGTTAGTGTCTGAATATGATCAGACCATGTCGACGTATGACATGCTATATCGTCAAAGAATGACACGACATTAGGTATGTCCTTCAACACTAGTCTCATTAATCGTGCAACGTCGCTGGCGCGTTTACCAACCCAAATGGCATGACCTTAAATTGGAATAATCCAATGGGCGTTTGGAACGCCGTGTATTGTTTAGACTCCTCAGTAAGAGGGATTTCCCAATAACCTTTCGTTAAATCTATCTTGGAAAACCACGTGGACCCGGCCAATGAAGCTATTAATTCCTCCTGAAACGGAATAGGCTCCCTATCGCCTACCGTAATAGTGTTCAATCTTCGAAAATCAATACAGAACCGCACCGATCCATCAAGTTTTTTCACGAGGACGATGGGTGATGAATACGGCGATGTTGATGGTTCTATCACATCTAACTTCAACATTGACTCAACTTCCTTTATAACTCTCTCTCTGGAAGAAAAAGGCAGCGGATAAGGTCTAAGAGATATTGGCTTATCCGAAGTCAACTTTATTTGGTGCTGGATCACCGTAGTGCGACCCGGCAAATCCGTAATAACATCCGGGAATGACGCTAACAGGGTCTTAAGTTCCCTACTCCTTGAACTCGTAAGGTCAGGGTTAATTTTCACGTCCCTGTAACCTTGTGTCGGAGTTAACTCCGGCAATTGAATTTGTATCTCTTCCTGCGCCTCGGTGTCGGTTATGTCACTGTCCAACTGGTCTACGACCCCCGTACAAGCAATAGAGAAGATACTCTCCTCTGGTTTTGTCTGTGCACACAGATACTCTGGTCTCTCAAAAAATCTCTGTAGCATATTAACATGGAAAACCTTACTTGATCCATCAATGTGGATAGCGTAATCTACCTTTGAAACAACTCGCTCAATAACATAAGGACCTTTCCATGTCATTAATAACTTATTATGGTCCGTAGGTAGCAACAATAGGACCTTGTCTCCTGGCTTAAAAATTCTCAATTTGGAACCTCTATCTTTATAGTCTTTTGCTCTTTTCGAAGCGATACTAGAAGCTTCTTCTGCTATAGTGCGCGCTGAAGATAATCTTTCTCTTAAATCAACAAGGTACTGAAACACTGAAATCTGCTCATCGTCTCCCGATGATGGCGACGTCATCATGTCCCGAAGAACATCAGTTGGGCCCCTAGGACTACGACCATACATCATTTCAAACGGCGAGAATCCCGTTGACTCCTGCCGTACCTCTCTGTACGCGAATAATACTGCAGGGATATATCTATCCCAATCTTTAGGGCGATCAGCAGCTACCTTACGCAGCATCGACTTTAACGTCGAGTTCAATCTCTCGCACATGCCATTAGCCTGCGGATGATAAGGGGTGGTAGTGATGGGTTGTATGCTGAATAAGCGAAACAATTCCTTCATCATCTCCGAAGTAAATTGCGCGCCCCTATCAGACAAAATTTGTTCTGGTATTCCTACCCTAGCGAAAATTGCAAACAACGCTTCCGCGACTGCCTCAGACGTTATGGTCCGCAGAGGAACCGCCTCTGGCCATCTCGTAGCATTACATATGACCGTTAAGAAAAATCGATTCCCCCTATCGGTAGCTGGGTGAATGGGGCCAACAAGGTCTATCGAAACCTTTTTAAACGGTTCCGAAACCGTGGGGATCTTTTGAAGAGGAGCCTGGGGTGTACGACCCTTATGCGTCGTCTTTTGGCACGCACTGCATGTCTTACAATACACTTGTACATCTCTGTGGATAGATGGCCAGTAAAAATTTTTAAGAACCCTTTCTTTGGTTCTAGCTATACCCATATGACCCGCTAATGGGACATCATGTGCCAAATGCAATACTGTTGCGATAAGCAACGCTGGCACAACGACCTGCTTTAAAATGGAGGCCACCGTTACATACTTACGGAACAGAATGCCCGCCTGAATTACAAAGGAAGACGACCCGTTCTTATATCTCCTCGTTTTCTCCGTTCGCGCCTCCTCAAAACATGGACTCAATGATGGGTCCTCCTTTTGCAATGTCGCCAAGCGCTCTGGTGTGATATCCAGGTTGACCGCTGGCGTTGCCAAAGGTCTAATCTTACTTTTATCACCTACCTGTCGACGTGTCTCGACTGCGGCACAAAAGTCAATACCTTTTGATTGTGACCATGCCTGCACATTCTCCTCGGAAGGGGAACCTACCCGAGATACATTACCAATGATGGGCTGGGCGCCTGGAAAGCAACCAACGACTGCTTCGACTTCCCCGCTAAGGAAAGGTGTATCTATCACTATTCTTGCCATGGGTAACTTCTCTATGGCCCCTGAAAATTGGATGCACGGGACAGTCTCACCTGTAAGCTGTGAATCCCGAATGCAGTCCCTATGCACTCTCACAACAGTAGATCCTGTATCTCGTAAAACCGAGACCGGTTCGTCCCCAACAAACCCCGGATAAACCCTAAGACCACCTCCTGTATGACATGAATTTATAACGGGGATCTTTCTCCCACAAGGTAAAACACCGGAAGATAATAACTTCTCACAACTGGGACACTTAGAATACTGTCCGCCTCCGTTGTCCGATGTAACACACGCAGCCGCATGATGAAATTTATTAGGGGAACATGGACTGGAGCTACTGTCCACGTTCGCCGCTATCCTACCTGCAGGGCAATTCACGCTGATGTGATCTGCTCTTCCGCAGTTCCAACACTTCGCGGCCCTACACTCGCGTGAAAAGTGACCCACGCGTCCGCAAGTCCAACACTCCGCTCCCTGTGCTGCACTAGGCCTGGGTCCCCGTGACCCATCGCGACCGGAACTAAAGTCCCTATGCCGTCGGTCATCGGCAAAGGTCACAAATCGCCCCCGGCCATTACCGCGACCTAGCCCTCCTGCTCGGTCAAACTTAACGGATCCATATGCAGGTGATTGGTGATAGCCCCTACGCTGCCCCTGGGCTTGCCCACTATAGGCACCACGCTGACGCGACCTGTCTTTATGCCCTGTCGGCGACCCCTCGACAACGGCGACGTACCCAGCATCTTGGACGTACGCCCTCGCCACTGGTTTGGACGGATGTGCTGTACGGTATGCTTCCGCCAACTTAGACGCCTCCTGCACCGTCGCGGGTTCGTTTTCTTTCAGGAAAGCCACCAGATCTTTATGGCACGACGCGTACAGCTGGTCACGGATCATTAGGTCTTTTAATTTAGTAAAATCCGCGCCAACATGCGCCAAGTCTACCCAGTTCGCGAAATATTCCGTCAATCTCGCGACGAAGGCAGCAAAGTCCTCCCTGGTATCCGCACGTGCTCGCCTAAACTGCTCCCGGAAATATTCCTCGGTACGCGCAAATCGGCGAAGCAGCAAAGCCTTCAGCTTATCGTAATCTTGCACGTCTTCGCGCTGTAGCTCTTTAAAGTAGGTTAACGCTCGCCCCTGCAATAGAGACGCCAGGTACGTGGACCATAATTCCTTATTTTCCCCCCATTGCAATTGTGCGTTCAGTTCGAACCTGTAAAGGAAGGCGTCTATGTCGTCCTTCCGGTCGTCGAACGTAGGGAGCTTAATCCTAACGCCACCTTTATTGTGTACCTGCCGCTCAACTGTTTCCGTTGGCGTATTCTTTTTGATTTCCAACTCCGCGATTCTTATTCGCGCCTCTCTCTCCTGCTGCTTATCCTGTCTCTCCTGTTGCTGAGCTTCTAACTCCATTAACTTTAACTCCCTCTCCTGAGCCTCTTTTTCTTGTTGACGCTCTTGAGCCTCTTTTTCTCTCTCTCTATCTTTAGCACGCTCATCGCGCAAATCCGCCTGCTGTTCTTTAATCCAGCCGCGTAGCTCCTCTCCCTCCAGGCCAAGTTCCTTACCCAACTTCATTAGTTGTTGGAGTTCCGCCATTTCACAGATTTATGGTTACGGTGTATATTATGAAAACGGCTAACCTGTCGGTATGATCACTAACGACACGACCAGAGACCTGAGATCACACCAGATATAACAACACCCAATTGTCTCAAATACAATTCAGAAATTTACCTACTTCCTAACTAATTCTATATTCAATAAATGTATAGCACTATTAATAATAAAAAAGAGTAGAAAAGACAAGAATAAGGAAATTCAGTAGAAGGACCACAAGTACGTCAAGGACAACGAACCAGACTAGGACAAAGACCTAAAAAAGAAAATATAATGGAAAAAAATGCAACCTAACTACGCCGATTACACTACACGGTACGAACAAGAACAGAGTCTGAAAAAAAAGAACGTATCTACAGATAGGTAAGAGAGGGAGAAGAGAAACGTCTTCCTAAAAACAATGAGGAAGATGGAACGCCACAATCTAAACAAAAATACAGGTCCCTACAGAACTGTTCACTGTGATGAACGAAGTTCCAAGTTTCCCACACCTTTTGAAAAGGATAAACTAAGTTCAACACAGCAAACCTGCGCCACCGCCCGACCAATCAATTACAACGAAAACAGCAAAAACAGAGAAAAAGACAGAAGAAAAGACAGCCCTCAATCCAGGGTACAAAATTTCAGTTTCACTTAACTTTCAGCCTTATGAGTTTAAGTCCTCCCCTTAATCGGAGCTCTGGCCGCTTGACTTCTCAGGCTGGCTGACACACTCTGCAGAAATTTAAGTACACATTAATACATATTCATCAAAATACATGCATCAATACATATTCATAAAAACACATAAACCATATCATGAAATCTCCATTCATCCAACAAACAGAAGACAACAGCACAATTTCCTACCACAAGATAAGTACTACGTGGACAAAAACTAAAGTAACAAATGCCCACTGAAAAATACCTACTAACTAACTACAACTAAATATTACGAAAATGGACGAGTCACAACGGACAAGCCCCCAATGTCACAAATCCCAGACTGGGAGATGTAATAAGTTATGACAGGACAACAATCACGAGCGAACAAGTTTAATACTTAACAGAACAACCCATCAGACTCACACATTTATTAAACATAATTATACAAATAATAGCGCAATTACATACATTATATTATTGAAGTTAACTGCCGTACAACGGCCTTATTCTCACATGCACTCTTCCTCGGATCCACAACCCGGTAGTTACTTCCTAAAGGCACTTCGGCCTCAGCCTCTCCCCTCAGGGTCTTAATAGCACATTAATAATTCACTGGCACCGCCGTCTCTCAATATCACCTTCCTATTGTCATACACCTTAGCATTCCACTAGCACCTCAGCAGGGCAATAACACATTATCATTTCAATAGCCCATCAACATGGCAATAGTACATTATCACATTCACGCTCATATCTACGTCCCTGTCCGTGGCCTGACTGCCACGACTTTATGTGCCTCTACTGTCCTGCACCGACAGCCTCACTCTTGGCCTATGTGTGGCCTCCGGCCCTATGCTGGCCTATCCCCTGTGCTCGCCGAGGTGGCTCTTTGGCCCGTCCCCGACACCTACAAGAATAACATTACATTGGTATAATACCCTACCATTTCTATTCACTCCACCTCTCCTTACAACCCCTGAAGCGTACACACAATAGTTCACCTTTCACTCACCAAACATCTTACGGTAACACACCTCCATCGGAGTACACACTACTCACTCGCGCTACAAATCCATGAACTCAACTTTCATCTATCGCTCATGGCGCACATTGCTATATCCAATATCAAGGACTTCCACATTCCTCACATATACTTATTTACATCATGGTAATAGACGAATATAATATAATACATCAATCATAATTATCAATCAACATTCTACCTACCAGTCATCACTGGAAAAAACACTCTCATCCGTCTTCCGACTGCTCCCCTTATGTTCGCCCGCTGGGCTCTTACTAGCGTCCGTTCAGTAGGACCTTCTAACTTGCAGTGATAGTAATACAGCGCTTTCGCCTCATTCAGACCCCCCACCACTCACAACATGCACGCCTTAACTTACTTGTCTACGTGCGTTAATTTTACTCTCCTCCTTTCCCCCCGTAATTATTAACTATCGCTCACTCCACTCGTGACACAGTAGTTATGAAATAATTATATGTGTGTGTGCCTGAGAAAACCAACAAAAAGTCGGCAACATGACATTTTGAGTTCTGTACATATAATAAAAGACAAGACATTTCTGATAAATTGAAGTCAGTGACCACCCTAAAACAAGATTTTGAGAAAACGGCATTTAATCCTATAAGCGGCAATAGCTAAATGACCAAGTAATATTGGAGTGATTGCTGTTAGGAGACCGTAGTCTAATAACTAAGCCATTATAGAGATCATAGTGAGTAGTGTTCACTGCTCATCTACAGTTTTCCCTGTAACATGCCACGGTCCCCTAAACAACAGCCAAGTCGGAAGTTTTTTGATCTTGTTAGGAGACCGTAGTCTAATTACAAAAATGTTATAGAGATCATTGTGAGTAGTGTTCACTGCTCGTCTACAGTTTACCCTGTAACATGCCACGGTCCCCTAAACAACAGCCAAGTTGGAAGTTTGTGTGGGACCCATATTTTCACTTCAAAGCCGTTTTTCTCAAAATCAGCTCTGCCGACTTTATGTGGGTTTTCTCAGGCACACTCACATATTTGAGCACTTAATCAGAGAATATAAAGTTTGATTTCAAGATTTATTTCACCCCATAGGATTTTAAAATCAGTGATGAAGAAGAAGGGAACACTGGTGAGGATATCAAGGACTTGGAATTCCGTTTGTCAAATGATCTTAATCAGCTGCAGGTAAGTTTGCATTATGATCATTCTTTGAGTGAATTGTTCCACTCATTACAAATTTTATGAACATGTTGCACACAATGAGCCTCATTGTTTGCATACCATTTCATTCTTTTTAAGTGATATAGAATAAACTTTACTCATCCCTTTAAGGCTTTGGTTGAATCTTCCCATTTCATTTTATTTAGTTCATGTTGTTTATCTGTATAAAATTTGGAATATCATCAGAGTTGTCTATTGGAACATATGTTCCCTGGCTAATTGAAGTATTGACAACATTGGTTTACCATATGAATACTTCAGATTTGAAATTAAAGTCAGAGACTGTTAAGTCTCATTAGATACATGCTTTAATCAAATCATTTCAACTTCAGTGTTTGTCTTTGCTCCATCCTCAGGAAACATCAAACAGAAGTCGCAGTTTTACCCTCAGGGACATCAACATGATAAAGATTATCCTGTGTAGTGGATTATATCCTCAAGTAGCCATTGCTGATGACTGTAATACATATAAAAGAGACTCTGAGCAAGCATTTCACACCAAGGCAAGTGTTTATTATTGAATAAAGTTATTGGGATCCCTAAAGTTTCATCTACTTTGCAGTTGTTCATTTCATTCATTCATCATCTATTTATGCTTTGTATGGATTTGCCACAGAATTTTGTCCATTTCGTCTCAAACACAATTGCCATAGGATCAGTGATTAAAGTGATGGAATGTGTGGGATGGAGCTTAAACTGTTATAAATATCTAATGGAATTGATATAATGGACTCGAGTAGTCTTTACAGGGATATACCACTAGGAGATCAGGAAAGACGCGTCCAGTGTTTCACTTTATATGGTCTTCCAGAATGTCTTGCATATCCAATTGAATTATAATATATATCAGAATACTATTTTGTTCACAGAGCAAGCCATTTATCCTACTTCATCCCACCAGTATATTTGCTGCCCAACCTGACCTGCTCATGCCAAAGGATGCAGGAGGAAAACGGCCAGCACCTAGTCAGCTTAAGGGTCTTCTCAGTGCCAGACATGAACTTCTTGCTTATGTGTAAGTGCACAAAGTATATGAGAAATTTTCATTCAAATGCCTTTCTGAACTGTTTGGTTGCAAGCATAATGTTTGTTTTCTCAGACTACATTATGCAAGTGTGAAACATGAATTGCTGGCTAATCTTAGAGCTTGCAGAATAATGTAGCTCAGTCTTGATTTGGAGATTGTATGGGGTTTTTTTGTTGAACGAAACCCTTCACTGCTGCATGTCACGAGCAGAGTTAGGGTCTTGGGGAGCATTCGACTGCACGAGAGGCAGCTAACTCACACTCGGACACAACCACACAAGAAAAGTATTAAACAACTAGAGTATCTATATATGTCAGGCCGGTCAGGCCATGTTTTACATAAATATTAATAAACAAAACAAAAGACAATAGAGGTATATTCAAAGCAATAAATTCTAATTACTAACTTAATCTATGATATTCATGTAATTATGGTTCCCTATTGGATGTACTGCAATCAATAGCAAATAGGTATATTATACGAAACTAGATATCAATTTAAAGTGACAGTTGAGTCGCCACTGGCCAGTCGCCAGGCAAACTCTCCCTAAATCATATGGGCTTGAATGTTAGGAGAGCCCAGTACGTTCCAAGCCTACAGAAGCACACTTCGGCTTGTAGGTAATTACGCAGTTGCAAAAAAACTATTTATATATATGCACAATCATTATTCAATTCATCAACAATGTGCCATATTACTTCAATCATACTATGGAAATAATTCTATAACACAGGCCACTCGTCGTCGAGTGCCAGCTGGGGTTTCCCTAGACTTCCTATGAGGCTGTGGTTCTCTCTCTATCTCTGATCTTCTATTATGCTTGAAGTTCAAATAAGATATATTACCATTGGTCACGCCTACTGGTAGGCGCGAACATCAAAATAGCGCAGCGTGGGCTTTCAAAGGTCAGCCCACTCAGACCTTTCTTTCTAGAGCTCAGTCAGTTCGTTAGCAAGGACTTCTAGTCTTCAAACCACACAGTTCAGGTACTGGCCAACCGGAGATACTTCACGACACGATGCTTCTGCTCGTCTGTATTCACCAAATCTGAACGTTACACGATGTTTTATACTATCTAACTACCCAGCGTGCTAGTCCGCTGGCCCAATTAGTTCAGCTATCTCATAGGTCGAAACCTCCCACCATTTTAATTGTAGTAATACGTCTGCACTATTCTACCAGCCAGTTAACGTGCAAAAACTTGTCTAGTCATACTTAACAATGTCAACTATCCCCACCTTGTTTCACCCCTACTCCATTACTTATTAATCACGAACATTAAAACCCACAAGCGTGACTCTAAGTTTAACTTTACATTTATTTACTCACCAACTATAATTCGCGAGGGCCGTTCAAGGCCACCAGCCAATTTCTCATGGCCCTGGTAAAACAACAACAACTCACTCTCTGCGTGAGTTTTAACAACATCCGAATCATGACACTGCATGTTTTTCCTTCCTGATGCTGAGCAGTGCACTCTGACTACAGATTTTAGGATGTGCGGTGTAAGTCCGCATTGCATATGTACCATCGATTTTAGAACGCAGGGTGTCAGCAATGTAAATTGACAACACAGAGTTTAGTCAGTTATCTCCCTTCAAGACATTTTGAAAGGAGGTAGCCTGACAATTGAATAAAGTGGGGGGGGGGGGGGGGGGGGGGTGTAAGTAAGTAAGTTTCCAACTTTTTTTATGTAAGTGTCTCTGGTTGTACATACATTGAGTTGCACACAAGATTTAACAGCAAATAGACCTCAATAGCTCACATTTAAGTGGGAGGACAAATATTTGTTCAGTAAAATGTTCACTATTTTCTTTACCTATACTGCCTGGATTTTGTGGTTTCTTTTTCTAAGGCTTTCATAATCCCAAGACCTGATTCAATTGTATGTAATAAAGAACGATATTTCAAGGATAAATCATATCTGCATTTTTTTTCTTTTAAATTCTGGATAAAAACTTTGTAGTTATCAAGGTAAGTTCAGATTTATAGTATACAGAATTTATACAGGATAATACAGCTTACTGTCAGAATAATGTGTCAGAGTTATACATGCCCATCAATGTTATCCTCAGCTCTCTCCTTGAAACTAACAACAAACCTTTTCTGGTCAATACAATGAGAGTACCAGCACTACAAACTGTTAGCCTTTTTTCCAACTCCATTGACACAAATGCTGACTGTACCAGGTAACCAGCGCTGAAATCTCAATGCTCTATTTGTTGTTCTAGCTTTTTACTTAGCAGTTAAATGGTCAGCCGATCAAGAAGACAGACGTAGTAATTTGATTAAAATGAATCTGGAATTTTCTTAGTATCCGTGTTTTATGTGTTGCATTGAAGAGACCCCATGAAATGTGATTAAAATTTGAAAGACATATGACTGGTTGATTTCCAGAAAGAATCACAAAAATGTACCTCATTTTAACTTCCCTCATGTTCACTGTATAGGCGCACTGGCCATTTGGGGCCTCTCTGTTCCCTGGGTGCTGGTTAAATTATGGGTGTTTTTAGACATTCATAGTAATGATAAAACTTCAAAAAAGTGTATAAATATTTTATATAAGTCAGTTTTTTTTTTGTTATTGGTTTGCTTTTTTTCAGTTCAAAACAAAGTATGAAAACCGATAACTGTCTGAAGATTGAGCAGTAAGCCATAAAGTAGTGCTTTATCATTGCAATAGGCAATAATATAATATGGCTTTATCGTTGTGATTTATGAAAACTGATATTTCATCCACCACTTGTCAACAGACTTCTGTGTGATGGTTGGCTAGAGATCAAATTCCCTGCTGCAGACACAGCTGAAATGGTGATATCCAGTGTCATTCAGCTACGTTCTACATGGCACAGTTTACTCAAAGTCAGGCTTCAAGGTACTGTTTTATCCATACTATCTGTCATGAATTTTTAACTTTAAAAAGTTTAAGAGCTGCTAGTGTTCATCAAGGAAATGTATGATGTGCCATTAGAAAATGAACTTTTGGGTCCTGCTTTGCTTGAATTAATATTTTTCTTTTGATTACCAATCATTTCACATTTGTTGAAAAGAATATGTAAGATATACAAAAAAAAAATAAAGGAAAACTTCAACAAGACTTCTTTACCATCATAAGCTTTCATTAGAAATAGGGTAAAGTGAGACTGAATTCTCAGCAGGTGAATGACAAGAGTTTCATTTCATTGCTTTGATATACAGATACATTTGAGGGTATAGAAGAGGAGAGGAGAGTCAGCCCAAGGGCCAGGCAACTTGAGAGACTTTTGGCAAGCAAACTTACTGACTTCCTAGATTCAAACATTCTGTACTCCATAAGAAGAGTGTTGCCAGCAGAACTGCAAACAACCTACCTTGGCCCAGGCAAAGGTTAGAATGTTACATTTTGCTTAATAGCACCAGACATCTGTTCTGAAATGTTCAATGTTCTCCTTAGTTCAGGGTTTTGAAAAGTATAAGCCAACAATTTATTATTAGTTTATTTTGAGAGAAAAGGAATCTTGTGTATTGATGAAATGATTTAAATATGGCCAAGATGCATCGGATTAAATTGATTGTAAACAAAAATATGTGATGAAAACACAATCTGCATGCCTTGTAAAATTTCATTATAATGCAAAGGCAACAGGACTTATCCTCATATGAATATCACAACTTTTCTTGACTTTCATTACATTTTTTTTCGCTTGTATATTATGCTTCGTTATGTTGTTTTGACAAAACTCTCTCTGTGGCTCTTTGTCACAGGGGCAAGTTCCACATCAACCATGAGCAAGCTAATACAAGGCGACAGTGGGGGAAAAGAGCATCCTGTGAAAGGAGGAGTTCAAATAACAGATTACCTAGTTTTCAGCTGGTGAGACAATGTTGTACATTTTGTGTGCTGGTAATAGAGTTGGAGCAGAAAGAATTAATCTCAAGGATGGTTTTTTAAGAAACTTATATACATGTACCACACAGAAAGGATGAAGCTCAAGACAGGTAGGCTTAACTAGCCTCCAACTGATTGTTTGTATTAATCCATTTTTCATAGACAATTCCTTTCAATTTTGTCACTTCAAAAGTCCATGCATACAGTTATGTGGGCCATTGTGCAATAACAAGCCAAGTATACTAGGGGTCATACAACAGCGATTGAACAGGTATGGAAGAATAATATGACCAAATAAACAATCTCTGGCTTCTGTATTGCTATGAACACACAAAAAAATCGGCACACTTCTTTCATTTTGTTAAATGTGTACGATATCAAGATCCATAAAGTAGTTTGCCATTTTCTGAGAAGAACTTGCAGACTCAGTACTTCTATCCTACCTTGCAGTTGGGCAAGTTGTAAATCTAGTATAATAAAAAAAAACTCCCGCCAGCCTATACAAACTTTAGTCAAGCCTTCAGGCTTTATTTGGCAACGTAGGTTGCTGAAATTATGCCCAAAAATCAAAAACAATTTGGACGAATCGCTTTTGCCGTTCTTTTTTAGACTTGGAGACTTGAAATAGTGGGGAAATAGCTTCTTGAGTTTGCATTGGGTCGCATATTTCCCCCGCAATCCATTCTTTTCCATGAACACGTGACATTATCACTTCCTGTGATGTGTTCACTATCAAACACACTGACCCCTGAGCAAACAATTGCCATTTCATAAGGATCTGACGGGGTGGTGGGGCATAAACGCACAAAGGTAGGCAGAATGACATTTCTAACACAAACAATAACAACAACAAACAACAAAATAAACCTAAAGGAACAGGCAAGGTGAAGCAGATCTGTGATAACCGCCCAAAACTGAAACTAATAAAAATATTTCCCCCGGGTAGGGCTGAGTAACTCAGCTAGTTTGAAAAAAAAAAATCTCAGCTGAAATCTTTATGTTATGAGCCAGGTTTGGATGCATCACTTTGGACATAATATGGGTCACAGTGGCCTTTGGATAGTATATGGAAGTTTATTGTTCCCATTTCCCCTGAGATACATGATTTGTCCTAGTTTGCATCACTACCTGGCGGTTTTGTTAATAATAGGTGCATGATGGATAATAGGGGTGAAGAAAACGACTTGCAGATTGTCAATTTTGTTTTTTATTTCCAGCCTTCTTGATGACGCATCTGCAAACATATGGGGAGAATTCACTGTAGGCATGCAACGGCACTGGAAGTGTCCCCAATGTGGTCAGTCCATGATAGTGTCTGTCTTGGAAAGGTTACAGCATGAAGCTACCTGCAGTTCTGAAGGTGGTGAAGGTAGGCACATGCAAATGTCATGAATTTTACAAAACAAAACAAAGACAAAAATGTTGGGGTTAGATGAAAAAAAAATGATGATTTTTAGAAGGGTTGAGTGCAAGTTCGTAGTGTGTCCGAAATAAAGACTTTCTGCAGTGGTCTTGGTCTTCATGTAACGTCACATAGACTTCATGCAACATCTATTTTCATTCCTCTTGTATGGTTTGGCAAATACGTTGCAATGAAAAAAAAATGCTCAGGGGCAAGAGGCAAGGTGGTGTATGTGTTCTAAGCTAAACAAAACTGTTGCTATATACATCCTGATAAAATCCACATCACCAAAACATGTACGAACAGAGGACAAATAATATTATACAAATTTGAATTCATAGTCATTAACTAGTACCTTATGAATATAATTCTCTTGGCCTGATCAAAGCATTTGACTCTTTCCGAGTTTATATTGGCATTTTTCATGAACAAATTAACTTTCTAGATAACATTGCAGAGCCTACTTAATTTGTAGCTGTCAATGCAGTTATCCACAAGACAGTACAACAATTCTGTCAGTTATCAGACCCTTACTTGTTTCTCTTGGTGCCGGTACAAATAATTCTGCTTTTACACCATGTTTTTCCACAGAATTTTATATATTATTTCAGTGCACAATTTTCGCGGTTAAGTCTTTCAGGCAAGTTACCATCTCAGTCAGCTTCATCTACTGATTAACTTGAGGCTGTACCACAAGAAAAAAGACTTATTTACTTTTTTCCACAGGTTTAAAGAACCAAGAAAAGGAAGAAAACATGAAAGAAATGGAAGCCAGCTTGAATCCATTAAGAAAATCGTACTTTTGTCCTGAGTGCAAACAAGATCTTCAGTTGACTACTACAGAAATTCTCAAGCATAGAAAGTCCCATGTCACTTGAAGGCTCAGGAGCCAAATGCTTCATTGAAAGGTTTTAGATTATCTTCCCATATTGTGGCATGGATTTGAAGACATGACTTCCCATCATTTTGAGATAATAGAGAAGCTCCGAAATTCTGCAAATGATGTATCGGCCTATCCTTTAATCTGCTATTGGACTTGGCTTGTTTGGAATGTATACATGTTATATCCATCCTTGTTTATGCTTGTTGATTATGTTTTTACCAAAATTACCCCATTGCTTTATTTGAATTGTAGTATACTGTCATGAACAGTGCCAAAATTTGCCTGGGGTTTCCTGGAGACATACCATATATAAGCCAATGTTGATAGAGAGGAGTACATCATTCAACATACTGTTCTCTCAATGTGTATCTATCAATTTCTGCTATTAATATCAATTTATTAATTCACATAATTTGAGATATTGAGTGTAATGAGATGTCTAGAAGAGTGACGTATTTGTTTATACGTGTGCTGTCTGGGTGAGATCTCCACAAATACATGTGTTGGCATTTGAACCACATTATTTGACAAGAGACAGTCAGCTTCCTGCACTGGGGCAAATTGTGAATGCATAAACGAATACACAATTTGCGAATGACAAGGTTGCCATGGCAACAGCAGTAAACTTTTCATGACATTCATGACATTTCAGCAGTAAAAATGTGAATTCCTTTTTTTTTTTTTTTTTTTAAATAAATCAATAGGTAAATGACTGTCATATTGTAGATACCAGTCCAGCTGTCACTCAATATTATGTTAATTTTGGATTCTATAAGGCTGCACTACATCAGACTATGGTACTTTAAGAGGTTTGATCTGGGCTTCACTTTACAGCTGAAACCATTTCTTAGCAGTGACACCCTGTCATGCCATTTGCTAAGACCATAAGCTTTGTGATATTTGCAAATTTGTTTTGAATTTAAATGATTGACAAGAACTCTGAATATGACTGAATACATACATATACTGTATTTGAAGCTGAGTTTGTTCTTTGATTTGATAACTCTTGTCTGTGTATCTGATAAGTGATAGTGATATTTCCAGTGGAATGACCAGCGTGGTCGTTGTTACAGTATTTGATATAAAAAAAATAGAAACAGGAGAATCAAACTGCCAGCAAGAGAATGCCTTCAACACACTATAAGAAATGAGTTAGTTTGGACTTCGCATTGACTAGGATTCAAACCTGGGAGCTCTTAGACTTGGATCAAATGCTCTAACCAGCAGGCCACTGTGCTAGCTATAAATACAGATGAAGAAAGAACATATGGCATGTTTGTTGTACATTTGTCTGCCTTGATGCACTTGACTCTCACTGGCATTTTGTTGTTGTATGTGGCTCTAACTTATACTTTATTGTTCTATCAGATTGTTTAGAGAAAATGAATAGGCCTAATCAAGGCATTGTATTTATACTTGTTATCTTGTTCATTACATTTAGTAATTTCAGGTATTACTTTTCAGCTTGAGTTTAGCTTTTATTCTCTTGAAATATCATAAAAACCACAGAAAAACTGTGGGGTCGCACGCAGCAGGGCTATAAGCAAAGTCAAAATTGGGCAAAAAGAAAAGGTTGTATGTTGCAAAACCCCGCGTGAGAAATAAAACCCAAACAATACAAAGCAAACTAAAGAGAAGACAGAAAATACACAAAATTTTCGGCTTTCGCCTTTTTCAAGTGAAAAAAAAAAAAAAATGAACTCTTGATTCTCTTGCCCTTGCATTCATGTTTCTGTATACCAGTGCCTTGGACCAGTTGATTGTGAAAAGAAGAAATGTTCATTTGATGAAGAACAAGAGGTTGTAATTTAAATGAATATCAAGGGTACTTAATTAATTAGGCAAAGAGCTCAGAAATAACACTACCTTCAAATTTATTATCATACAGTTGAAAATTTAAATATGAATAGCTGTACGCTCATTACTGCCCATAACAAATTGTACATGTATTGTGCTTGAAACTCCAGAAATGCAATATTTTGGCTGGCATTCGACTCTCACAGATGGCACTTGCTCGGTTATACTGCACCTGGCTTTTCCACAGGTTTCCTCTAACTTCATGCTTGTATAACCATATTATTATATTGCCCTTTTTTTTTTCTTTTCGGTAAGTTCAAGGGTTCAGTTGTGACAGTTTCACTCTCAGTAACAAAACATAAAATATATTCAAATTTCTGGCTGCGCAGCTGATATCTCATGAATATTAGCAATGTTACTCTTGATTGTTTTCTTGGCAGAGAGGGCGTCATGAAACAGGGCAAAGGAGCGCCGTGGCCATTAAGTCTTTGTAGTGAAAAATAAAAGGCTTCGTTTAACCCCTCTTTAAATACGCTTCAGTGCATTGTGAATACAACCTGCAGTGACAGAAGAAAAAAAAAAACCCACATAACTTCAGCATTTAACAATGCTTGTGTTGGGGGACAATCAATATGAAGCCATCTGTTGCTATTGCACACAACCCTTGTAGTATAGTTGTTAACAACGACATCTGTGCTAACAACATTGGCTATCACTCGCCCCACACGGCCGGGCAGGTAATGCTGTTCGCTGTCGCTCTGGCCCACCCCCATCCCACAGTCACAGTCCATTTTCCTCTCGGGGGATATGCTAATTTATCATAGGCTTGGATATTGACTTTTATAACCTTTCATTTCAAGCGTTCTCCTTAATGACTTCGGGTTTTGCACATTGGTTCTCCAGACCGAATAAGACGGGAGGCATTCAAGGGAACAATTATTCCATGACATTGGCATATTGTATAATACCATGTCTTTCTTCGTCCTCCAGTACACGTATATCAAACACTAGTTGCAAATTACAATGTAGCCCCTACGGAACGAACAGTACATTTTAATCAACGTGTCCCCTTTCCCAATGGTCAGTCTTAATTTTTAAAGAGTATAAAGGCATTATTCGAAGATGACGGGTCAGAATCAATTGGCTTGCTGGTTGAAAGTGCGACTGATATTGATCTAAACACAAATTAGTTTGTCAACGTACATTATACAAACAATTAAGACGGGTCACAATTGTGTTGAATGTTGTTATTATTGCACAAGGATATTTGACTGTAATTGTTACTAGTGTCTCTGTTCCTGGCATGGCCAAAGACAGTGAGTTTGTTTAATTTCGATGTAGATGGGCAATGAAACAAATGAACATCTTATATAGGCATTTCATGGTTTCAAACAGATTCATAATAGATTCAGAGACCCATTGACAACGGCGACAATGCTTTGTCAAATAATTGTCAAATCAGCATCGGTTTGTCTGAAGACCGCGTTGTCGCTGCAGTGATAACAGTGTGTGACTGTAGCACTAGTAGCAGCATTTCCCATACTTGGTCGCTAAATCCCTCAGGGTGGACGACACAATATTAAACGCACGCGCAGATGTGATGGTGCCCTGCCGTCGCCCGCCCCCGTGGCAGGCTCTGTTCCACCGACATCTGCCGCACCCTAGGCATAGCTGAGTCGTGAGTAAAGTGATGTGATGTTGTAGTGCAGATGCCCAGGTAGATATGGAGTCGACGACGTTTTGACGTGCAGCCAAAAACCAAAATCTGTCGTGATATTACATGTTTTTCTGACGGAAACTGGATTAATACTATGGCTGAATTGTACATTAGCAAGAGAGGTAAGCTGCATGCGCTGACCACATCCAAAGTAGGCTAACTTGAGAAATTCAGCAGGTTTATGCCAAACATTGATTGAAACAGCTGAACTGAGCACAGCCTGGCTGTGATCAAATGAATGTCTTGTTGCAGTCAAGATCGGATGCAAAGTGTTATGATATAACATGTTTGTCTGGTGAAGTTAGATTAATACTGTGGCTGGATTATACATAGGCAAGAGAGGCAAGATATACTAACCATTTATATCAAGCACAGTAACTTAACTAAGTAGGGCACAAATTGATTAAAATCGCTGGAGTGAGCACAGCTTGACTGAGCTCAAATGTATGGCACTGTCATGTTGCAGTGAAAATGTGGTGTGAACTCCAGCTCATTCGGTTAACCGATTTCAAAAACTGTGAATGATTAAAGACAGAATTATGCATCTCATATTTAGGGCCTGCTACGGTGTAACACTGCGAATCTTTGACTGGTCTACCCAGTATTGACACCAGGTTATAACAGAGCTTCATTTAAAGTCAGTAGGCCTAATTTCGTCCATGTGGGTGGTATTGATCCGTGTTTATTTCATCCGGGCATCATTGCCATCCACATTTACCATCACTGCGTTACAGTTACACTGCCATGCTATGGGAAAACACCGCTGACGCCAAAAACAAAACTTTGCATAGACACGAGAAGCAAAAGAAAACAAAAATTATGTTGCGCCCACTTCATTCTTTGTCTGGTTTCCATTTCATGGTAACCTAAATAAACCGTGATTTCACTGAAACAGATCATGTCAAAAGATGAATTTGACCTAGTTTGGCGTTTACTGTCTATTTCTTCAATAAGGCGCAATCGCAAATACGTGTAAAATCGTTGAAACATGCTTTGATCGTTACTTGCAATAAATCTGCATTTTGTTGAAGCGTTTTGTTTTCCTCTTCTCCTCTCCACCTCGAACATTTTTGTCTGTGTTATCTAGTCTCGACGTGGGTCCCTGTACTCAAACAGTGTTGAAGTGTTGAAACAACAAATTTCATGAACGGGCTGTGTACATGAACAATTTGTAATGAATCTACTAAATGGGCGCTGCCAAACATAGTAGGCTATAATTATTTTTGTTTAAACTATTCTCTCTATCTCTCTGTCTTTTTCTCTGTATGTGTGTTTCTGTCTATCTCTTAAAAGTAATTTCACCCATAGGACCCTTTTCATTTAGCGTCCTCCATATCACGTGATTTTTTTAAAAAATGGCGGCGTGCCTCACTTGTAGGGCGGAAGCGATGGACAACGGTCGAACCATGCTATCCTCTTGTTGGGCACCCAACTGTACAAACCCGTTACGTGCTGGTTCTGGCATAAAAATGCATCTTTGCTTAGACTGTGCACATATTCAGATGCCATCACTAAGGCAAGTTGAGGTTTTTGCCCTACACGGTGCTTTTCGATGCCGTGCGGCTCCCCGCAAACAACCGTAACGCGGAAGTGAAAAGGGTCCATGGAGTTTTACTCTGAATAATGTAAGAGGATATTAACTTTTGTGTGTGTGTGAAATTCCAATAATAAACTTGTTAATGTAACTGCAAAGACTCCAGACCACGTCGCAGGAGCAGATCAAGTTCCCTTTGCTCCGCCTGTGGCTTTGAACGAGACAATGCAATGGACATTCTGGGCCGCAGCACATGGTCAGCAACAGACAGGGGGCGCCGTAATTTGAGCATTGAAGTGGATGGTCGAGAAGGAAGACTGACTCGACAGCGTCACACATCGGGGGATCATGGCGGCTCACGGACAACCGCATTCCACTGTTACATAGTGCCTTTGGTGGACAGAAACGCGCCTGCACCTAAGTCCACTACATACCGGGTGAGTTTTCGCTCGAAAGCCATTATTTTACTTTCCGTATTACGAAAATGACCAGTCACTAAGGGCAGTAAAACCCATTCTTTGTCGGGAAATTTCAGTTACCGCATCTATTCCATTTTGTGTTTCTGTTCTCTATGGGTTTTCATATTCATATTATATTACCCAGAGACTTGCGATTAGAGAGACATGCTATCATAATAGTAGACTGCGCACCCACTTTGGTTAGCGGCATGCAAAAGTGAAACCCGAAGGTAGAGCGCGGTCGCCCTTTTCATAATATGGCAAAACAAAGCGCAGACCTATGAGCGGTGAATCGCAGAAAGGCCAGATGTAAGACTACAGTTTTGGCTAAAAAAAACAAAAACGTTTAGGCTATATTTGAGGAGCCCTAAACACACAACTAGTCGAATTTTTAAAAACTACGCGGAGCGTGTGTGACACAAACAAACAATGAAAGAAAAGAAAAGAGATAGATTGTACAAAAAATTACATGTATAAGTAAAAATAATGATGGTTATGATCTGGCAGTGCGAATATACTAAGTAATATTTATGCATAAACGATTGTTTGTTCTACTGTTGTCTTTCACTCATCCTTCCGATCTGCGCCCTCCTCTCCTCTGGCTTTCACCCACACTATCATGCTGCACATTCTATTGTTGTGTTGTTTTTAATCACCTCTCTGTTGTTGTTGTTGTTTTTTTGTCAGACCAGCTTTCACTCATATTTTTTTTTTTTGCCATACTGCTGTCTCTTTCAGTTTCTGGCATAGATCCGATTCTCAGTAACTAATTAAAAAATCAATAATCATTAACATATTTAAAATTTGATTCACATTTATTTGTAACCATCAATTGTACCCTTCAATGAACAGGAATAAATAAAGGCAGTAATCTGGTGCAAATTAGCAATGATCAGTTTCTCGAGCGATGTTTTGCCATACTGTAATGGCCTACATGCGCGGCGTCACCGCGCCTCCGTGCCGTGCGCGGTCTAGCATGTCTCTGCTTGCGATACAATAACAAGTAAAGTCAGTCGAAGATGACATTTCATATCATATGCTACTTACATTTCATGTATGAATTCTGAAACAGTACATGCTGGGGGACCTGAAAACAACTTTATTCAGTTTGTACAGAAAGTTGTTTATCACAGAAAGGATACGTTAATTAGTAAGAATCGGGGGTCCGGAATTTGCATTCCCAAAGCTAAATTAACATAATAGAATATACACGAGTAATAGCTGCCAGTAGGATCCGGCTCGAAAGACAGGTCTACGTGTAAAACCTGTTATGGTCATTAGAAGTCATTGGTCATTTTCGCTTGAATGTTAGGGTCCATTACAACTGCCTCTTTAACTGTTGTGGTCACCTCTTGGATAGGTAATACATGTAATAGGTTAGGACTAGGTTTAGCTTTAAGGTTAGGGTTTATTACAGCTTTAACCGTTGTGGTAATCTCTTGGATAATTACATATAATGCATGTATGCAATAGGTTAGGCCAGGTTTAACTTTACCGAGGGGGGGGGGGGGTAATTATAGCTGTCGGTTAGATATCGTTCACGTCAATCTTGTATGAAAGAAAAAAAAATGAGGGGTTTTACATGTAGGCCTAGCTAACTCCTCGTCTAAGTGTCAGGCTCAGCCCTACAAACAACCTCCGCCACTTTAAACGTTTGGCCTGGTTTCAATTGCTCCGGTACGCTTAATGGTACATTTTATCTCTGCAGGAAGCGTTCCGATCCTATCCGGTCCAAAACACCACCAGGCGTGTCCGACCATCCCCGTTATCACCACAGAGCTCACCCACATCTCCAACAGCCACGTCACCAACCTCATCATCATTATCTCGGTCCACACCACCATCGCCCAGCACAAGAGAGCCCAACTCCTTTGCCCAGCTGTCCGAGGTGCCCACAAGGTTCCACAATGGAAACGCCAATGCTGCCGGTCTGAAAACAAACAATGGACACGTCCATGCTGCTGGAGTGAAAACAAAAGATGTTAACGTCCATGCCCCTGGAGTAAAGGCAGCTTACAGTGATCATATCACTTGGATGTCATGAAAGAACAGCTGCTGCTTGAAAACTCGTTCCACTTGAGCAACACTCGTACATAATATAAAAATTAATATATTTATCTCCCATTATAGGCTATATTTTGAAATAACTGTGCATACGACTTTTTTTTTTTTTTGTTTGTTTGCAACTGGCTTTATATAGTGCATGTATTTGTTTATATACCTATGATCAACATGTTCCTAGTGCTCAGGTGGAGGTTACGCACTGATAATTCATCATTAACTTTTCCTTACTCCGCCAAATACATTTCAGATGCTGTCAGCTCTATTCCTCCTTATAGTAGAACAAAATATTTACGATCTTTTTTTGTTTTTAAGAAAACCAAGTCAGGATGTCTCCACATGGGCAGAGTGATTCCATGTCATGAATGTGTCATAGTGCAAGTCATAAATATTAAGCAAAGCCATTTGATTATATTATGTATAATGTTTTGTAGCATAGTTAGTCACCATTTCATGCGCGATTACTTTATATTGATACACAATACACGAATAACATAGGCAGTAGTACCTCTTTGAAGCAATCGCCATTGCAGAAAGTGAAAAAGTATAAAATTAACACACAAAACTAATTCACCTATTCCAGGGACATTTGAATATAATTCCATCTAACAAAATCACAGTAACACTAACAGTGTCCATTATTTTTTCTTGATTGTTATCATGAGCATTAGAATGCACTTTCACAGCTCCAAGCAGCAGTGCTGCAACTGGCTTTTCTTAACTTTTCTGGGCATAACAAACCCCACAAAAAAAAATAAATGTTTTTTTTAAAAAACTGATTTTAATATATTGTTAATATTCAGAATATTGCTGTGCACAACTATTGCCTGTAGGTAATGATAAGCATGCTACTTGATACTGGCATGGGTAAAAGTAAATTGAATTCTCTATCATAATATGTAACATCTTTTCAGTACTGAGCCACAAATCGTTGTCAAAGAGAGAATGTGACATTATGATATAATAGGAACACAAGTTACAAGTTATGAAATTGTTTGGATTAAACAGATTAAGGAAACGTACACATTATACAGGGTCTTCCAGAAGTTACCCACCATCCTGCAATAACAACTGAGTGCCAAAAGACCACACACGAAACCCTCAGGAGTGTGAGAGACAGTTTGATGAAGAGAACTGACGTGTGTTTTATTGCAGAGGGTGCTCAATTTGAGCATTTGTTATGATCATCATCATCAATAAAGGTGTTTATGAAATCGATAAAGGTGTCTTTTTAAAACCAGGATGGTGCGCGACTTCTGGGACACCCTGTACAACTAATTGAAGCTCTATGCCGTGGCTCAAACCATACAAACTAAACTGAGATTTTGAGCAAAAAGAGATTTTTATGTACACTTTGACAACGTCCTCTCTTCAAGGTGCCTCGCTTTAATAATACACATGTAACAGTCCTGGTTAAATATGCTTCGCGCAGAAAACAGTATTCTCACTGATCATTCAGCACAATAGCTTGTTCTGGAGTCTAGGTAGACTCAGGCATGAACTAATCCCATCATTTGTTTGGTCATGTTAATTTGTTATGTAAATATTCATGTTCCGTGCCCTGGTGGCTTAGCTATAATTACAGCAGGGTAAAATCTGCAACAATCATTCCATTTTCATTGTCCATCTACAAATTGGATATGTAAATTCAAGTGACATAGATCAATATTTAGATCAGACATGGGCAACTTTGGTTATAACTTAATTACAGTTGCTTATATGAGAACAATTTATGCGCCTGAAAAATGTTATTTATTTGGATGTTGCAATTTAAACAAAATGTTCTTGCTTGATTTGGGATGCGGGGGGGGGGGGGGGGGGGGGGGAGAAGACTGTCTATGCTTGTAATATATATTTTTTGTAGCCTAGTGACAGGTCTGTAAAGTAAGTTTCAATCAACCTCGGGGGGATGGCCAAAATTACATGGTAGGCCACATCCAGACCACGGGTTACAGGTTTCCCATGTCTGATTTAGACCAGTTTGTTTTATTGTTGCCTGAATATTTATGGATTATATTGTGGGTAAAGGCAAATCAACCACATGATGCACATATAGATAGGATTACTGCAACCTTTGAAAGTTCAAGGCAGTGTCATGAATATAGGCTATTATGATTTGTAGGTTTAAATTTTCTACATTTTCTCATCTGATTATTGTGAACAAACAATGACAATATATATAACATATTCTGATGATAATTTGAATTTGTGCCACATCCACCGTCTGCAGATCTGTACACCTTGTTTTTTTATGTTGTGCTTAATGGGTTAATGCACTCCTTTACAAAAACTGATCATTTACTTGGTAATATGAAAATTGTGATCATGAATTAATGTTTATTTCCAGGGCTGCCTAAATGCCAGTATCACTAGATGATCTGATCTGTTTGTCTGTGCAAGGCAATGGGTGATAGGAAACATTGTTTTTCTATCCATTTAATTATTTTTTATTCAGATTTTCCCTCCATTATTTACAATGTTTTTAAACTCAAAGAGAATTCCAGGGCTATTCCAGGGCCAATGCCTGTTTCCAAGGATTTTCTATGTGTTTAAATTCCAGAGCTGTGCTGGAACCCTGTCTTAGTTTGCAGCAAAAACAGACATTCCATGTTTCTCTTCACAAACCATATGAATTTCCACACTCCTGGCCTATTATTAAGATTTTTCTTATTCAAGCAGGTACATACTGTTTTATTTTGCTCTCTCATTTTGTAACAGTGTATGACAATACAAATTTACGCATTGAAATGATAACATCATATAAATAAAAGTGCTCCTGTTTAACCTCAATAAGGAGTTCGTTCTTCTCAATGCTATGTGAAACGGCCTTCCAGGAAGTGTACTTAGTGTTTCTTTAGAAATGAGATAGTGAGAGATTAATTTTAATACATTACAAGCCATGAAAAGTTCTCAAAGTCATTTTTATTAGATAATAAAATATTTGTTTGTAATATTAATACATGTAATATCATAAATATTTTTTTTTTGTATTTCAACCCACAATAAGTATTTTAACAAATGCACATAAAGAGATGAAAGATTCATGTACACTGAATCACAATAGTCTATAGAATAACTGGTATCTACTGAAAGACAACTGTTTGTTTAATCATTTCACAAATTACATTAAATTAATATTACAAGTGGAAATTACAAGTTCATTGCACATGAAACAAAAAGTTGTGTCTCCACCAATCATAAAAGTGCAAGACTCCACACAAACTGATTATGGCAAATTTTCAAACTGTTTTAAGAAATACACATGATAAACATTTAGATTACTGACAATCCTCTAACAATGCCAAATTCATTGTCTCTTGAGTAAATTAAACCTGCATTAGCATACCTTGCTATCAAAGTTTGTGATGTGTTTTATCAGAATACTAACATGCAGTAAACATTCATGGATACTCTCTGACTTCCTCAGAATATAGTAGTAAACAGCACTATAAATTTTTGATCAGTGAAGAATTCTTACTGAGATAAAACAATGCCAAATTCATTTTCTTGAGACTGCTTTAAATTTACAATGGTATCCTTTGTTGTTACAGTTTGTGAAGCATTTGAAAGAACAACAATATGCAGTAAACATTTATGGCTACTTCAGACTTTTCACCTAATTAAGATACATGTAATAGCAAACAGCACTGTAAACTTTTCATTAGTGAAGAATTCCACTGAGCTAAACAATAGCTAAGTTAATGGACCTAACTGGCTGCAAAAGGTTACTTATTTCAGAAATTTACTACTGGATTATCCAACGCAATAATGGACATGAACTCCTGAAACATGAACATGAGAAGAATAAAAAATCACAACATACTTAGTGCAAAGCTCATACTTTGGCCAAAAAAAACCCCAAAACCTTTTTTACTATCGTTATTCAAAGAAAGTTGGAATAGTTGAGATTTTTATCTGCATTTTAATTAAAACATATAGGTGCCTTAAATTTTCCACATTTTGAAGTGGAAAGTAATATTCGATATCAACTTTCTGAGGGGCAACAGATTTCTAAAATTTCGAATCACTGCTTGGTATGTTTTGATTTTCAAGTCCTCAAAATAAATGATCATGAAATTTGCTCCTAGAGGCAAAAAAAAAAAAAAAACGTAATGAGTCTTGAATAAAATGCCTTCTTACAAGTAATACACTTAGGAGTGCTGAAATTTCTTAAGGCCCTCTGGAACAATCCATCCCTGGCACCATTTAAGACTCCCTAAAAAAATATCATACACGTGAAGTAAGCTGCTGCATAAACTTCATGACAATAATAACTTCATAAAACTATTACATTGCATCTTTTATATCATCTGACATGATTCAGTACAAATACACACAAATAATTTCTTTCAGTGAGAAAACCTCAAATCCAACAAAGATTTTCCAAATGAATTTGATTTTGTCCAGCCAGGCTGAATAATCAAATGATCACAAAAAAAACCAACAGAAAATGTGCACCATTTTACACAAAATGCCTGATCTGTGAGGCGAGCGCGTAAATTTGATAGGATGTCGCAGCTACCCAAGTTGAGAAAATCCTGGAATATGCTGACTGGAGCTCAAAATATTACCCTTTCGATGTTTGCTAATCTAGAGTATGTGTGTTCCTTTATCACTTTCAATTAACAATGACAGAACCGTAAATTTCTGTCCAACCCATCATTTTGCTTTATTTTCTCGACCTGGCCAGATTTGACATACTGATTCAGTGCCATCGAGTCACATATAAAAAAATTGTCCATATTCTTGCTGTTATTTGTCTATATCTATGGTATAATGAAACAAGGTCACAGTTCTTATCTGTTGACATATCAATGTCATGAAAATACTTGAGATGAGGCTTGAAAACAAAATAGGTTTATGTCAGCCTTATTGTAGAATGAAAAACAGATAGTTATCTCTTTCAACAAATAAACAGCTGAATTTTTTTTTACAGGTACTCTGACTGTCCATCCTAATGGAAGTTGTCATAGACAACTTAATAATAATAATTATGATTAATTACAAAAGCTTTTAAGATTAAGCAGTAAATGTGACAAGGACTGATCAAAAAGCATAAGTAATTTATATTTTAGAAAATCCATCATCCTTGCTGGCCATTCTCTCAGATGACTCAGAGGAAATTAGAGTCCCATTCTTTTTTTTTTTTTAAACTCCTAAAACTCAATAGATCTTGCATTTCCTTCTGTTCTCAGGGACTCCATCTTGAGAGTCTTGTTATAAGCTTGGGACAATTCAGACACACTGCCAAGATCTTTTGTTAAAAAACACATTGTACTTTTCAATAATCAGTTTGCTAAGTAATGTTTATTACAGGCCCAGTATTCGAAGTTGGTTGTCACAGCTGATGGGTCGAACACAAACTAACATCTCATGTGACACTGATATGTAATAAAACATGCATTATGAAGGTACAACAAGGTAGATTTATCACAAATAGCAGAGGAACTCATAAGGATTGTTATCATTACTTATTATGTGGAGTTTAGACAGGGTTACTGCAAAAGAAACTGACAGTTTCAAAAATGTATCAAACCAAAATGTTATGAGATGTGGTAGAGAAACTATTGAAATTGCAGTCATGATATACAGTTACGAATGCCATGCGTTTGATAACATGCCAGCATGATAGTCAGTTCCACCGTTTGTTCAGCTCTCAGTGGTGTAGTCACCCTGAATGAATGAATGCATGAGTCAAGATGTCTACATATGCTGTGCACACACTGAACATCTGTAAACTGTTGCAATAAACTTCAATAATTTCTCTACAACACTGTGCATGGTGAATGTCAATATCTTGTACAGTTTTGGTTTAAACCATTTTTGAAACCGAGTATTTCTTTAGTAGGAACCCCCAGTACTGTGGCGACTGACAGCAACTAAGATCACTTTTTATTACATGTGGTGGAGACTGATAGCTATAAGGTAACTTAAGCACAATCAGTGTAGGAACCCATCAGGATTGTTATCTATGTATTATTTTGTGGAGATAAGATACTGTTAAGACTAACCGTCATAAGGCCGTTAGTTTGAATCTACCTCACTGCAAATCAATTTTGCTTTGTATTTCTAGAGTTTTGATTCAATTTTTGTTATTTTAAACCAAGAATGAGCCCTGAAAATAGTTTAAATCATATTATAAACAGTAATAAGCTGAGAATCTCCATACAGTGAATGACCTCTGGTCATAGTGCCTTGATTGAAAAGTGGCCATTACAAAGACTGTTGAGTGTTACCTATGAGCAAGGCAAAGTAAATTTGTTTACAACTTGGTTAACTGTCTCTTACAATGTAAGTTCTCTGTTGAAACCTCATTAAATCCTCACCACAAAACAATCAGCTTAGCATTACTGCAAAGAAAATTTTTTGTTTGTTTTAAATTAATATGCTCCTGTGCTGAACCAATGATCAGGTTGCAAGTTTAAGTACATTTTTTAATTTTTGATTTTCGAAGTTTATAATAAAAGGCTGTGATAAGCATAGCCTTTGATAAACTATTTGACATTGGAATTGAAGTACACATGTTTCACACAAACCATTCATCGGTCCTGAAATATATTACATTCTGTGATTACAAAATGAAATTACATTAAATTTTTCAGCAAGTTGTCAGAACTAACAAATCTTCTGGACGGCAGCTCTTGGCAATGCTTGGGTTACAATAAAACAAATTTGCAATTGAAATAGAACAGTCAGTCAATTGTAAGACACTACCAAAAGAGTGCACTAGAAAGATGACTGACTCAACTTTAAAAGGACATGAAAAATGAAAGAATAAATTTCCATAGGGAAATCCATGGTCTGTTGTTGATAGTAGCCACAAACATCTAGGAGGAATGTTAGCATGATCAAGAGCTTGTCCTAATACTATCATTGTAAATGACTTATGAATTGTTGTATATATTTTATGTATACATTATGCTTGGAGTATATCAGCTTTTCATTGCTTATTCACTTCATGAGACTACTCTGAGTTTTAGAACAGTGGTTTTCTAGTCTTGCTGATTAAATGTCAAAGTGTACATGTGTTTTTCATTCACAGATTAAGTTTCATTCTAAAGAAATTAAATAGCTTTTGTCAAATTACTGAGTAAAATAATCATGTAGGGGAAAGGCTGATATGACACACAATAAAATTACAGAAATTGAAATGTTAGTTTCAGTTGAAAATAGACAGAATTGACATCATTACTTTCTCAATATGTTAAACAAAAGCTATTTTCTTTCATGAAAGAAAATCAAGTTAATTATCACAGACACTTTATTATCCCATTGAGTGACTTGTAGTCAGTACAATATATTTATTTATAAATTTATAAATTTGCCTTATTAAGAAGTCACTGTAATGACAGGGCTGCAAAAAAATAATGACAACAACAAACAACAAAAAAATCAAAATTTGAGTGAAATATATTTAAAGTAAAAATCTGAGGAAAATATTACTGTCCCTGCCTGATTTACTGTCTGGGATCTCACAGCACAGGCATAAGTGATCTCTTCAAAATTTAGCCAAGAGTGAATTACTACACTGAAAATCTAACACTGCAAGAGGCGTCGAAATATGGCATCGACTTTCCAGGCATTCATTCTGCGAAGGCGTATCAATGTGGCAAGGTAAAGCTGACTGTGCTGTGTGCAAGCCGTATTTTTCACGCATCAGGTCACTGTCCTCTTTGAGACGTAACTACCATCTTATTGCTCAGTGAATCTTTTCTAAATCAAAGGCATTATGACAAGGACATGTTAACCGGCGAATCATTTGTCGGACTCACAAAGACTAAGCTTTCAAAGGCTCTCCCCACACCATCAAAAGGTGTAACATCGACATGCGAACTGTTGCTCAACAAATTTGCAATATTATCTCAATTTCTCACAAGCTGACCATCATCTAGAGTTGTCTGTATCTAAGAACCAATCAGAAACAAGCTCTGAAATGACCTTTGCCCCAAATGCCCACATTGGTTCATTAGTGTGTCAATCTGGATGAAACCATTTGTTGAGGGCTTGGGGGGTGTGGCTAGTTATCATGCTTCGTTCTCATGAAAATTACAGCTGTCAGTTTGGTATCATAAGTCAGATCAGTGGTCAGAGACTTACAGACAAAGGTTTTGCTGGTTAATTCATTATCAAGCATGATAAGGCATAGCAGCGAATGTTTTCATACCGATCAAATACAAACCAAACCACGTGGACAGCAGTAGTGTGGTCATTGCACATCGGCAAGGGTCAGTGCGACCCAGATAAGATTCCCTTTGAGTAAGGTCACTGACCAGACAGCGAGCTTTAAGGCGTAGTGCGCGGGGTGTGAGTTAAGGCAAACATCCATTATATGATGTTTTCACATATAACAGCGTAAAAATATGGTATTAACAAAAAAGAGGGCATAAGAAATTTAACTAACAAATTTGCTCATATAAAACTTATCCCTGAATTTATCACAGTGTATAAAGAGCTGGTGTCTCTTTTTTGTTTTCCTTCTCCTGCTTAAGAGCAAGGAAATTATGTAATTGATATATTTTGAAAACTTTTCTTGATAGCTCTGCCAGGGTACGCTGCTCGCCAGGAACATGCATCAGCTGCCGTGATGCCTACACAGAAGGAGATGTCCAGTAGAACCAAATTCTTACAGGTCTCCAAAACACTGTCAAAAATAAAAGAGAAGGTCAGAATTACTCAATTAGTCACGGTGGCCAAAGCTGCTTTGCTGGACTTACATAATTATAGTCTCAGTTTTTCAAGTGATGTAAAACTTTACTGCAAAATGCTTGAAAATTAACACAGACTCTGGATAACAGAACATAGAGAGTTCATATACCTGTGTGTGATGTTATCTAAAGCTTAACCCTCGTCCTGCGGGAGGCCACTATATTGGCCTCCTCGCGCAATACGCGAGGCCAATATTGTGGCCTACATACTGCAAACAGGGTCCAGCGGGAGGCCAATATATTGTATGGCAGCGCTGCTCCTCGTGTTTTGTTTATTCGGTTGCCGCAACTGTCGTTTTTTTTCATGTTTTTTTTCCCACACTATTTTCGTGTGTTTATCTATCCTGTCACCCCTACTATATCTAACAAAATGGTATCGTCCGATTACGTTTATTACAATGCAAGTATTCGTAACTATTCGTCATACTCATGTAATAGTACTGACGGTCTGAAGTTCGAACTGGGGAAAATCTTGGGGAAACTTTTACTTTGATGCTGGTTGTCGTCTACATGTGAAATGAGAAGAAGGGGGCCATGTGCGTATTTGAGACGCTGTTCTATGTCTGTAATTATGAATTCCGATGTAATATTAGGGCATGCTGCATAAGGGCACCTGTCGGTAGGTTTTTCAGCATGGAAAACTGGGAGAAAATGACCGGCTTTGTTGTTGGTCGTTGTCTTTATTTGATGTGGTAATTAGAAAGATATTGTGTTGCTTTGATTAAACCGCTTTTCAGTACATGTATGTGCTCTACGACCTGGAAATCAAATCTCTCGCTAAAACTAACATCATAGTACGTGAAAGCTTTACATAGTAGAGGAGGGAGAAGGCTATGCCACAATACATGTGGTTAGTAGATTAAGCGCCTGGCTTAAAAAATAATTTGTTCACCTGAATGGCCTGACTTAGGGACAGAAAAAGCGCAGGGGTCTTGGGAAAATGATAAAACGTGTGTCAAACGGCATGTAAATGCAGAAAATTCTTGATTTGAGGCCTTCCATTTCACAATAAAACTTACTGCATATCATCACAAGTACTTTATCCAAATATCATAGGGGTCACTTACGATTTATCCATCATTTATTGCGTCCTAAAGTATACACGTGTTCACTAGGACCCGATTGACCTGACCGCCGAGGTTATCGGCAACACTCGAAAGATCGGCTGACTGGCCGCTGGCTATCCCTGCACAGGGCGTTACGTGGATGAGTTCACTCATCGTGGGACGAGGGATAATATTTCCCATCAGTGGTCATTAGAAAAAGGGTATAACCATTCTGGATTCAAAACTGTTTGGCTTATCTCTCATGTTCCCAATGTATCTGTGTGGTACCTAGCTCTCTCCAGTAGACTATGTACTGGTCAAGAACCATGTTTTCTCTCCTTTTAACCCGCGCGCCCCGCTTTGAGTGAACTCGCCTACGTAAGGCTCTGTGCGTGGATAGCCAGCGGCCAGTTAGCCGATCGTTCACATGTTGCCGATAAGCTCGGCAGTTGGGTCAATTTGGTCCTTGTGAACACGTGTATCGTGTTCACTTTAGGATGCAGTAACAACAATAATGGTGGATAAATCGTAAGTGACCCCTATGAGATTTGGATAAAATACTTGTGATGAGATACAATAAGTTCTATTGTTAAATAGAAGGCTCATAATGAAGAATTTTATGCATTTACATGCCATATATTGCACATGTTAATCTTTTCCCAGAAGCTCTGCCATTTAATTTTCTTTTTTGTCCCAAAGTCTGGCCATTCAGTTGAACAAATTATTTTTTAAGCCAGGCACTTAATGTACTAACCGCATGTATCATGGCATTGCCTTCTCCCTCCTCCACTATAATAACTGATTATGAAGGTTCTACATACAATGATGTCAGTTTTCTTAGCACACCTTTAGCAAAACAGATTTGATTTCCAGCTGGTGGAGTTCATACATCTACTGAAATGTGGTTTAATCAATTAAGCATTACAATATCTCTCTAATTACCACATCAAAGACATCGACCAACAACCAAGTTGGTCATTTTCTCCCAGTTTTTCCTGATGAAAAACCTACCGACAGATGTCCTTATGCAGCATGCCCTAGGATTGCATCCGAATTCACTTTTACAGACAGAGAACGGTTTCTCAAATATGCAGATGGCCCCTTTCTTCTCATTTCACATGTAGATGACAACTACCATTAAAGTCAGAAGTTTCCCTAAGATTTTCCCCAGTTCAAACTTCAGACCGTCAGTACTATTACATGAGTATGACGAATAGTTACGAACACAGTTGCACTGTAATAAATGTAATCGGACGATACCACTTTGTTAGACATAGTAGGGGTAACAGGGTAGATTAACAAGCGAAACTAGTATGAAAAAAAAAAGAGCTATAAACAAAACACAAGGAGCAGCGTTGCCATTGAATATATTGGCCTCCCGCAGGACTTGGTTAGCCAAAAGCAGGCCACAATACTGGCCTCGTCTGTTGCACGAGGAAGCCAATATAGTGGCCTCCCGCACGATGAGGGTTAAAAATGTGCTGCATAGATAAATTCTGTTTGTCTTGGTCTTGGAGATATTAACGTGTCTCGCACCTTACGCGTGACAAGCAACATATTCGCACTTTGGAAGTCTATATGGTCTCGCTGGCACCATACATGATGTATCTGTATGGTTACTTGCATTCACATGGACAGAGAAAAAGTACTTTGAACTTGGGCAGGCTCAAGCATTTAATAATTTCTTCACTTTAAAAATGTGTTCCATCATGCTCTGCAGGTGTCCTCTTAAACAAAATCCACTACATGCTAACACCATAGTGTAAACAACACATTCCACCATCCCACATTCTGTTAACAGGTCTTGACTGTAGTTTAAGGTATCTAAAATGTGTGTCTGCCAGCATTTCTCTGTTTACACATAGGAAAACACTATGTAAATCAGAGGTGCTCAACCAGTCGATCGCAATCTATCGGTCGATCTTCGAGTGCTTGGCAGTCGATCGCAGGATGAATGTAGGGCACACCCGAGTGGTATATATATTTTTTTTTAAAATTTGTTTTTGTATTTTTGGCGAGTCATTTTTCTTGGATGTGGCGGGTTTGTGTTAGTTTTTTCTTCTTTTGTCCTTGTGAATGTGGCGGATTGAAAATAAAACATGTGGCAGGACGGCAAAAGTTTACCTGGCAACACTGAAACTGCCATTATGGGTGGGAGATAATCGACATTTACCGGTATCGACTAATTTCGAGTAGATCTCCAAAGGCTGGGAAATGTAAAAGTAGATCCTATGTCAATAAAGGTTGAGCACCCCTGATGTAAATAAAGGACTAATATATCACATGCATAATCCATGACTGAAAAAAGACAAACCGTCAATGGCATAAATATGCTGAGCAAATCTCAAGCTGTCATAAAAAAGTGTAGTAACAATTATCAATTGTATTCTATACGTACTGAATAATTGCTTCTTTAGTAACCTCTCTTGTACCAAGTATATCTAGCTGCTCCAGTAGTGGGCAATGGTTGGCAAGGGCTTTGAGATCCGAGTCTCTCACAGTCCTGTCAAAAATACAATAAAAAAAAAGCTTGTTTGTCTTTGTCTTTTGGTATTAATTTCTCAAAATTTGTGTAAGTTGAGATCACTTCTGAATGCACACAATGTACACTCCATATCACAAGCAGATTGTCTCATAACAATTTGAAAGGGCCGATTCCAGTTACTGCAATACTGACAAGCTATGATCCTTTCCTCCATTCAAATCTGTTTACATTTGAGTAAGATGTTATCTAACCAGTCATAATCGAGAAACTAAAAAAAAAAAATGCAGTCAACTTTTACCTACCTATTTGCTGTTAAGTAAAACTTCTTGAGATTGGGACAGGATCTGGCAAGATTGGTGAAACATTCAGTTTCTGACTTCAGATCAATGCTGTGAATATGAAATTAAGGCAGCTCTGTCAATTTATACAGAAGTACTTTCAATCTCAAAACAAGAATAATTAACTCTGTAGCAACCAAAATAAAAAATCAAAAGATCTCACAATGAGTATTACAAAATATATTTCTCTCTTTTGTCACACAATGGGAACAAACTGTCAATCACGATCTCTGAAACTTTTGATAAGTTAAATTCTGAAATATATAATCAATCATCAACACTCACAATCAATCAAATTCATCACTGTTGTCTGATGTAACTGAAGAAATTGCATTAAAGTCAATCATGGGTTTGAACAGTAGAGAAACATGTCAATGACTGCTCTGTAAATAGCTAGTTGACTAAGCCAGTCAGAAAGCTGACACTATATGCTAAAAGTAATTACAGTGATTGGTTACGGTATGCACTAACACAGCTAAATGTAAAGATGTCCTTGGCATCCCCTGTAAAATTAGACATATTTCACACGAAATTTCAAACAATTGCACACACTTTAAATTATTATGCATGCACATCTTGTGGCCTATGATCAAGGTGATTTCATCATGACTTACCACCATCCAACATCCAACTCTTCCAATAAAGGACAGTTCCTATATATGTGAGAGAGACCTTCATCGTTGGCTGACTTCATTCTCCACATGTCTAAAGACTTCAACTTTCTGCTCAAGTTTTTGTAAAATAAATAAAAACTGAATGTTATGTTGAAAAAAAAATGCATGAAACAAACATAATATATTTCATGGAGGAATGCATGTAAAAAGATTTTGTAACATAGGTGGTGCACTTACAAACACCACTGTTCCAAGCACTAGCATCCCTATATGTGATTTTGGCGGTCTACACTGATCAATTATAGTTTTCCCTCTCATGGCATTCGCTGGTTCATTGAATGAGTTTTTATAAACAATCCACTCCCCTTAAAGGAATGCAGTTACTTCACATGCATGGATGCAACATTATCCACCAAGGTCCACTGCTGCAGCTACTATTGGCCTTAGTTCCTGCTTCAACAATGCCAGTAAGGCTTCATCAACATTAGGAGCGTTTGATTTGCCATTTCTTGCCAAGTATAAGCTGCAAATCTTTGTGCTTTGTATGTGTCTTTAGATTGTTTTTAAAAAAGTGTTTTTTTCATGTGGGTTGTTCCCATACTTTATCTGCAATTATTTTCCATCTTGTTTTGGATGCGACTATCATTTACCCTCAGGAATTTACACTGAAACATTGGAAGCATTTCTTACAATTTACTCTACTCAAGGATGAGCAATGAAACAGTGACGACAAAAAAATAAAAAAAATAATTTAATTTCATCATTCTTTTGGTTGTCAGCAGTGCTTTCTCCAACTTTACCACAGTACTCACTTGCAATGTGTGGCGATCTCCAAAAGTACGAGATTAATATACTGATTAATACACACACAGGAACCAATATTTAAATGCTCAAGATTGGGGCTCGATCTGGAAACAAAAGACAAAAATTTGTTACAATGAAAACATTCTTCTTTTATCCAATCAGTCAGTTATCAATCAGTCAAAAAGGGAAAAAATTACAATGTTATATATACATCACAGATAAATTAATAACCAAAGAGATTCAAATTTAAGATACAAGCATAAAAGCCACACCAAGCGTGGATGTTCCTGTGTTCTAATTTTATCCGCGAGCACGTCAAACACTTCAAATCAGTTCGCAAAGAAGTGTTCCTGGGGGGGGGGGGGGGGGGGGGTCGGGGTCATGTGCTTGTAAAAAAAGGGGATCGGAGGTGAGCAGTCAATGACACAAAGCGAACTAAAAAAAACTGAAAAACAAAACCAATAAAAAAAACTTCAGGGCACCCTACACAGCATTTGAAACTTACACGACGAATTTATTTACTGTAGGTGGCCTAATAAAAAAAGCCTTTGCGTTCAAAGGTGGAGAATTTGTGAATTATATTAGAAAGTACTTACGTCATGAATCAGATCTGTCAGTCTGACTGAAATCTACAGGCTGCTTACATAAACATGCCAAAGTTTTACATGAGTTAACTAACATACACAGAAAAGCTCATATTTGTCCCCAAGTCTTTACCTTATCACAGCAACTATGGATGGAGTAGTGATTTTTGTTCTGTACAAATTCAGTCTTTTCAGTTTGTTCAATGGGGCAGTGCTGAAAAATGAAAAATCTTCAATTCCTCTACAGCTGCTCAAATTCAGTTCTGAAATAGTCAAAGAAGAAAAACAATTAGAATGGACAACAATGACAAAGTTGCAATAGAAAGTGAAACGCCAGGCAATGAAAAATTCTCCCACCATATAGCAGTGCCTTTAAATAATAATAAAAAAAACAAAAAAAAGCAGACAAGCAATCTCTACTGGGATATTGCACAGATTTACTGTATCCCAAATCTTTTTATCAATAAATCCCTGATATTTTCACCCACCATTCCATTGGACAAAACTGACTTTTTTAAATTCACTTTTTTGGTTATGAATGGCTCCGTTTTAAAATGTGTAGGTTCATTTTTATGCCTAAATTAGGAAACTCAGTGTATACTGTGTCATGTATTAACTCGGAAATACTAATGACAATACTTGCCAACTAAATTTGGACAAGTGTGGACAATCATTGACATCACATTGCTATCCACAAAGTTACAAGAAGCCAGTTCTAAAGTACTTAGTTCAGAGTTGCAGCTGCTCAAAAACCTAGAAAAGAAAGCGAAAAAGTCAAACAGTAAAAAGAAAAGATCAGAACTACACTTGCAAATACATCAAGAATTGCCAAAATAAAGAAACAAATGGCTTTCTGATGGGCACTTGACCATTGCAACTGAATAAAGGCCTTCAGCTCAAAATACTACAGGCAATTATTAAAGTTGTAGAAAGCCAATTATTTTATTAAGATAATTTCGTCAAGACCTTTAAGAAAAATATGAAACACTTTCTTCACTGACATTATCATTGTTTTGCTCTCTGCCCATATTTCCAACTTAATCAATCAATTACACAGTATGCCAATGAAAGAAACTGATTTACAAATTTCTGTAAATCATTGGAATATGAAGAAATGGGAAACACTGCCATTTCTCTGAGGTAACCAAAGAAGAAAAAAGATAAACACGACTGAGACACCATTTTGATTGTCAGTGAACTGAGAGAATTCATTTTATGGGATTATCTTTCTTGACATCAGGTGACGATATTAGGATTCTATTTTCCATTCAGTCTCATTCATAAGTATACTGGCAAACTTGCAGACTGAGGATATGTGCGAGAAAATAGAAAGAAAAGAGAAGATAAAAAGACAGCAGAAGCGCAAAAATGGAGGGGGGGGGGGGGGGGGAATAAAAAAGCCAAGCATTAATAAAATGCACTCAAGTTATATAGAAAGATTAAAAAAAAAAAAATCAAGGCTCACTGCTGCAATGGCTCGAAAAATATGTGGCCGCCTTTGCCAAGCCAGGACAAGTTCAGTCGCTGGACACGCTCACATCTTGGTATCAAGTGTATAAGGCTTGAATTGGAGATCTGTAATAATGATTAATCCTTGATAAAACAGTTTAATTTCACTTCTGATAGGTCTGCTGTGCTATGCCAAGTGGCTGGCTGCAATAATCATATTATATAATCTTAAGAACATGAACACATTGGCTTTTAACTGCATAAATGCTTTGGATCTACCATATTTTTCACTCTTTCTTTCAAGACCAAGTATGCAAGGAAATAAACTACTTTTTGCTGAAACATGCAGTTACATTATTTGATTTAAATTTTTTTCTTCTCACTGCCACATACCTGTGTCCAGAACGGCTGAAGATTCAGATCAGTATAAAGAAGTGGATCATGACAGTGGTCTCTCAAATTGCTGGAGATTACCAAAAAAATAGAGATGAAAACTTCTTTGATTTAAAATATAACCAGAAACCATTGAAAAACAATGTTTTCATACCTGCTTTTTGGCAGGTACTAAAAGTAATGTACCCTCTGCATTACTTGACAGACTCTAACAAGTAGATCTTCAATTAACTCAACATGTCTAGCTCAGTGTAGATCTAAAGAACTGCTTTATTTATCTTTTTCCTGGAAATCTGCCAATTTACAATGACATATATCGGTACATTAATTATGCGCTTTGCGTCGACTTCGTTCAACATCTCTGTGCGCCATAACTGTAAAATATTTTAAAGTTAACAAATAAGTTAAGTTATATAAAATCTTTTTAAGAAATGATTATGTTTTCCTTTCTGCTATTCCTCTGCTCCACATCTTCATTCCTTCACTTAACACAGTGAGTTTATTTCCAACGGTTACAGACTGACTTTTCATGAACAGTGAATAGCAAACTTTTGCTCTTCTTACCTACAAGTCTGTGACAACCTGCACAAATCTTGAACATCCAGATATGACAGTATAAGCTGAATAATCTCTTTCTGTGTTCAAAAGAAAAACATAAATTACTATTAAAGTCCATAATTGTATACACCTTAAATGAAAGTGAAAATGTGATTACAAATTACTAAAAGTATTAACAAACTCTTCCCCATCTATTTGTATATATTCTGTTTCACTCTACTAATAAACAATAATGTAAATAAAATCCAAAGGCTAATTAATCATGAACCGCTAAAACCTGTGAACATCTGGCAATCTGAGGTAACAACTACCTAAAGGATCTGCATTTTAGAGCTTGAGCTATGCATTTATAAAATCTTGCACACTGCAACAGAATTGTATTGGGGCCAGTACTGCAGTTGTCTTTAGGCAACATTTTCATTACAGTCCCTGCCCTGTTTAAGATGGGAAAACACATATAATTTCCATAGTGATCTATTCTTAAAGTGTACAGCAATATTTGTCAGTAAGGAAGGAATACCCAAGTAAAAGATAAACAGCTCTCCTGGTTACTGAATCTTTTCTGAAGATTGAAGGTACTGACTGAAAAGCGTGTATATGCTTTCATATTGATGAACAATACATTACTAACAATGTGAAACAACACATGAGTAATGCCACAACAAAAATTTACAAAATTAGAGTCTGTGTAAGTCAAACACCCCCACCTCCCTCCCCCCCAATGATAATGATATAGAGAAATAAAGAAACTTACTGGTAAACATGTAAAAAATGAAGTATCGTCTTTGTCAATGGATAGCTGGGCAATGTTGTCCACAAGATCGTTCACAGATTCTACATTTCTATTATCACCTGTAAGCAAATAAATTTGATACATATAGTACTACACAAGCTCATCGGACATGATCATAAACACTCAACTAAGGGTAATTTTAATTCCACAACGTTAATTTCTCTTGACATCTCGACCATGACTACGTATTCATTTGTCCTTCCAATTCATCTTGCATATGGCATGAAATTAAATGTGGCTTCAGAGGCAGAGCTAACCAAATTAATGACCACAGCCATCATAATTGCTTAATCAAAAAATACAGTAGATTTGTTTTTTGATATGTCATCGCTCATTTACACAACACACAAGAGCAAAATGACAACATATCAGTGAAGACTGAGCTATCAAGCCATTTTAATACAAAAATTGAATACATATATATGAATAGATGCAAATTTTCTTTCCTTCAGACTCTTACTCATTCGGAAGATGCTTAACCCTTGAAGTGCATGTTCTGACTTCTTCCCATATCTTGATGCATAAGATACCAAAAAAACTTTTCATTTTGTGCTCATCATAGTATACAGCCAGGGCTTTTGCCACCTGAACTACTGTGTAAATGTTTTTGGTAAATGTTTCAAGAAAGTGAATAATCACCTTCTTGATCCTCAAATAGTGGGCTCACTTATTATTTAGTGTTGCTTATTATCTGTGCTTCCCTTTTTGGGGGGTCCAAGGTTTGTTCAGGAAAAATTCATTGTGCAGTTTTATTGGGCATTAACAAAAAAACATTTTTTCATCTGATGGCAGTAACAAAGACAGACATTTACAATGCTCAATGTTTGTGTGACATGAGACAGCTGCACTTTCCCCATCTTTATTTTAAAAACAGTGACACATTACACCAAGTTGTCTGCTTTAAAATAAGCACTTTTTCTAAGTTTTTTTTTAATTAACTCACTAATATTATGTTCTTGAGTCTTTCCACTGACAAGCAAAGTTGTGTCATCTTCTTCATCGTCATCCATTGACAAAACAGGCTGATGAATGTGAACTTCATTACATGGAGGTGTCTTTGTTCCCACTAATTTAATGCCATCCAACTCTGTGTAGTAGTCCATGAACCAATGGCAAAGCTCCAGGCGAATTAGGCTGAAATACATGAAATATCCATGCGTTCATTCATTCACTTTCAGTATTCAGCAAATGTGATAGGAAATGATGAAATGCTTGCAAATTAATAATGAGTCTTCAGATACTACTTCTCTGAGTTGTCACCCATATCCATCAAACATTCTTCTATGGGAGTAGTTGTATTAAATACTGTGACAAAAAGGTGACGTGTTAAATGATATGATAAAACATAGATCCCCCAAGGAAGGTTGTACTCCAACAAGACATTTCTTGAAGTAAATCATTTGATAGAAAGTTGACATGAATTCTGTGTAAACAATTTTTGATAAATTCATATCTGATATATATATAATACTAGCATAAAAAGTGAAGATTCCCCAAACTTTGGTTTACTTTCTGTTTTACTGAGCTACTCACATCTCTTGCACTGATACTGTTGTTCTAACTAGCATTTTGGGATCTCTTTTCTGCTTACCCTGTTTTCTCACTTCATAAGGGAAACTAGTGTCCCCCATTTGCACTTTCATTATGAATGCTTCCTAAAATGTTGGCAAAATGACAGCAGGGTGGTAATTTGCTTTAATAAATGATGGATGGATCACCATTTAACTTTTTGCTAAAGAAGACAGTGCCACTGCACAATCCTTAGTGAGCTGTTGATTGGTACTTAATCAACATGCTAAGATTGAGTGTGGTTATCTGTTTGTCTCATCCAAACAACAAGACCATATCGATGTGTACAAACAGCATAGTATAACGAGGTCTTTAGTTTAGAGAGTACGCTTACAAGGATAGCAAATTGAAAACAAAAAATTATATAACCCAGGAATGGCCTAGACATAACTCCTTACTTGGTAGCAAAACCAATTTTTTTTAAATGTGGAGCAAAAATTCTAGGTCTCTGTCTGCAGGGCTTGGGTATTCCAGACCATAATGTCACCCATCTGCAAACATCAAAATATAATATCAATGAGTATTTCAGGTATCAAGCTATTGGTATAAACTGACTGCATGATGTACTTTAGATCTGGTATTGTTCTTCCTGGTTTTTTGTTCACTATCTTAAGAAACATTTCACTATAGTTAGATGGTATCATCACAGTAAAACCAGTTATTCCTTCCGCGATGACACTTACCATGAAACCTATAAATATCTTTTGTGTTATCTTTTAGAATTAAATTTCAAATGATTGTTGAAAATAAATGATCAGCAGCCATTAACATATTGGAATATTTCTTATGTCTTTTAAATTTCTTTTATCTTTTTTAAAGAAGTCAAATAAACTCATTTTGTTGTTGTGATGTACTTTAAATTGTCAAAAGGGAGCTATTATCCTTTACAAAAGGCTATGATATTTTGGCATTTATTCGAAGGAGGTGCTATTGAGTTACGTTATTTTGCCCTTGTCTGTGTCAGATCCACCAGCTCTATCACAAGCTAGGATGCGGACAATGGCACCTGGGTTGTAGGTCTCATACACCTCAATTCTCACTGGGTATAAATACTCTGAAAAGGTCATCTCTGAAAAATACATCAATGTACTGTTATGTCCATATTGACCATAAAACAATGTTATAAAACTCAACAGATTGAAGTCGACCTCAAGAAATTAACTAAATGTAACATGAAACAATATTTTATTATTCATTATTTCCTTCACTTACAAACTTTGGTGAGCAAATTCTCTGACAGAAATGAGTACCATTAAGAAGTACTCAAGTTGGGAGCTGAACTAGTGCTTTACAAAGTCTTAATTATAATGGTGCTCTGTCCCCTTAGTGTCAAGGGATACAGTGGTGCCTTTAGTTGCATTGTGCCTGGAGCTATCTGGCAGGCACTGCATTCAGTGTGAACTGCTTACCAGGCAGGCTGCCTGCTGGTGGACTGAGGCAGGCTGCCTGCTGGTGGACTGAGGCAGCCCGCCAAAATGCCAGGCTCAGTTCTCCAAAATGGCTGCCCACATAGGATTCAAAAGAATGCTCTTAACTTCAAAATTAACATTCTTCAAAAGAGCCATCAGACTTCTCCAGAACAACAAGTTTTACATGTACTACCGTGGACTTTTACATTTTTGTAGTTGTGTGAATAAAAGATGCCATTTCAAACACACAGCAACGGCCACAATGCTATTTCCGCATGATGTCCCCTGATTGTTTATTCGATATTTGATGCTTTCCTCGTTAATTTTCACATTTTATCTAAATATTCCTCAGGTCATTCCAGTCAGATGCAAGGTAGTCCAATCAGTTGATTGCCTGCCATGCTAGAATGTGCCACATAGGCGCTGCAAGATCTCCCAGCATGGTTTGTGAAAACTGGAGGACTGGGCAAAGACCTGCCCCCTTACCAGGGCAAGGAAGGTACTGGTGCACGAGAACAGCAGGACAGGAGATGCGGTGGTGTATACAGATGGATCAGTCACTAGAGGAGAAAGATCTGGATGGGGTTACACGGTCAGCGTTGATGGCAGGACAGTGGCAGAAGATGAGGTGCATATCAAGTCACAACATCTAGTATGAAAATGGAGGAGGTAGCCGCTGAAAACGCACTTGCATGGTTACAGAGGAGCACCCACACATGTGCCGTCATTGTGACAGATTCCCAGAGCATGCTCAGGAAAATAGAGACAGGATACCTCAAATCTGAATGGGTGCAGTATCTGCATGACAGTAAACTGAAAAGGTTGACTTGGATTTTCTCGGGGAAAATGAAATTCTCCCAGCTTTGAGAGAAACAGCACCACAAGAACACGGGGACACCATCGAACGTATAAAACTGTTTGGGCATCAGAGAGGCTGTGGAGTCAAGAGCCGGTTGTGTGGTACTGCAAGACGACTGTTCAATCAACATCTTACTGGAAATGTTAGTGAGAAGACCTTGTCCGACATGATGGCGCGGAGAGCTGAGCACGTATGGGTGTGTCCCGAGTGCGAGGAGGCTGGTTCTACACCAAAGTAAAAGTAAAGTAAGGAAGGTACCAAAACTTCTGTTTGCTCTCTTGTTACAAAGGTTCTGTTCAAACCCAATTTGAATCATCTGTTAGTGTCAGGCATCCTTTACTAAGTAGGTAGACCAGTATCACTGAACCAGTTAATAGGACTAAATATGCAGGCCTAGCTAATCCTTATCCTACTGGCAAGTCCAACATTTCCTGTAAAGACCATGGTAGGTATTGAAACAAACATCCTTCAGACCTAATCTATAATCTAAATATCTTACAAATTATGAACACCTACCTATGAAATCTTCACTAGTGAAAGTTGATGGTGTTCCTCGATATCTCTTTATTCTTGATGGAGCGATTTTCCACCAGGGCCCATAAGTTCGCTGAATATATAAAAGTAAAATAGTCACAACTATAACAAATACATGAAACAGATGTATTGTACAAGATTTTTTTTTAGCTATGCACTCAACTGAAAGCTGGTCAGCCTGTGCCACTTCTTTCTGAGACAATACTAAATGCTTTTAAAATATCAAGTAATATATTCTCTTAATGATCACCTTTAGACCCCACACTGTGACAGGCGTGTGTACAAGGTTTCGAGATCCCAAATGTTCACGGCAATGGGCGTGCAAAAACGGGTGAGTCAAACTGACTGTGAGAGGGGTAGTCGTGTTTTCACCTTCCAAGACACTGTCCTCTTTGAGACGTAATTACCGTCTTATTCCTCACTATATCTCTTCTAAATCAAAGGCATTACGACAAGCACTGTATGCTAGCCAGTGAACCACTGGTTGGAGTCACAAAGACTAAGCTTTCAACGGCTCTCCTCACACTATCAAAAGGTGTAGCATTAACATGCGAACTATTGCTCGTCACATTGCAATATCAATTTTTTTTTATTATCTCATTTCTCCTAAGCTGACCATCAACCAGAATTGTCTGTGTCTAAGGACCAATAAGAAACAAGCTCTGAAATGACCTTTGCCCCAAATGCCCTGGTTAGTTCACTGTGCTAATCTGGATGAAATAGAAATTGAAACCATTTGTTTAGTGCTGGGAGGGGGGGGGGGGGGTGTCTAGAGGTATCATGCTTCATTCTCAAGAAAATTACATTGTCAGTTTGGTGTCAAAAGTCGGATTGTTGGTTAGAGACTTAAAGGCAAAAGTTTCATTGATTAATTCACTATCAGTATCAAGCATGACATATAAGCAGAGATGCCACCCTATAAAAACAAAAATCTGAATCAAGCCAAGAAAAAATCTGAATCTGGCGAAAAAATCTGAATCAGCGCAAACAAAACTATGCCAGTACTAACTTTACATTTCCTTTTTGATCACACGGGAACAGGTTGAAAAAACCTATAAACACTCACACTATTTTCAGCTCAATCCAACCTTTTCTTATTATCAGCTCTTTGTAATTGTATAAAATTTGCTTTAAAGCCAAAACCGAAAAAGAGCCCTGCCCAGAGGAGGAACATTTAGCAAAATTGATCTTTGCTCTGGAGCTGTTGCCACGAATGTCTGATAGATGCTGCCTTGACATGCTGGATATTTCATTGTGAGGATGCACAAATTGTCCTGAATGTTTGCCATGATGTGCTGTGATAGTGTTTTGCCACTCTATTTTAATTTGGCAATTTTTTTTTGTGCCCATGCAACATCAATTTTCTCCATGGCTTAGACTCTAAGTCTAAATAAGTTTAAAACTGATTCTCCTTCCGTCACAATTGCCACAATATATCACGTTTATATCATTCGGCTGATTCCTCCTTCCATCACAGTTGCTGCCAAATAAATCACGTTTACACTTAGACAATATCCAGCTAGGTTTAGAATTGTCTGAACAGATCTAGCTAGATTTAGTACTGTTTCCTCCTGGCATAGTCGCCGACGAATATATCACTTGGACTCAGGCGAATAGATCCAGCTAGGTTTAGAATCACCGCCGTGACAAACCATACAAAGAAGGTAAAGAATGTAAACAATGCTCGTGGCACGTGAACAAATCGCTAAACAGTGCAAAAGAAGCCATAAGGAAGTAGGACTAACTTCTGGTTTATGCCTGATATGATTGCAATATTCCGAGTTGGTGCAAAAGTTTTGCAAAATTTAAATTACACTTAAAAACTAGAATTCGGAAAATGAAAAAAAAAAAAAAAAAGCCGACTGCCGGAAGTATTGAAAATCGCAATACCGGCCTAACTAATCGAAAAATCGGAATCGCGCCCGTTTTTGAAGAAACATCGGAGTGATTCCGATCAAATCGGAATAGGTGGCATCTCTATACGTTAAGGCATAGCTGTGATAGCAGAAATGTTTCCATACTGATATAATACAAGTGACATACACAGTGGAAGTGTGTTCATCGGCAACAAAAAGCTGACCCAGATAAGATTCCCTGTGACTAAAGTCACTGGCCCGGTCAGCAGGCTTTACCAGTAGCGCGCAGCCTGAGAGTTGGTTAGTTCAACAGAGGCTAGGCCTAGATCTAGATAGTTGGTAGGAGTACCATATGAGTTACACAACTTTCGCTGGGCACATATTTCATGTTCTGAGTGATGATAGCTGAGCCCCTCATTTACTATAAAAACATTCATCTCGAGGCACGGGGGGGGGGGGGGGGGGGAGCTGCCCCTGTGCGACCCCTGCTAATTACACTTCTCAAGTCGCATTCTTGTGGTGCAGTAGGCACATCTCTATTATGTGACTTAGATGGAACTCATCCCATAGTTTACAGTGAATTAGTCTGTACATCACACACATCGGTTAAACTATTACACTTACAAAAACGCAAGCTTGAGTGTAGTCACCGTAGGATGGAAACACACACGTTTTGCCTGCCAGATTACAGGCAACATAAGAAATTGTGGATTCACTTCCATACTGAGAGCTGAAATCTGTAACTTCTTGACCCTCAAGCCGTATAAGACACTCAGCAATGGGAGAAACGTCCCCTTCTTTCTTCTGAACCTCACGGTAATGTTGAGCGGAATTGAGAATTTGGGCTTGAAATGCTTCATACTCTTCTGGAGTTGTCGCCATGTTTACACACAGAAAGGCTAAAGGTCAACTGACCGGTATTCTACGGATACCGGATTACTGGTTTGTCTAGATACCAAATATTTTATCAAGGCTATTTCTTGCCTTCTATTTCTTTTTACCAGGTTAATATATTTTTTGAAATGAAATGAAAACAGCAACACTTATTAATAAAGATTTGAGCTTTTAAAAATAGTGATTACTTTACCTAATTATTTTATAACTTGACACCCACTCTCAAGGAAAAAGTCATATAATTCAAATTATATACATAAATCTAGCCCTATTATTTAATTCATTTTTTAGCATAACGAGAGCCCCCCCCCCCCCCCCTTGAAACATTTACTGGCAGATGGCAGTTCATTATAGCCTCACATTGACAGTAAGGCTGGATATCAAAATCAGCGGCAAAAAGCTGCCTGAAATGTAATAATAATAATAATAGTTTGTCCATCAGGTATGATGATGACCTTAACAACACCAGAGGAATAAAGAACAGAAATTGTTGAGAATTTTCAACACATGGACAATAAAGAGAACTAAAGGACACAGAGGACAGAATGGAAAGACTGTTCTTTCATGACTTATGGCTTCTCATGTGACTGATAAGTCCTATTTTTGCCCTGAAGACCCTTCTGCATAAGTGACAAGAGTGCTCCGTTGGTTCAGTACCACTGGGCCTTTTCTTGCGCCGTTCTCTTTTTTTGATAGCCTGCTGGACTCTGTCAGCTTCCCATGCTTTGCTGCCTCTGGTAAGGGCCGCCCTCCAATTTGCTCGATCAAGCGAGAGCTTTTCCCACTCACTCACATCAATGGCAAAGGCCTTCAGTGATTGCTTGAGAGTGTCTTTGTAACGTCTCTTTGGGGCCCCAACATTCCTCGTTCCATTGGAGAGCTCAGAGAAGAAGATTTGCTTAGGGAGTCTGGAGTCGGGCATTCTGACAACATGTCCTGCCCAACGTAGCTGAATTTTTTTCAGGTGGCAGAAGATGCTCAATTCCTTGGCACGATTGAGGACCTCAGTGTCTGGAATTTTATCCTGCCATTTGATCCTTAGGATCTTTCTAAGGCAGGCCAGATGAAAGTGATTTAGTTTTCTGGCATGCGATTGGTACACTGTCCAGGTTTCAGCCCCATAGAGTAGGGTGGGAAGGACCACAGCATTGTACACTTTCAGCTTAGTGTCTGTGCGAATGCCGGCAACATCCCACACTCTCTTTCGAAGCCTGCCAAATGCAGAGCTGGCTTTGCTGATTCTTGAGGGAATTTCAGTATCAACACGAGCCGCGGAAGACAGTGTACTGCCAAGATAGGTAAAGTTCTCCGACACCTTCAGAAGACTGTCATGGACTTTGATATTTGGGGTCACAGGATACTTGTCGTCTGGAGTAGGCTGATGGAGCACTTCCGTCTTCTTTGTGCTTATTGTGAGGCCAAAGTTGTCACAGGCACTAGAGAACTTATCAACACAGTTTTGCATGCTATCCTCATCGTATGCCAGAAGTGCACAATCATCAGCAAATAGTAGGTCACAGACTGGAGTACTTTTGGTTTTGGTTTTTGCCTGAAGTCTCCTGAGGTTGAATAGACTGCCATCAGTTCGGTACTTGATGCTTACCCCTTGAGGAGGAGAGCTAAAGGCTTCTTGTAGCATTGCAGAGAACATGATGCTGAATAGAGTTGGGGCTAAGACACAACCCTGTTTTACCCCATTTGTGACAGCAAAGGGCTCTGAAACACTGCCGTTACTTTTGACTGCAGCTTGCATGCCATCATGAAACTGGCGCACTATTGTGATGAATTCGGGTGGACACCCAAACTTCGCCAAGATTTTCCAGAGGCCTTCACGACACACTGTGTCAAATGCTTTTGTGAGGTCAACAAATGTGATGTACAGCGCTTTATTTTGTTCCATGCATTTTTCCTGAATCTGTCTGGCAGCAAAGATCATATCCGCCGTTCCCCTCTCTTTACGAAAGCCACATTGGCTCTCGGGAAGCAAGTCATTTGACGAGAGGTGATCAAGAAGGCGATTCAGAAGCATTCTTGCCAATATTTTGCCAGCAATTGAAAGTAGAGAGATTCCCCGATGGTTGTCACAGACTTGGCTGTCCCCTTTGTTTTTGTACAGATGGATGATTGAAGCATCTTTGAAGTCCTGTGGCAGCTTCCCTGCTTTCAACATATGATTGAACAACTCGGTCAACCTTTCAATAAGCTTTTCTCCACCGAAGGCATACACCTCAGCAGGAATTGAATCCACGCCTGGTGATTTGTTAAAGGACATCTGATTTGTGGCAGTCCGGGTCTCATTTGCTGTGAATGGCTTGGCAAGAGCTGCATTAATAGGAGTCTGAGGGAGGCGGTCAATGGACTCAGTATTTATATTTGATGGCCCATTTAGCACACCTCCGAAATGTTCTGCCCAACGCTGAATTATGGCATTCAATTCAACAATGCGTGTTGAACCATCTGACGCAAGAAGTGGCGTAGTGCCAGAGCGGGATGGTCCAAACACAGCTCGGAGGCTCTCAAAGAACTTTCTAGTGTTGTTTGTGTCAGCATATTTCTGAGTTTCTCTTACTCGCTCTTCAAGCCAGTCATTTTTCATTTTCCTCAGCTTCTTCTGGAGTACACCCTTACATGCACGCAGTGCATCAGCTTTTGCTGTGGAAGAGGGGTCACTGCAGAGAGCTTGGATGAGACTATTTTTTTCTTTGATGAGCACTTTGAGTTCATTATCATTATCATTGAACCAGTCCTGGTGCTTGAGGACAGGAAAACCAACTGTGCTGCTGGCGCAAGAGTGTACAGTCGTATTTAGGTCAGTCCAGCTCTGTTCAATGTTCTCAGGGTCAAAAGTCACGCAATCCAATTTTGAGGAGAGTTCTGAGGAGAGCTCGCTCTGTTTCTCAGCTGAGCAGAGTTTTGAAACATTTAGGCGTTTAGGTGGCGCTTTCCCTTGAGGGATGAAAATGTACATCCTAGGTAATGAAGCAAACGAAATCAAGTTTGCGGTGAAATCAAAAGGCATATTAATTATAGCTATGAAGTAATTAAGCTGTGGAAATGCGAGGGAAAATGCAAAATAGAATGTTAAATATTAATAAAAGATTCTAAGGGTCTCCCATGCTAATTTATATGTGCAGATAGCGGTCTTGGTAGGCCTAAACATGTATTGTCATTCTCGTTCAGAAACATTTTATATACCACTGACGAAATGATACAAAGCAGAGAGTAATGGTAATACATAATGTATTAAAGGCTTAAAAAAAATTGCTATAACATACGGAGTCAAAATGTGGCAAACAGAAAATAATTTGCATGTTGTAAAAGTCTCATGGAAGAAATAATATGTAAACGACAGAATAAATGCAAAGGAAAAGGACCGAATGCACAATAATAACTCATGGCTTTTGGCCAAAGGACCTTTCTCAGGCACAAAATTGAAACTGTATGACAACAAAATTAAACACATAAAGAAATTGTAAAATTCTCCACCTATCTTGCGCCAGTTCCAGACTTGGAAACAACCTAGCTGTTTGTCAAGTTGTGGTGGTTCGAACAAGGAATTTTTTTCTTCTAGCCTTGCAACAACCCCACAGATTTCCCGTGGATTTTATGATATTATATCATACAGACTTCATTTCCTTGCACAACAGGCAATGAAAAAATCATAAACACAGCAATCAATTAGTTGGCGTCCAAAGGAATGTTTATGACACTGAAAACAGTGTGAATGTACAAATGATGACATCGTTGTTAAGGAACATGAAAAACAGCCTCTGTAATGGAGGTGAAGTAAATACTAAGTAAGAGGTGGCCAAACCGCGACTTCCGAGACAAATGCAGCTCTTTGACCTTCAAAATGAAGCTTGTGGAAATACGCTGGCTGAGCTTTTCATTTATTTTTTTTGAAAACATTTGAAACTAATACATAGAGTTTAAAAAACTGTATACATGAGTAAATATTGTTGCATACATGTATTTCTTTTTATACATATATACAATTTTTGTAACTAAATGTGTACTTAACAATAAAAACGTATGTGTAGATTTTGTTGATATCTTGTGGCTCTCGAACATCTGAAGTTTATCGTATGTGGCTCTTACATTAAGCAAGTTTGGCCATCCCTATGCTAAATAGTTCATCTTGATGTTTTATACATATATAAATATTTAGGTTAAATATTCTTGTTTGGTATCAACTTCAAGTATTTTTTCTATAGGCCTTTTATGCAATATAATCTTTTTCCTACTTCTAGGATGTATACACGAAGCAGATTTTCATGACATAATAATTTCCCAGTGTTTTACCGTGTTTGTTTTGGTATTTAGATCTGTACTGTAGGTAAGCAAATTACCGTAGAAGGTCAAAATGGTTACCTACAAGCAGGACCTTCCACCAAAGAGTGGTTTTGACCCTGTAGAATGGGCTGCAAGAGGGCCCAAGAGGCTTATGGGTGGTGAGATATCATACTGAAATATTTATTTCAAGTTTATTTCCTTGCATTGAGCGGTTAGTTCTCCAAGGCTATTGACACCTTGGTGATCATGAAGACCATGGAAGTTACGGTGACGCGAATTTCGGAAACCTTGCTTGTATTCGGACTTAGATCTAGAAAGCTTGTTATGTTTAGGCTACAACAACCAATTTTTTAAATAAAACATTTGTCATTCTCGTGTTCAGATTTCCTATGACTTTCAGAGTCATTATGATGGTTGCAAAGGAACTTTGAGCAGAAGATGTGTGAAATAATAGATCCAGGTCATGACGATTGACGTTTACTAATGTTCGGGCATCTATTCTTGACTAGAATACTAGATAGTAGTATTACATCCAGATCCTAGTACTAGATCTAGATCTACTAGACCAAGATCTAGTAAATCTAGTATTAGACTCCAGTAGTAGATTTCTAGATCAAGAGATCTAAAAGTAGAAGACCGATCTAGAATTAGTAATCAGTGTTTTTCTCTTTTTCAGTCAAGTAGTCGGTTGGGGAGGAATTCCTTACGAGATCCGCACTTTTTGATAAAAAACCCTATATATTTTTTCGGTACTTATTAATTTTGTTAGTTTATCCAATTGTCATTGGAAAAAAAGCAATGTTGGGGGCGTGAGGGTCTAGTCAGTTTGTATCAATGGGCGGTAGTCAGATTGACTACTCAGGCGAAAAGGGGCTGGGGTAGTTGTGTTAGTTTCTGGTCTTTGGCGCTTTGTCGGCAACAGTGCGGATCTCGTACGGAATTCCTTCCGTCGGTTGGAGGGTGGGGGTAGAGGGACAAAGCAAAAACGAAGTTGTTATTCACAGATCATGGCGTTCCTTGGTTTCATGGTGCTATTGTGGAAAAGTTCCTCCACCCTATCGCATTCCGCGGTGGCGCAATGGCTAGCATTTACTGATTTAGCGATTATTAGACTTAGACTATAGGTTCAATCCGTTTTGGGTTTAATGACCATTGATCAGTCCCACGCAGCTGCAGGAACATTTTTTTAAAAAACTTAATACTGCTTCTTATTACTATTAGGAATCAATCATTTTCTTTCCTGAGCATTAAAACTGGTGTCGTTGGGAAATTGATCACTACTAGTACAACTACTGTGATTACTTCTTTTATTTATTCCTGTTCATTGAACGGTAGTTACTAATTAGCCTAGAAATAAAAATATTTCATTTTAAACATACAGTAAACTAAATGATACCTTGTCGTCAGTATGAACTGAAAATTTCGTCTCTCTCTCTCGTGGCTTAGATCTATCCATATTTATTTTGGGGGTCTTCTGCTTTGAGCAATTTGTCATGTTTTGTTTTATAAATTACTTTTTTGTTTGCATGATGGAAGTTTAGTTCATTTTTATCTGCTCTGTCTGACTTTCTCTGTGATTTCACACCTGACAAAATTGGCTAATAATTCATCTAAAAAAAATATAATAAAAATCCTAGCCACAATTTTAATATTTATGCAACGATGATCAGTGTGGGGGAAAAGCAGAAAAAAAAGTAACAGCCTCCCCCCCTAAAAACTTAGCACTGAGTGTGGGACAAAGGTAATGAAATCGAGCATTGGGTGGGTCGATAAAAACAGTCGGTGCTTTGCGCCGAAACATGCCCCATCTCTGATCTTGGCATCCCCTTATAATACAAAGGCTGAGGTTTATTTGCGTATAATTTTGATCCTTATCTATAAAAGTTGCTGCTAGTTTTTCGGCCTTCAAACTTTTCAACAAATGATTTTCAAAGGAATTTCAACTTAAAACACAATGAAAAATACATTTAATTAAACCTCATTTATCTGGCTTTCTCACAACTTTCTGTATGAGTTATTTTCAAACACGTGCACTACATCGGCGCGACGCTCTGCTACCCTTTGTTATGAGGGGTCAGTTGGGTATGCGCAGCTCAGAGCGAAAACGGCAAGACTATGTCCTGTTCAAGCAGTAAAAACACACTAGCTAAACACATTAAACAATACAAAATATTTCGTCAGAGGAAGGGCTGAACTTGACTTTGATGTAGGATACACGGAGTTTAACATAAATACACAGCAGTAATAGCCTTGTAATGTTGCCCTAAAATTATGTCAAAAACGGGGTTTCGCTCCTTTAGCGGGGCAGTTTGGACTACCTATTAATAGATCTATTCACATTGAAATCATACAACTAAGGAGTTACTTAATTTGGAACATTGGATCAAATTTGGTTAGATCCATAGACCTGCATTTGCGAATCAAGGACATGTCTTTCTAAACTTTCTGGATGTAGATAATTTAGATTAAATGGATGTACATGTAGTTAAATAGTTAAAGCACAGCTTGGTGATAAACACACACAACATAAAATAACGCTCTTGAGAAAGAATATAAATGAAGATTAGAAAACCGGATTCAGTGACAGTCTTACCTAGTTGTCTCCATACTTCAAATGTTGTGCTTGGTTTACTGATTAAGGCTAGGGGCCTATGTAATGTAGAACTGTTAATTGATTGATTGGCAAACAGATTATTAATATAAAGTGTAACCCAAAGGTGATCATTTAATTTTTGTTCATTTTTTGCTTTCTCAGAGACAGGGACTTAAGTGCTTGTTTTAAATTTTCTTCCTTCCAAATTCTCAACTGTTGCATTGGGATGAAAATTAAGTCTTAAATCTTAATATTCAGAGCTGTGAGTTATGGTATTCTCACTGCCCAGAGGACATTTATTTACAATGTCTAATGGTGGCTACTGGTAGGCCTACAGCAGTAAAAATCTTACGACTTCAATTTCATGATAGCGGACAGTTGACCAAAATCGCAGAAAATGCCCTGATTCTGCTCAAAACATCATGTATTCATTTTGCAACATTCACTTTTGCAGCACTATGTCTGCATTGCCTGGTATTGTATGAAAGAAAATTGATGGGGTGATAAGATACTAGGATAGGCACTAATGACTAACTGTTTGACCAAGCAGGGCAGCCAAAATGTGCAGTCAATTATTGCACAAAGTTGGCAAAGTAGAACAAATTTAAGGTGATGCTTGTGCACCAAATGTTACAAAGTAACAAAGACAGTGGAAGTACATATGTACGAGAATATCATTTGCATAAAAAATTCAAAATATAAATAAGGGAACTATGGAAGTTCAGGCAGCGAGAATAATTTTATGGGGATATATTGTAATTGGGAATCACTGCCTGATTTTGTAATTTATAACATGCACATTGTCACCACTGTCATTTAATTTTGATTCACACTTGCTGGGAGACTGCATTAAATTGGGTCCAAGTTGAAAACCAGTCACGGTCTTTGGCACTGAAAATGGAAATATACAGCGAGAGAAGGTTTCAGATAAAATTCGAAACATGAAAAAGAAAGGGGTTAGGGGCGATGCACAAAAGATGAAAAAGTAAAAAATAGTTGACAAAGTCGGCGTATGCGGCAGTTTGTTTTATGAACGACCTCAAAAAATCAGAGTGAATGGTGTTTCCTTTCCTTAAAAATAAATGTGATATTAGATCTTCCCCAAAATTTGCCTTTTCTTCATTAGATGGAACAGGAATAGGAAAAGTTAGAAATATTGACAGTAATACGATAATTTTCACACTAACTTCGCTTCAGCCACAATGATTTACAGAAAATTGCAATACATTTGCATAACACCTCTTGGCTTTATCATATTTTTGTACTTTTGAACAGCTGTTGAAACATTCTTTCGGCTTAGGTTGGCTGTCTTATGAGATACGTAATGAGTTATTACCCGGGCAGTGCAGGCATGTTGGAAATTGGATTTTTCTCATATTTTCAAGTCCCTGGTCCTATTGGGGGGTAGGATCGAGTACCTAGTCTTCTCGGATAAGGACGAAAAAATTCGGAGGGCCCGTGTGCACGTTGCGCACGTTAAAGATACCTCGGCAGTTGGAAATCGTAAAGAGCAGGCCGAAAGGCCGCTGCCCGGGCAAAATTGAAAATTGAAATTTATAGATTAAAAAATTTATCCATATCATCCCCCCTCCCCCACCAGCAACAACAAAAATTTATTATCATTCATTATTAAATTATATATTGTTATTAATAAATATTCAAATATTATTTGAGTTGTGTGTTGTGAACTGATGTGAGTTGTGAACTGCTGTGAGCTGTGAACTGTTGTGAGTTGTGAACTGCGCCTAACAGGCAGCGTTACAATTTGCTTTGAGATAGAGAGAGAGAGTGAGCGAGAAAGGGAGAGAGAAAGAAGCAGTGCAGTGTGTTGAGCGCTTCGCAGGCAGCTCCATTCTGCTCTGTGGTTGACATGTTGTTTCTGTAATAAATAAGTTCTGTAAAGCGCTTAGAGCCTGTCAAACAGGGTTAGGCGCTATATAAATGCCATTTATTATTATTATTATTATTATTATGTATTTGGTTGTTAATAATTAATATGAAAGGTAGTATTTTCATCCTTATCATGCACATGTGATGTTTGTTACAAAACAGTGCTTTTGTGTTGTACTCTAAATATTCCTTTATTTTGCAGGTATTACTCAGTTTGCCCTCTTTGTTGGCTTCACAGCCATCAGTTGGGTTTTCTTTGCCCAGTACAAGAGGAGGATAAGGTAACGATTGTAGTACAGTAGAACTCGGATATATAACAATAGGGTTCACATGATCACTGCAGAAGTCCCATTCTAATCAAGATCTGGTTTCAGGCAAGGTTTAAAAAGGGAAACTGTGAGGCTATTGAAACATGCCCATGCACAAAATAACCCCTCCCTTTTGTAGTTTATACATATGCGAAGCCCTCGGCTCATAGCCCCTATCTTAACCCTCGTCCCATGTTGAGTGAACTCGTCCACTATCGCCTTTGCGGAGATAGCCAGTGGCCAGAACCGATTGTTCGCATGTTGCCGATAACCTCGGCAGTCAGGTCAATCGGGTCTTTTTGAACACGTGTATCATGTTTACTTTAGGACGCAATAACAACAATAATGGAAATCGTAAGTGACCCCTATGATATTTGGATAAAGTACTTGTGATGATATGCAGTAAGTTCTATTGTTAAATAGAAGGCCCATAATCAAGAATTTTCTGCATTTACATGCCGAGTAACACACGTTTTATCCTTTTTCCAAGACCTCTGCGCTTTCCTTGTCCCTAAGTCAGGCCATTCAGGTGAACAAATTATTTTTTAAGCGAGGCCTTAATCTACTAACCACATGTATTGTGGCATTGCCTCCTCCCTCCTCCACTATGTAAAGCTTCCACATACTATGATGTTAGTTTTTAGCGGGAGATTTGATTTCCAGCTCGTAGAGTTGATAGGCCTACATGTACTGAAAAGCAGTTTAATCAAAGCAACACAATATCTTTCTAATTACCACATCAAATAAAGACAACGACCAACTACAAAGTTAGTCATTTTCTCCTAGTTTTCCCTGATGAAAAACCTACCCACAGACGCCCTTATGCAGCATGCCCTAGTAAAATAGCATTACAACGGAATTCATCATTACAGACATGAAACGGTTTCTCAAATACGCGGATGCCCCCTTTCTTCTCATTTCACATCTAGATGACAACCAGCATCAAACTCAAAGTAAAAGTTTCCCCCAAGATTTTCCCGTTTGAACTTCTGACCATCAGTTAGACAGTATTATTACATGAGTATGACGAATAGTTACGAACAGTTGCATCGTAATAAACGTAATCGGACGATACCATTTTGTTAGTCATAGTAGGGATGACAGGATAGATAAACACGCGAAAATAGTGTGGAAAAAAAAAAGTGAAAAAAATGATAGTCGCGGCAACCAAACAAACAAAACAGGAGGAGCAGCGTCGCTACACAATATATTGGCCTCCCGCAAGACCCGGTTTGCAGTATGTAAGCCACAGTATTGGCCTCGTGTGTTGCGCGAGGAGGCCAATATAGTGGCCTCCCGCAGGACGAGGGTTGATATTACCATGATATTCCATGTATAATCTGAGAAATTTTGTTACATTTATAATAATTTATCCAATTCCAAGGCCAGTTTGGGAATGTCGCATGGTGCTTGAGTGCAAAATTTTTGCAAATTTGATTCCACCAACATTGCAGATCTCTATTACTCTGATGCGCACATTGCCATGTGTTATTCATCATGCAGATTGATCAAATTTATAATGAATATACTACATAGAGTGCAGTATATCAGTAAATGCTGTTTTTTTGTTTCATTTTTAATTTGACGCTCTTTTTATTCTTATTTCTCTTTCAGTATTTAGAAGAGAATTGATAAATTTAAAAGTAAAAACTATAGTCTAATTTATTGTGCTTGAGACTGAGAGAAAATGAAAACTCAGCTACAAAAAAAAATCTGATAATTTGATTTACCTCTTCACATATTCCTGGTGGAACTGCATCTTTTGCTTATGATTTATTTCATCTTATTTCACAGGCGTCAGGAATTAGAAATGAGAGATGCACGTATCGCCATAGAGCCTTTTATCATGGCTGAGAAAGACAGAGAGTAAGTTTCCTTACGGGGAAAAAAAAGTCTATGGTTGTTGAATTGATAGTATATCATTGTTTTTTTTGTCACATATATCTTTACTAGTCCCCCCTACTTTTTTTGTAATAATTGTATCGCTGTGTAGTTTGATGTCTTTAGTCAAAAGAAAATGTCACCCAGCCACTTATCAGTTGCTACACACATGTGACAAAAAAGCATTGCTTTGTCTTCAGTGTTGACAGGTTTCACAAAAACTTAACTTGTTCTCTTGTCACCCACAGCACATGGAGTTCCTAAGAACAAATCCCTTCACTTCACTTACCTTGCTTCTTTGCGAATGTGTTGCTTTTTAATCCTCGTCCCACAATGAGTGTACCCCCCCACGTAACGCCCCTGCGGGGATAGCCAGCGGCCAGTCAGCCGATCGTTCGCGTGTTGCCGATAACCTCGGTGATCGTGTCTGTCACAAATCCCAGACTGGGAGATGTAATAGTTTATGACAGGACGACAATCACGAACAAACAAGTTTAACACTTAACAAAACAATCCATCAGACTCACACATTTATTAAACATACTTATACATATAATAGCGCAATTACATATATTATATTATTGAAATGACTGCCGTACAACGGCCTTATTCTCACACACACGCTCCCTCGGATCCACAATCCGGTAGTTACTCCTAAAGGCACTTCGGCCTCAGCCTCTCCCCTCAGGGTCTTAATAGTACATTAATGATTCACTGGCACCGCAGTCTCTCAATATCACCTTCCTATTGTCATACACCTTAGCACTCCCCTAGCACCTCCGCAGGGCAATAACACATTATTATTTCCATAGCCATCAACATGGCAACAACATAATATCAGTTCACGAGCCTATCAACAGGGCACAATATAGTATCTCATTCACTCTCATATCTACGTCCCTGTCCGTGGCCTGACTGCCACGACTTTATGTGCCTCTACTGTCCTGCACTGACAGCCTCACTTCTGGCCTATGTGTGGCCTCCGGCCCTATGCTGGCCTATCCCCTGTGCTCATCGAGGTGGCTCTGCGGCCCGTCCCCGACACCTACAAGAATAACAGTACATTGGTATAATATCCTACCATTTCTATTCACTCCACCTCTCCTTACAACCCATGAAACGTACACACACTAGTTCACCTTTCACTCACCACACATCTTACGGTAACACACTTCCATCGGAGTACACACTACTCACTCGCGCTACAAATCCATGAACTCACTTTCATCTATCGCTCATGGCGCACATTGCTATATCCAATATCAAGGACTTCCACATTCCTCACATATACTTATTCACATCATGGTAATAGACGAATATAATATAATACATCAATCATAATAATCAATCAACATTCTACATACCAGTCATAACTGGAAAGACTCTCACTAGTCTTCTCGACTGCTTCCTTTTATCTCTGCCCGATGGGCTATTATTCACAGGTCCGATCCCTAGGACCTTCTAACTTGCAGTGATAGTTACACAGCGCTTTCGCCTCCTTCAGACCCCCCACTCATGACATGCACGACTTTCTCACTTGTCTCCGTGCGTTAATTTTACTCTCCTCTCCCCCCGTAATTATTAACTATCGCTCACTCCACTCGTGACATCATCCCCCACCCCAAAAAAATTAATGCAATTAATTTCAAATCGCATCAAGATGACTGTCAACGAGTGAGCCTGAGCAATACCTACATTAAAAAAAAATGACCTAGCAGCTCCCCTAGTATATAAAATACCGAAATCAGGGAAAAATATGGGGATCAATATGGTCTGAAATATGCATATATGTGTCACCTCATGAATAGCTAACTAAACACAATACTTAATACAGAATCAAAAACCATTCAACCTATCAACCATTCTTCATATCATATTTATAATGTCAATATTTTAAAGACGACTTATTCACACAGATCCTGTCAATGTTCCTGTCCTCCGATGTATAAGCTCCTGAAATCTTCCCCTAGGCTCGACTAAGGTAGTCGGCGATATGATTGCTGGTTCCTGGAATTGGTTGAATAACGAAGGTGTACGGCTGTAAAGCCAATGCCCATCTAGACAAGCGTGGGCTGGACGAACGATTCTTCGACAAAAATGTCAGTGGCTTGTGGTCCGTCTGGATACAAAATTCTCGTCCCATGAGATAACGTCCTAGTTTCTGGACGGACCAGACAATGGCAAGACACTCACGCTCTATCACAGAATACTTTCTTTCTCTCTGCAATAACTTCCTACTGACATAACATACAGGATGGAGACATTCGTTCTTCTCCTGTAGAAGACAAGCGCCGACACCAGAGTCCGACGCATCCGTTCTGAGGATAAAATTAGATCGAAAATCGGGTAATATCAGAATGGGTGACGATGATAACGCTGTCACCAAATTATCAAATGCTGTCTGACATTCAGACGTCCACTGGACCTTATCGGGTTGTCCCTTCTTAGTAAGGTCAGTAAGAGAAGATGACAAGGAGGAAAAATTTGGAATGAACTTTCTGTAATAATTTAAAATTCCCACTAAGCTTCTGACTTGTTTCTTTGTTTTAGGGATTTGCAACCCTACTAACTTGTCAATTTTTGTTACTTCAGGTCTCTGAACACCTCTACCCACAATATGTCCTAAGAATATTATCTCTGGACATGCCAAATCCATCTTTGCGGGTTTAGCCGTTAACCCAAAATGACGTAATCGTTGAAAAATTACTGTTAGTGTCTGAATATGCTCAGACCATGTCGACGTATGGCATGCTATATCATCAAAGAATGACACGACATTAGGTATGTCCTTCAACACTAATCTCATTAATCGTGCAAACGTCGCTGGCGCGTTTACCAACCCAAATGGCATGACCTTAAATTGGAATAATCCAATGGGCGTTTGAAACGCCGTGTATTGTTTAGACTCCTCAGTAAGCGGGATTTCCCAATACCCTTTCGTCAAATCAATCTTGGAAAACCACGTGGACCCGGCCAATGAAGCTATTAATTCCTCCTGAAACGGAATAGGCTCCCTATCGCCTACCGTAATAGTGTTCAATCTTCGAAAATCAATACAGAACCGCACCGATCCATCAAGTTTTTTCACGAGGACGATGGGTGATGAATACGGCGATGTTGATGGTTCTATCACATCTAACTTCAACATTGACTCAACTTCCTTTATGACTCTATCTCTCGAAGAAAAAGGCAACGGATACGGTCTAAGAAATACTGGCTTATCCGAAGTCAACTTTATTTGGTGCTGGATCACCGTAGTGCGACCCGGCAAATCCGTAACAACATCCGGAAATGACGCTAACAGGGTCTCAAGTTCCCTACTCCTTGAACTGGTAAGGTCAGGGTTAATTTTTACGTCCCTGTAACCTTGTGTCGGAGTTAACTCCGGCAATTGAATTTGTAACTCTTCCTGCGCCTCGGTGTCGCTTACGTCACAGTCCAACTGGTCTACGACCCCCGTACAAGCAGTAGAGAAGACAGTCTCCTCTGGTCTTGTCTGTGCACACAGATACTGTGGTCTCTCATAAAATCTCTGTAGCATATTAACATGGAAAACCTTACTCGCTCCATCAATGTGGATAGCGTAATCTACCTTTGAAACAACTCGCTCAATAACATAAGGACCTTTCCATGTCATCAATAACTTATTATGGTCCGTAGGTAACAACAACAGAACCTTGTCTCCTGGCTTAAAAATTCTCAGTTTGGAACCTCTATCTTTATAGTCTTTTGCTCTTTTCGAAGCGATACCAGAAGCTTCTTCCGCTATAGTGCGCGCTGAAGATAGTCTTTCTCTTAAATCAACAAGGTACTGAAACACCGAAATCTGCTCATCGTCTCCCGATGATGGCGACGTCATCATGTCCCGAAGAACATCAGTTGGGCCCCTGGGACTACGACCGTACATCATTTCGAACGGCGAGAATCCCGTTGACTCCTGCCGTACCTCTCTGTACGCGAATAACACCGCAGGGATATATCTATCCCAATCTTTAGGGCGATCCGCAGCTACCTTACGCAGCATCGACTTTAACGTCGAGTTCAATCTCTCGCACATGCCATTAGCCTGCGGATGATAAGGGGTGGTAGTGATGGGTTGTATACTGAATAATCGGAACAATTCCTTCATCATCTGCGACGTAAATTGCGCGCCCCTATCAGACAGAATTTGCTCTGGTATTCCTACCCTAGCGAAAATTGCAAACAATGCTTCCGCGACTGCCTCAGACGTTATGGTCCGCAGAGGAACCGCCTCTGGCCATCTCGTAGCATTACATATGACCGTTAAGAAAAATCGATTCCCCCTATCGGTCGCTGGGTGAATGGGGCCCACAAGGTCTATCGAGACCTTTTTAAACGGTTCCGAGACCGTGGGGATCTTCTGAAGAGGAGCCTGGGGTGTACGACCCTTATGCGTCGTCTTTTGGCACGCACTGCACGTCTTACAATAGACCTGTACATCTCTGTGGATCGATGGCCAGTAAAAATTTTTAAGAACCCTTTCTTTGGTTCTAGCTATCCCCATATGACCCGCTAATGGGACATCATGTGCCAAATGCAATACTGTTGCGATCAGCAACGCTGGCACAACGACCTGCTTTAAAATGGAGGACACCGTTACATACTTACGGAACAGAATGCCCGCCTGAACAATAAAGGAGGACGACCCGTTCTTATATCTCCTCGTTTTCTCGGTTCGCGCTTCCCCAAAACATGGGTTTAATGATGGGTCCTCCCTTTGTAATCTCGCCAAGCGCTCCGGCGTGATGTCTAGGTTGACCGCTGGCGTAGCCAAAGGTCTAATCTTGTCTTTATCCGCTACCCGTCGGCGTGTTTCGACCGCGGCGCAAAAGTCAATACCTTTTGATTGCGACCATGCTTGCACGTTCTCATCGGAAGGGGAACCTACCCGTGATACATTCCCAATGATGAGCTGGGCGCCTGGGAACCAACCAACGACTGCCTCGACTTCCCCGCTAAGGAAAGGTGTATCTATCATTATTTTTGCCATGGGTAGTTTCTCAATGGCCCCCGAAAATTGGATGCACGGGACAGTCTCACCTGTAAGCTGTGAATCCCGAATGCAGTCCCTATGCACTCCCACAACGGTAGATCCTGTATCTCGTAAAACCGAGACCGGTTCGTCCCCAACAAACCCCGGATAAACCCTAAGACCACCTCCTGTATGACATGAATTTATAACGGGGATCTTTCTCCCACAAGGTAAAACACCGGAAGATAATAACTTCTCACAACTGGGACACTTAGAATACTGTCCGCCTCCGTTGTCCGATGTAACGCACGCAGCCGCATGATGAAATTTATTTGGGGAACATGGACTGGAGCTACTGTCCACGTTCGCCGCTATCCTACCTGCAGGGCAGTTCACGCTGATGTGATCTGCTCTTCCGCAGTTCCAACACTTCGCGGCCCTACACTCGCGCGAAAAGTGACCCACGCGTCCGCAAGTCCAACACTCCGCTCCCTGTGCTGCCCTAGGCCTGGGTCCCCGTGACCCCTCGCGACCGGAACTAGAGTCCCTATGCCGTCGGTCATCGGCAAAGGTCACAACTCGCCCCCGGCCATTACCGCGACCTAGCCCTCCTGCTCGGTCAAACTTACCGGATCCAAACGCCGGTGATTGGTGAAAGCCCCTATGCTGCCCCTGGGCTTGCCCGCTATAGGCACCACGCTGACGCGACCTGTCCCTAAGTCCTGCCGGCGACCCCTCGACAACGGCGACGTATCCAGCATCTTGGACGTACGCCCTGGCGACTGGTTTGGACGGATGCGCCGTACGGTATGCCTCCGCCAACTTAGACGCCTCCTGCACCGTCGCGGGTTCGTTCTCTTTCAGGAAAGCCACCAGATCTTTGTGGCACGAAGCGTACAGCTGGTCACGGATCATTAAGTCTTTCAGTTTAGCAAAATCCGTGCCCACATGCGCCAAGTCTACCCAGTTCGCGAAATACTCCGTTAGTCTCGCGACGAAGGCAGCAAAGTCCTCCCTGGTATCTGCACGTGCTCGCCTAAACTGCTCCCGGAAATATTCCTCGGTACGCGCAAATCGGCGAAGCAGCAAAGCCTTCAGCTTATCGTAGTCTTGCACGTCTTCGCGCTGTAGCTCTTTAAAGTAGGTTAACGCTCGCCCCTGCAATAGCGACGCCAGGTACGTGGCCCATAATTCCTTATTTTCCCCCCATTGCAATTGTGCGTTCAGTTCGAACCTGTAAAGGAAGGCGTCTATGTCGTCCTTCCGGTCGTCGAACGTAGGGAGCTTAATCCTAACGCCACCTTTATTGTGTACCTGCCGCTCAACCGTTTCCGTTGGCGTATTCTTCTTGAGTTCTAACTCGGCGATTCTTATTCGCGCCTCTCTCTCCTGCTGCTTATCTTCTAACTCCTTTAACTTAAACTCCCTTTCCTCTTGCTTATCCTTAGCCTCTCTCTCCTGCTCCTGAGCCTTAGCCTCTTTTTCTCGCTCTCTATCCTTAGCACGCTCATCGCGCAAATCCGCCTGCTGTTCTTTGATCCAGCCGCGTAGCTCCTCTCCCTCAAGGCCAAGTTCCTTACCCAACTTCATTAATTGTTGGAGTTCCGCCATTTCACAGATTTATGGTTATGGTATGTATTACCAAAACGGCTAACCTGTCGGTATGATCACTAACAACACGACCAGAGACCTGAGATCACACCAGATATAACCACACCTACTTGTATCCAATACAATTCAGAAATTTACCTTTACAGCACAACTAATTCTATATTCATAAAATGTACTGCACTATTAATAATAAAAAAGAGTAGAAAAGACAAGAATAAGGAAATTCAATAGAAGGACCACAAGTACGTCAAGGACAACGAACCAGACTAGGACAAAGACCTAAAAAAGAGAATATAATGGAAAAAACTGCAACCTAACTACGCCGATTACACTACAAGGTACGAACAAGAACAGAGTCTGAAAAAAAAGAACGTATCTATAGATAGGGAAGAGAGGGACAAGAGAAACGTCTTCCTAAAACAACGAGGAAGATAGAACGCTGCAACTAAACAAAAATACAGGTCCCTACAGAACTGTTCACTGTGATGAACGAAGTTCCAAAGTTTACCACACCTTTTTAAAAGGATAAACTAAGTTCAACACAGCAAACCCGCGCCACCGCCCGTATAACCTATAACGCCAACAACAGCAAAAACAGGGAAAAAGACAGATTAAAGGAACAGCCCCCGATCCAGGGCACAAAATTTCAGTTTCACTTAACTTCGAATTTTGAGTTTAACTCCTCCCCTTAATCGGAGCTCTGGCCGCTTGTCTCCTCAGGCTGCACGCACACACTCTGGAAAGTTTAAATACACATTAATACCTATTCATAGCAATACATGCATCAATACATATTATTATTCATAAACATACATAAATCATATCATCATGAAATTTCCATTCATCCCACGAACAAAGACAACAGCACGAATTCCTAGCACAACAGAAAAACAACTAGATATAACGAATACACAATGTCAAAATGACCACAGGTAACCAGGACGAGCCCCCAGTGTCACAAATCCCAGACTGGGAGATGTAATAGTTTATGACAGGACGACAATCACGAACAAACAAGTTTAACACTTAACAAAACAATCCATCAGACTCACACATTTATTAAACATACTTATACATATAATAGCGCAATTACATATATTATATTATTGAAATGACTGCCGTACAACGGCCTTATTCTCACACACACGCTCCCTCGGATCCACAATCCGGTAGTTACTCCTAAAGGCACTTCGGCCTCAGCCTCTCCCCTCAGGGTCTTAATAGTACATTAATGATTCACTGGCACCGCAGTCTCTCAATATCACCTTCCTATTGTCATACACCTTAGCACTCCCCTAGCACCTCCGCAGGGCAATAACACATTATTATTTCCATAGCCATCAACATGGCAACAACATAATATCAGTTCACGAGCCTATCAACAGGGCACAATATAGTATCTCATTCACTCTCATATCTACGTCCCTGTCCGTGGCCTGACTGCCACGACTTTATGTGCCTCTACTGTCCTGCACTGACAGCCTCACTTCTGGCCTATGTGTGGCCTCCGGCCCTATGCTGGCCTATCCCCTGTGCTCATCGAGGTGGCTCTGCGGCCCGTCCCCGACACCTACAAGAATAACAGTACATTGGTATAATATCCTACCATTTCTATTCACTCCACCTCTCCTTACAACCCATGAAACGTACACACACTAGTTCACCTTTCACTCACCACACATCTTACGGTAACACACTTCCATCGGAGTACACACTACTCACTCGCGCTACAAATCCATGAACTCACTTTCATCTATCGCTCATGGCGCACATTGCTATATCCAATATCAAGGACTTCCACATTCCTCACATATACTTATTCACATCATGGTAATAGACGAATATAATATAATACATCAATCATAATAATCAATCAACATTCTACATACCAGTCATAACTGGAAAGACTCTCACTAGTCTTCTCGACTGCTTCCTTTTATCTCTGCCCGATGGGCTATTATTCACAGGTCCGATCCCTAGGACCTTCTAACTTGCAGTGATAGTTACACAGCGCTTTCGCCTCCTTCAGACCCCCCACTCATGACATGCACGACTTTCTCACTTGTCTCCGTGCGTTAATTTTACTCTCCTCTCCCCCCGTAATTATTAACTATCGCTCACTCCACTCGTGACAGTGTCCTTGTGAACACGTGTATCGCGTATACTTCAGGACGCAATAACAACAATAGTGGTGGATAAATCGTAAGTGACCCCTATGATATTTGGATAAAGTACTTGTGATGATATGCAATACGTTTTCTTGTGAAATGGAAGGCCCCGAATCAAGAATTTTCGGCATTTACATGCCGTTTAACACGCGTTTTATTATTTTCCCAAGACCTCTGCGTTTTTTCTGTCCCTAAGTCAGGCCATTCAGGTGAACAAATTATTTTTTAAGCCATTCGCTTAATTTACTAACTGTCGCGATGTGGGTTACATGGGGATATTTCGACTGACACTCTTTCGAGGTCCGCTCCCACAATCGACGAACACACAAAAATAAATACTTGCACTCTAGAAACTAAATAAATCAATTGCTTTCAATTTTAGCAGAACTGTAGAGCAGTTTAATTACAGGAATTAATGTAACAAATATAATTATAAATATATATATCAATTCAAAGGCAACTGAATCTAACTAATGGAACTACAGCTTTTATAAAGACTAACGAATTCAATCTAACTACTTGCAGGTCATATGAGTTATACGGCAAATAGAATCCGCGCACGTGGCGACAGATTTAACAGTTTAAATTCTATTAATTCAATGAGACATGTTATGATGTGGACATTTCCTCTAGACACGCCATGGAGAATGCTTGTACAACCATGCGTTGTCTGGCGGTAGCTCTGAAACTGTCTTCAAAAGTAAGTAGAACGGTTCACTTTCATCATTACAAATTAGTATAGATTCTCACCATGCGGCCCTCACTGGGAGTGAGAGCGCTGGATGTAAACGCTGTGGGTTTATATCAAACCAAGTAGCTTAGGCTCTGGAGCTTTAAATCAGGCCCCTCACAATGGACTGCTCAACTGCGTCTCCATGTCCCTCATCTGGCTGAGGACTATCGCCGTCCACCTCGTAAATGGATTTTCTACATGTGGCCCAGAACTAAGTTCTGTATGGCCTTAAATACTGGACTGCATCTGCAGCTTACCGTCTAATTCCTGGATTGTGATTGGTGCAACCACTTCTAGCTCAGCTGCCGAACTGAGTTATTTTAAGTAACAGCCCTACGCAACGACCTTGGGTCGACATCAAAGGTCGAATTACTTCAATACAATATAATATAAATTTTATAGCAATAAATTCTTAACATGTTCAAAACCCCGAGCTTTTACTCTGGATCACGGTTTTTCTGTACGCCAACAGACGTCTCAATAACATTTAATTCCTACTCACCCCTTCCCTCTTTACTACCCCTAGTTCAAAACACGAGATACAACAAGTGCTCAGTCATGCACACCTACGCTGTCCCTCTATCCTTCCCCACCTTCTGTCTATCAGGGAAAAAACTGTTCAAAACACATTGTTCACGAGACCAGCTCAAGGCCAAGTTATGCTGGCTCGTACAATAATTACGTTTCTAAAAATTACTTACTGCTCTCGCAAAAATTTACTCTTATGAATTAAATCTGGTCTTGACACATCCCCCACCCCAGTGAAAACTTAGGGTTTGAACGACACAATGTGTACTAAAGTCATTAAGTCAGAATACATTTGGAAGCCATATGGAAAAACTATAGCGTTAACTGAAAGTCATGAAAAAAATTGTTGAGAACGTGCATTCTGAAGGACATATGCGACGTTCTATAATATATGTGGTAATTGTGTATAGTGTAATATATGTAATGTAACAATATCGTTACAATTAAAGTGATAACCTATTTCACAAAGACATACTGTAAAGACTTAAAATATTGAGCATCTAGCTCATAGCTTCACTGAGCGTAATTATGACATATATAACATGTACAAACAATGGTTAATCTAACGTAATGGTATCCTGGCAGCAGTAGGTCTGGTCCCTTGGTTTGCCATTTCCTCATCTCATTGACCCGCAGACAAAGGCGTCAAGGTTGTCTGGAACTCAGGTCTTGGTCAGAATGGACGCTAGTGGATAAAGGAATCACATAAATTTTGAGAAAGTATGCCCATAACTTGTAGGACAAATAATGTGAAACCATCCACGGTCTCCGAATAAGGTGAAAAATGCTCAACCTCAATGTTTACAGACTATATAATGATACTAAATTAACCGGGACAACACATCGGCTTGTAGATTATCATTCCCAGGTATAGCTCTAATGGTAAATTTGTATTCCTGGAGCGCAAGGCTCCATCGGGTAAGTCGCGCATTTCTCGCTCTGTTCGACTTGAGGAATAGTAATGGACGATGATCCGTTTCAATTATAAATTCGGACATTAATAAGTATCGAGAAAATGCATCGACCGCGTAAACAATCGCGAGACACTCACGTTCGATAATCGCATATCGAGTCTCTCTATCAAGTAGCTTCCGGCTTGCGTAAAAGCACGGACGTAAGGAACCTTCATGCTCTTGGAGCAACACGGCGCCGATACCTTTATCCGACGCATCTGTACGGACGACGAAGGTCTGGCGAATATCTGGTAAAACAAGCAGGGGGAAAGTAGAAAATAAATTCTGAATAGTCTGAAGGGCATCAGCGCACTGAGGCGTCCAGACGACTTTATTTGGAAAATTCTTCCTCGTTAGATCAGATAACGGGGCTGAAAGGGAAGAAAAGTTTGGTATGAACTTCCTGTAGTAATTCAAAAGTCCCAACAAGCTACGGACTTGTTTTTTAGTTTTAGGGGGTTGAAGTTTCAAAATAGTGGATATTTTGCGATTGTCTGGAGTCTGAACCCCGCGGGTTATGGTATGACCCAAGAAGTTTATGTGGGAATAGCCCAAGAAGACCTTACTGGGCCTCGCGGTAAGGCCAGCTCGGCGAAGAGTGGCAAAGACTTCACGAAGGGCCATCAAGTGGCCAGCCCAATCGGTCTGAAAAATACATATATCATCGAAGTAGGATAACACGCAGCGCAGTTCATTTAATAAGATGTTCATCATGCGCGCGAAAGTTGCTGGTGCAGTAACCAGTCCAAAAGGCATATATTTCCATTGCATTAAACCCAAAGGGGTTTGAAAGGCTGTATACTGTTTACTATCCTCTTCGAGAGGAATCTGCCAATATCCTTTGGATAAGTCTATTTTAGAGAAGATAGTGGCGTTAGATAACCGCGCGAAAAGGTCCTCCTGATTGGGAATGGGTTCCGCATCATAGATGGTAATAGCATTGAGCTTTCTATAGTCAATGCAGAAGCGCACGGTATCGTCTTTCTTCTTGACTAACACAATGGGCGAGCAATAAGGGCTTGTAGACCGCTCTATTACGCCTAATTGTAACATTGCACGTACCTCGGTGATTATTGTTTCGTGAGCGTGCAGCGGGTACGGGTACGGTTTTACAAAAACTGGTACGTCTGTCTGAAGTCGTATTACATGTTGGACTAAAGACGTAGAACCGGGCAGGTCAGTGAACACTGTCGCAAATTCTTGGAGCAGGTCCGTAAGGTCCTGTTTTTGAGACGGCGTAAGCTCATCACTGATATTAATATCACTGATGCTCTCGGAGGCTTGTAATATGGGCAAGGATCTGTCGATACTTAACGGGTCCTCGTCGTCGACAGTAACTAAAGCCGCGTTGGCCCTTGCGATGACATGAACGGAGTCGCCTCGACGACGATCATCGCTAGGCAGGTACTTTTTGAGCATATTAATATGGAATACTTTTTGCTGCCCGCGGATGTCTATCAAGTAATTGACTCTGGAGAGTCTCTTTTGGACTCTATATGGTCCCTTCCACGTTAGAAGGAGTTTATTTTGCGTTTGAGGCAAAAGTACAAGTGTCAGATCTCCGACGGTTAAGGCGCGCATTTGGGCGCCCTGATCGCGATAAAATTTTGAAGAACTCGCTCTAGCGCATGCAAATTGCAGAGCGGTTTTGCATGCATTAATAATTCGTTGTCGGAGATCGACAACATATTGATACGCGGAGCGCGTATCATAATCATCGGTTTCCGAACCGGTGAACAATTGACTAAGAATGGCCATCGGGCCACGTGGTTTACGTCCGTATAATAGTTCAAATGGGGAGAAACCCGTGGACGCGTGTGGGAGTTCCCTATAGGCGAAAAGAATAGCGGGGAGCTGACGGTCCCAGTCTCCTGGTCTATCGGCAGATACGCGGGCTAACATTGCCTTCATGCTCGCGTTCCACCGCTCGCAACAACCGTTTGATTGCGGATGATAGGGGGACGTTAATTTCTGCCTAATGCCCGCTAACTCCAGCACCTTTTTGTATAGTTCAGAGGTGAATTGTGGACCTCTGTCGGAAAGAATCTCGCCGGGAAATCCGACTCGCGAGAAAATAGTCATAAGCGCTTCAGCGATATGGTCAGCCGTAATGTCTTTCAAGGGAATAGCCTCAGGCCAGCGCGTCGCGTAGTCGATGACCGAAAGAATAAAACGGTGGCCCCTATCTGATTTAGTAAGAGGGCCCACCAAGTCAATCGCGACCCGCTGAAATGGGATTGAGACTGGAGGCATTTCCTGTAGGGGCGCGCGCGATGCCTTACCTTTGGGTGTACGTTTTTGACACACATCGCAGCGCGCCACAAAACGGTTGACGTCCGCGTATACTCCAGGCCAAAAAAAATGTGCCAATATTCGTGACTTGGTTCTGGCTGAACCTTGGTGGCCTGAAAAGGAAGTGTCGTGCGCGAGACGTAAAATATCACGACGGAACGACTTAGGAACTACCAGCTGTTCGACGGCGTCGCGTTTATTTCTGAAATTTCTATAAAGTAATTTATTCTTAATAAGGAATGGAGAGGCATTTCCATTCTGAGGTTGAACCCTCGCAAACAGCGGTTGAAGTGAAGAGTCGTTTTGTTGTTCTCTGTAAAAAATGGAAGGCGTGACATTGAAATCAAAAACGGGGGTCGCTAAATTACTATCCGGTGGACGCTTTGACTGTTGTCGGGTGATTACACACGCAACTTCTTCTGTCCAGATGTTCAAGTCGCCGTCAGGTGTATCGTTCACCTGTGGTAAGTTACCAATTATTAAATCGGCAACCGGATTCGGTAAAACACACGCCGTTACGACACCGGTAATAAATGGCGTGGCGACGTAGACCTCCGCGAGTCGGAAACGCTCGACGGAGCCCCCAAAAGTAATACATGTTGCCTCTTGTTCAATAAGTTGGGTCGGTCGAACCAAAGACTCCCGGACACCTATGGTGGTGCATCCTGTATCCCGTAACACGGACGCGGGTATGGCATTTACATGACCTTTATATAATGTCAATGACCCGTGCCGATGAAGGGCCGACATCACCGGGACGGCGCCCGTCATGGGCGACGTGAGTTCGACGGGGCTGACATTCTGTGCAGCCGGAACTACGACAGTGCAAGCATTCGCAGCCTCGAATTTTACTTTACAATCCTTTGATATATGCCCAGGTCTATTGCACCGATAGCACCTGATAATATTCACGTTACGTTGGGGTGGCATTGGAGGCGCGTTATATGGAGTAGTAAAATATGCCCAAGGAGGTGGGCATGGTGGGCCTTGATACTGGAAGCCCTTGCAATTATCCCGACGCGGTGGACCAGAAAAATTTTGCGCTTGTGGTCCAGTGGGTGGTCCAGCACGTCGCGGAAAACCGCGCGATCGATTCGGTGGCGGTTGGGAGTATGCCCTCGGAGACGGTGTCTGGCGATTAGTAGGACGGGAATTTCTACTTCCCGCAGGTGGAGCACCACTGACTCCGGCATAAAAGGGTTCGCTTGTTTTTGGTTTCGCCAGCGAACGATTGGGATGGGCAGAAGCGTACTGCTCCGCCAACGACGTGGTTTCTATTAATGTTTTCGGTGCCCACTCTTTAAGGTGGGACACCAGATCAGGGTGACACGCGTTATAAATTTGGTCCTTTAATATTAGCTCGTACAGCCCTTGAAAGCTACCGTCAGCGATGCCGGCTAACTGAATCCAGCGGTCGAGGTAGTGCTTTAATCGATCAACGTACGTAGAGAAGTTTTCGGATGGGTCCGGTTTACACGTCCGGAATCGTTGGTGAAACCCGTCCTCTGTATGTTGAAATCTTTTGAGAAGAGCCTTTTTAAGGACATCATAGTTTTTAGAATCTTCAATATTGAGGCCATGAAATACCTCAAGCGCACGACCAGTCAATAAATTTGCAAGGCACGAAGTCCATTCCGTGCGGTCCCAACCGGCGGCTACAGCGTGGAGCTCAAAGCGATGGATGTAAGAATCGATGTGGTCGATCTTATCATTGTAGGTCGGTAGCTTCGGCTTAGTTTTAACATTCGCGGATGCTAGCGGAGCCGCGGTGGGCTGGATGGCCTGCAATTCTAGTTTCTTTAGAAAAATTTCATGCTCTCTTTGAGCCGCGTTCTCAGCTCTTTTTCGTTCTTCTTTTTCTCTTTCTCGTTCTTCTTTTTCTCTTTCTCGTTCTTCTTTTTCTCTTTCGCGTCGTTCTTTTTCTCTTTCTCGTTCGCGTTCCTCGGCCTTCTCGGCTCGTTCTGCGGCGCGCTCCTCTCGAGCCAGCTCTTGGTCTTCCTTTTGTTTCCTTTCGCACCAAGCGGGTAGCTGATCATCGGGGACGCCCAACAGCTTCGCCGCGTTAATATAGACAGAGTAATCAGTCATTATGGTTAAGACTCCGAATAGGTCTCTATATGAGATCTAGTATTGATAAAGGTCAGGTATCCGGATCCTTCACGCGATAACCTGCGTACAGTGAACTATGTTAGCACTGTATTCTTTACGATTATCCGATTAAAATAACAATCTTAATTATTAACCTGAAGTTATCAATTATCCCTGAGGCCAATTGACCTCGTCGGGTGGCCGCTACTAAGAACGACGAATTACCAACACTGTTCCTTCGTTATACAACTTGCAGTGTCCTTACTGTTATCACTGCGTAACTAATGTTTATGACGTATAAATCAACGACAATTTTATTTCGTTGATTAAAATTACAGCTATCTTTATATAGCTATCGTATATTTTAAATTCCGAGGTAAATTCTATTACCTGAAGTTCTTTTTAAGAACTACTATTTCAGTACTTAGTTACTGAAGATTCAAGGCAGGTGCACAACTGCGCTTGAATGGGGAATCTCTATTCCCAACAATATATCTAACTTCCGGCCTATGAGCCTTACTCGTCACAACAACCAGAGAATATAATCAATGCGTCAACATTGACGCATGATTCACACAGGCAATATATTTAAGAAAAGGAATGTATAATTACAATGTACGTAAGGTGTAATAAAAAAAAACAACACGAAACTCGACGCTAGACTAACAAGAAAAGACGGACAATAACAAACTCTACAGTCTGAACATATTTACAGATAGGATTAAGAAGAGGACAAGAGAGACGTCTTCCTAAAACAACGAGGAAGATAGAAACGCTACAATCTAAACAAAATGTACAGATCCCTATCAAAGTCTATTCTCACGAATGCGAATCCTCACTGTTTTAATCACCACTGGTTGTTGCGAGACCGCAGACGTTGTCGTCGAAACGGCAAAATCGGCGACCAAGCCACCACTTTGGCACAGAGGACACGCACACGTAAGAACGCCCTCGCCACCGCCCGTGGGTTCCTAAACACAGAGAAAAAGTAAAATGAGCCTGTAAAACAGAAGGAGGAACATTCAACTCCTTAACGCAGACGATATTAAGGATGGAATCACTTAACTCAAGGAACTGGTGGAGATTCCTTTAGCCCTTGCGTACACCACAGTCAGTACGTTTGTCTTTCTTCGTTTAGTTATGTTGAAGTCTCCTTGGCCTCGATCCTCGGGTCAATGGGAGAGCCGGAAATATGTGGAACAAATAATGAAAGAAAGCAGTATACAAAACTAAATACAATGAAGTAATTAAAGTAGCTCAACGTGAAGACCACGTGAGCACTGAAACTGAAAAAAAACAAAAGTTAATCAAAGAGAAAACCGATATTATACTCCAATCTAAATAACCTATAAACTAAACAATGTCCCCTCCAGTGTCGCGATGTGGGTTACATGGGGATATTTCGACTGACACTCTTTCGAGGTCCGCTCCCACAATCGACGAACACACAAAAATAAATACTTGCACTCTAGAAACTAAATAAATCAATTGCTTTCAATTTTAGCAGAACTGTAGAGCAGTTTAATTACAGGAATTAATGTAACAAATATAATTATAAATATATATATCAATTCAAAGGCAACTGAATCTAACTAATGGAACTACAGCTTTTATAAAGACTAACGAATTCAATCTAACTACTTGCAGGTCATATGAGTTATACGGCAAATAGAATCCGCGCACGTGGCGACAGATTTAACAGTTTAAATTCTATTAATTCAATGAGACATGTTATGATGTGGACATTTCCTCTAGACACGCCATGGAGAATGCTTGTACAACCATGCGTTGTCTGGCGGTAGCTCTGAAACTGTCTTCAAAAGTAAGTAGAACGGTTCACTTTCATCATTACAAATTAGTATAGATTCTCACCATGCGGCCCTCACTGGGAGTGAGAGCGCTGGATGTAAACGCTGTGGGTTTATATCAAACCAAGTAGCTTAGGCTCTGGAGCTTTAAATCAGGCCCCTCACAATGGACTGCTCAACTGCGTCTCCATGTCCCTCATCTGGCTGAGGACTATCGCCGTCCACCTCGTAAATGGATTTTCTACATGTGGCCCAGAACTAAGTTCTGTATGGCCTTAAATACTGGACTGCATCTGCAGCTTACCGTCTAATTCCTGGATTGTGATTGGTGCAACCACTTCTAGCTCAGCTGCCGAACTGAGTTATTTTAAGTAACAGCCCTACGCAACGACCTTGGGTCGACATCAAAGGTCGAATTACTTCAATACAATATAATATAAATTTTATAGCAATAAATTCTTAACATGTTCAAAACCCCGAGCTTTTACTCTGGATCACGGTTTTTCTGTACGCCAACAGACGTCTCAATAACATTTAATTCCTACTCACCCCTTCCCTCTTTACTACCCCTAGTTCAAAACACGAGATACAACAAGTGCTCAGTCATGCACACCTACGCTGTCCCTCTATCCTTCCCCACCTTCTGTCTATCAGGGAAAAAACTGTTCAAAACACATTGTTCACGAGACCAGCTCAAGGCCAAGTTATGCTGGCTCGTACAATAATTACGTTTCTAAAAATTACTTACTGCTCTCGCAAAAATTTACTCTTATGAATTAAATCTGGTCTTGACACTAACCACATGTATCGTGACATTGCCTTCTCCCTCCTCTATTATGTAAAGCTTCCACTTACTATAATGTTAGTTTTAGCGAGAGATTCGATTTCCAGGTCGTAGAGCACAGTCATACATATACTGAAAAGCGGGTTAATCAAAGGAACACAATATCTCTCTAATTACCACATCAAATAAAGACAACGACCAGCAACAAAGTCGGTCATTTTTTCCCAGTTTTCTCTGACGAAAAACCTACCGACAGACACCCTTATGCAGCATGCCCTAATATTACATTGGAATTCATAATTACAGACATAGAACGTCGTCTTAAATACACACATGGCCCCTTTCTTCTCATTTCACATGTGGACGACAACCAGCATCAAAGTAAAAGTTTCCCCATGATTTTCCCCAGTTCGAACTTCATACCGTCAGTACTATTACATGAGTATGACGAATAGTTATGAATAGTTGCATCGTAATAAACGTAATCCGACGATACCAGTATCATTTTGTTAGATATAGTAGGGGTGACAGGATAGATAAACACGCGAAAATAGTGTGGAAAAAAAAACATGAAAAAAAACGACAGCCGCGGCAACCGAATAAACAAAGCGCGAGGCGCACCGTTGCTATACAAAAATGTGGCCTCCCACAGGACCTGCGGTTAAGTGTGTCGGACAAAATAATGGCCTCGCGTGCCTAATATATTGCACAGGGAGGCCAATATAGTGGCCTCCCGCATGACTAGTGCTAAGATATTGTTTTATAATTTTTTTTTTCTCCTTATAGTGCAACTGCTAAGTCAGTCAATATTGTTATGGTGCTTTGCTTTTCAGTTCTCTCATTTTTATTAAAATTCTGTACACCTATTGTTTGATTTCCATCTTGAGAAGTGACTGTCACACTGAAGTCACTTACTTCATGACCATTCAGTTTCATCAAGTTGATTATCATCAGGATTATATTGAGCAAGTCATTAATTTAAAAAAGAAATGTTGTGTGAAATTGTCACCTAATTAGGTTTCCCAGAAGTACTCATTTAGTGTCATAGGTGAACAGAACATACTTTTAAGCAGGATCTTTCTGTATATTTTTACTGGTTCATCCTCAACAAATTGTCTTATTTTTGGCATCAAATTTTGGCTGTGTGTTTATAAAACATTAATGAATTATTTAAGATTGGTTGAAAAGAGAAAATACTTTATATCATTTATTTCTCCCAAAAATGTTTAAAGCAATTTATGGGCGTAGTTCTTAATAGTGCAAGTATTTCTTATTACCATATGCCACTGATTTTACCATCTCATTCTTCATACAGAATTCTAAAGCATTACAGACGTAATCGTGATGAAGAGAATGAGCTGATGAAGAACGTGGAAGGCTGGAAGACTGGCACACTGTGGGGAGAGCCTGTCTTTCATAATGACAGAGGTCACTATATTAAACCAGCACTTAGTGAACTCCTTGTTCACATGAGCCCTAGGGAGAGATATGACTTTATTTGGCATAAAAATACACGATAAATATCATTTAGGTAACACTTATATCTAGGACTTTAAGAATCAGAATTCTTTTCGTTCAAAGTTGCATTTGTGTTTTAACAATTGGACAAGTTCGAAGTTTCACTTTTTTCGTTACTTTATTTTTAAGGACAAGACCATATTGAAAGGTCATTATTAAAATGAAGACCAAACTCCCACTCAGTATATGATTTTTGGTTGCGTCAAAGTTCAGATGAAAAAATATAAATGTAAGTGAAAAGAGAATTGTCTTAAAATGGTGAACTTTTCGATTATGAGATTCACATCACTGTCTTGTGTAAAGAACAGATCTTGTGTAAGGTGTGTGGTATGCTTCGTGATGTGTTTGCATTTATGTTTGTGTTGATAACAGTTTTAACTATTGTATGTGTCTTTGTATGAGTGTCAAAAGATGTGGCTGAAGAGATATTATTGTTTTCATTGTGTGTGTACATAGTGTGGTCAGTTTTTCTTAGTAACCTTTCATTTGAAGTGCTTAATTGCAGTATTCACTTGCAAAAGTCACTATAAGTAACAAAATCTTTCAAAGATGTTGCACTTTTAAATGCCATTAAAATAGTAAACTGAATATGAACTGAGTTGTTTGTTTTTGTTCATATATGGATGTTTGTGTAATTGTTTTAGATTCAAAGTAACCATGTATGATCAACACTTGCCACTCATTGTTTGTTTTTCTTTCAACATGGAAAACTGAGGAAGGCTTCACTTTTTCAGGTTTTTTTTTTCATCATCTGATAGTTAAAGACACTGTATAAATGACAAAAGAATAGAAATATTTGCCATACTCACTGTGTGCAGGAAAAGTGATTTATGAAAGATCCATTTTTGGAAATATTTGTTACTGAGGGTGCAAATAAATGAAAGTGGGAAGAAAAAAATTGGACTGAACAGTCATCGACTCAAAAGGCATAGTTTCTGTAACAATCTTTTGATTGTTTAATGAAAAGGATATTCTAGATTTTGTGGAAGTTCTGTTTGGGAAAAGATTAACACAAATAAGAGATATACTCCAGTTTTTAACCCCTTCATGATTTAAATGATGTGCAGGTATCTGACAAATGTAGTGGCAAGATGCCTCCCTGATGAGACAATTACATTGTAATGTATATTGTATAATCAACTGACCTTGCAATAATCCAAGACCTTAGGACATATGTTGCATGTCATATTTTAATTATGTTATTGTATTTTTAAGCAAACCTTGTGGGAAACTGATTAAAAATGCAAAATCTACGATGCCAAATTTGTATGAATAGATACAAACCCATCAACTGGGAGATGGAGGTTTGTAGAATGGTATTTTTCCAGCTTGCTTGTGGCTTTTTTCGTTTTCTTTGTGTCAGTAGAGCACACAGCATGAAATCTTTAACAATCAATAATATGAAAATTGATCATATTAATATGGTTTAGCCCCATGTGTAGAAGGTACAGATCTCCTGAATGAAGTTGGAAGTGATTTATATGATGAAGAGTATTAATAGAATTATAATGACAAAAAGAAATTTGCAATTATACACATTACATGTACACTCTGTCCCAGCTAGACCAAAACAAGCCCATCAAGACTTTAAACAAATTTTTAAGTCATGAAGGTGTTAAAGGGTCAGAGCATGAACAAAATTATGTAGGGCAGCAAACGTTTTCATTGTTCTGTGACTAAATGAGCTAAGAAAAAGAATAAAATGTATTGAAAACCATTTAATACACTAACAACAGCAGCATTTGCTGAAATTCAGTTTATTGCAATAATGCACTGCAAAGGAAAATTTATAGAATTATAACAATGATTGACTTTCAACAAATGCAAACTCAAAGTGCACAGCAAAACATTATTTGAAGCCTTCAGGGCTTCAGAGTATTTAGGAATATTAAAATTGAGCAGGTCCTTTATGACACATGACCAAATAAATGAAAGGGGCAAGGCTAATGTGGCAAGAAACAAAGTAATACTGATATTGAGGGTAAAATTACGTGACAATTGTTAATACTGTATGAATCGACTTTTGTTTCTGAAAGGTACACATAGCCCTTGGTAAATAAAAGGGTGATGGCAGCTGTGAACAAATTCAAGAATAAATCTCATTAAAAAAAAAATTAAAATATGATAGTGCAAAATGATGTACTAAAAATAATTAATCAGCAATGAGATTCATTTACTTTAACAATTCAGGTAGACCTACATGTATCACATTAACACAAGAACATAATGTTTCACAACAAAAATTTTCTTTATCATCAATGTCATGATTCAGATGTTGTTAAAACTCACGCAGAGAGTGAGTTGTTGTTGTTTACCAGGGCCATGAGAAATTGGCTGTTGGCCTTGAACGGCCCTCGCGAATTATAGTTGGTGAGTAAATAAATGTAAAGTTAAACTGTTAGATTCACGCTTGTGGGTTTTAATGTTCGTGATTAATAAGTAATGGAGTAGGGGTGAAACAAGGTGGGGCTAGTTGACAGTGTTAAGTATGACTAGGCAAGTTTTTGCACTTAACTGGCTGGTAGAATAGTGCAGACGTATTACTACAATTAAAATGGTGGGAGGTTTCGACCTATGAGATAGCTGAACTAATTGGGCCAGCGGACTAGCACGCTGGGTAGTTAGATAGTATAAGACATCGTGTAACGTTCAGATTTAGTGAATACAGACGAGCAGAAGCATCGTGTCGTGAAGTATCTCCGGTTGACCAGTACCTGAACTGTGTGCTTTGAAGACAAGAAGTCCTTGCTAACAGACTGACTGAGCTCTAGAAAGAAAGGTCTGAGTGGGCTGACCTTTGAAAGCCCACGCTGCGCTATATTGATGTTCGCGCCTACCAGTAGGCGTGACCAATGGTACTATATCTTATTTATTCAAGCATAATAGAGATCGGAGATAGAGAGAGAACTACAGCCTCATAGGAAGACTAAGGAAACCCCAGCTGGCACTCGACCACGAGTGTCCTGTATCATAGATCTATTGCCATAGTACGATTGGAATAATATAGCACATTGTTGATGAATTGAATAGTGATTGTGCATAAAATATAGTCTTTTGGCAACTGCTTAAATTACCTACAAGCCGAAGAGTGCTTCTGTAGGCTTTGAACATACTGGGCTCTCCTAACACTCAAGCCCATATGATTTAGGGAGAGTTTGCCTGGCGACTGGCCAGTGGCGACTCAACTGTCACTTTAAATTGATATCTAGTTTCGTATAATATACCTATTTGCTATTGATTGCAGTACCTCCATAGTTACATGAATATCATTGGTTAAGTTATTAATTAAGAGTTTTTTTGGTTTGAATATATACCCCTATTGTCTTTTGTTTTGTTATTAATATTTATGTAAACTATGGCCTGACCGGCCTGACATATATACGCTCTAGTTATTTAATACTTTTCTTGTGTGGTTGTGTCCGAGTGTGAGTTAGCTGCCTCTCGTGCAGTCATAACATCCCCAAGACCCTAACTCTGCTCGTGACAATCAATTGGTATCACAGATATTTTGAACATCTCTAGTACCATTGTAAGTTGATATTCATGTACATAAATATTAAAAAGAGATACTGAGGTGTTAATCTAATTTTTGGGGGAAATTCATAATTAATACTGCTTGGCGTCAAAGCACATAACTGAGCCAGATAAAATTTCATCGCACACTTAATAAGCTTATAAAATTTTAATCACAGAATGGTGGTGGTAATCATTTTAAAATGTAATTCAAGGACGAAAATATTTCTTTGGGTATCCTATGTTTGGGCCTTGACTTTTTTTTTTGTTCTTGTTTAATTTTCATCATAGGTTATCACATGAAAATGTCTTGCATTATACTTTCACATGAAATAATTGCCAGAGAGACAGGTAAATATTGTCCCAAAACTGTAGGATACCATATCATATAGGAGTTTAGCAGGTTGACATATAAAATGAGTAAACCATAATATTGCATAACGTTAAACGGTGAAATACTTTTGAAAAATACTGTTCGGCTGAGTAATATACAAAACAATAAGTATATAGTAGTATCTACACATCTGACTTTTTCTTATTTTAATCGTAAGATTATAAGAAGGATGACGAACCATATCGTTCTTATAATCTTACGATATGGTTCGTCATCCTTCTCTCCATTTATTAGAGCATCTTTACAATGAAATTCCACATGAAATGAGCAGTTGATCTGCACTGTACATGTGCCTGGTTTTTCACCGAATTTCATTCTGTATCTATCACATCAGTAAATAAATAGCAGATGCTCTATCAGAAACCTGAACATTGAACTGTAAAATATTTCTGAAAAATACTGCTTGGCATGCATAATAACATAACAAAAACAATATTTATAAAATCTTTCTTTTCTCTTATTTTCATCATAAGAATCAAAAATGGTTCATCATTCTCCTTTCCTTTTATCACAGAAACTTTACAATAAATTTGTCACAAATTAAGCAGTTAAAGTGCACCTTTGAAGCATTTGATTTTTCAATGCTGCACCATTCCAACATCTACCAGTATATAATATCACAGATGTTAAATCAGAAAGTAATGCAGGCATAACAAGATATAAGGGTAAATTATATTCTCATGAAAGTAATTATCATCTTTATAGTTTGGTCAATTTGAATTTTTATCAAGTTATTGTAAACACTGCAAGATATTGAAAAATTGCACCAAAGAAAGATTGCTTTTCATATCTCACAGTGTAAATTTGAATATTCTTCAACACAACACAAAAACCTGTGTGTATGATCGCTGGGAAGAGCACTCTGATCATAGAAATATAGATGGTAATACATGTACTGTTATACCAGTGATAGAAATGAAAAGGGGAGCAAAACAGTTCTTTCTACCAGTGAACGTTTATAAGTGAATACACTTTATTGAGTGCAAGACTCACAACCTTAAAAATGATATACATGTAGTCTTTAAATATTGAATATCACTGCACTGAGGAAGAAAAATTTGTTATTTAATTTGCACATCAAAAGTCAGTGGGAGCTGAAAGTTTTAAAACCATTTTATCAAAAAGAAGTCTGAGGTGTAGGTCTGCATGTTCACAGTAACAAAGCAAATAATATAGCTTTGTTTCAAAGAATTGTAAAGTAATTTGACTTTGATCAAAATTAATGAATATGCGAAAAAAAGAAAAAAACTTTGACAGTGATTATAAAACACCCGGGTGCTCTGGCCTGTCATTCAAGTCTAGATTGCCATGGTCCCAAGAGGCACAGAACTCTTCTGTAGTTTCCCAGAATCATACTTGTGTTTGTAAAAGGCCTTTGGTGTAAATACATCACGATGGGTGGTGTCAAAGGTCATATGCTTCTGTTGTGGTAGAATATGGGAATCATGCAGCTGTAAAGAGACATTCAATTTTGAATTAGACACTGGTCTAGATATTACTGCCAGAACCCTATTCACTGCACCAAAAATTCCAATTTTTATGAAAGCTGTATTAATTTCATTTTTTTTTTTTAGTCTTTCTTGTTGCTAGACGAAATGGCTAACTCCAAAATCACTCTGCTTAATTTTACATATGGCTCCAGTTTTTGCCTCCAGTTAATATCGAACAAAAAAATAATTTTTTCTCAAAATGGCCTCAGCCAGTGAAACATTGCTCTCTGGGGAACATGGAAAAAAAAGTTTCCTTTCCTGGACTACTGTGTATAGGAAATGAAGAGTTATTGCCAACAGTATAATTTTAAAATTATTATTGCATCACATTTTCTAATGCTACTTCAAGCCATATACATTGCATAAGGCAGGATTTTGAAGAAAAGAACTTACACTTTTCACTGCTCTTGGATCAAGCATCATTTTGTCCTGTTTTGGATTTGTATAGTCCTTTGATGTAGTAGCATCGTAAGTCATGTTTTGAGCTGAAAGGTGAAAATTGAAAACACATTAATTGTAGACAAAACCAGTCACAAGCTATCATGGGTCACATGGTTGATGCAAAGGAATTACAATGCAAAAGTTGCCTCCCCTGGGAAGACAGTTCTCAGGACATTTCCATTTAAGACTACCAAAACACAAGTTTTAATTCATGAATTTAAACAACATGGAAGCTATTCATCAGCTTTCACATAATTCTATATTCTCACAAGCATCTTTGCTCATTTTCAGAAAGATTCCAAGTCGAGTCCTGTGAAGCATTCAGATAAACTTTTCATTCCGAAGGAAAAAAACAACAAAACTCTTTCCTTAGACTGAAATAGATGAGCTGGTAAAGTTAAAAGAACGAAAAATTCTGAAACTTCTGTTGTGCAGTTTTGCAGAAACTTACAGTAATAATCCAGTGGAACTGAACTAGGAGTATAGTGCATCTGTCTTGAATAATTGCAGGGAACGAACTTAGGATCAAAGACTTCCTTAGTAGATGTACTGTAGAACAGCTTGTTCAAATCAGGATCACCAAACCACACATTGCTCTGTGTCCTTTTGTTTGCCCCTGACACAATCCTATTGTGAAGGCCCGTTGCAGGCTGTGGATGAAACATTTACATTTGTGTTGATGATACAATTTTACTTGACATGCAATGCACCAGGCCAAATCAACCAGGAGATTATAGTTTATAAAGTTACATCGACAAAACATAACAGTTTTCTCACAAGTCTCATAATCATACAAAGAGCAAACTTCAAAATAGCTCCATATTCATTCGCATGAAACCACATAAAGTTTACCAAGTAAAATCACACACATAATATTTACTGCTTTTTAACCATGGTAACTCCTCGTTCACCAATTTTTCAGATTATTAGGTAACTATGAGAGGTATTTAATAATCTGAATAATAATGATAACAGTACATGGTTATAAATGCACACCCATCTTGAGAACTGTTGTTTGGCATGAGAAGTACACATATTTCAGAATTTGCCCTCTCTAAATGCATTGCACAGCCTCACATAAAAAAGTATTGTGAGCCACAATCAAAGACCAGATAGAAAGACCACAGAGCACCATGCAAGATGTTTTCCCGCTGTTTTGATAGGAGGAACACAGAAGGAAAGGGAAATAAACAGACAAATGAGAAGAGCTCAAGAACACCAAGCACCTACATTGCCATGATGAAAGCGAGTGGTAGTTAGATTCATTCTTTCTTTGTCTCTGGATGGTTCCCTGTCACCTTCGGGAAAATCGCTGGCATTGCGATGTCTTGAAGAAGATGGTCGGTGCACTATCAATCAAGTATTTCAAGATTCACATTTATCAATAAGGACACAATCTTGAATTAATATATACATAAACGTTTTATGCATTATGAAGGCCAAAACATTCAAAATAATAGTGTTGACTGAAACTGGCAATTATGGTGATAGGAATGGTATGTCCTTATCTTATTTGTGCAGTTGTCCTTCTCTGAATTCTAAGTTCTTATCATAACAGTTTCAAAGCATCTCTGATGTATTATTACTTTTTTCTTAAGAAAAGAGTACATGTAATTTGTTTTTAAAATCATCGAAGGAACCACAGGCACTAAATTTCAGCCATAGGCTAAGATACCAAAGAAATGAAAACTGGTGCTTTCATCCATGCCTTGGAGACATAAACTTTACACCCTAACTAATTGAGCCATGTGACAAAATCAGGTTTTGATTACACACTGAATCTCTTGGAAAGTTTTAGGATTAAAGTTGGGGCTATGATTACATTGAGCTATAATGGCTACAACAACCTTTTTTATGACAAAATGGCTATAATCAATTTTTTTTTTTTAGAAACTCACCATATGTTGGAAACAAAAAAGGCCTGTTAAGGGTTATGGTTACATGGTCCAAATAAACCTGGCTAAATTTCAATGCCCTGTATCAATGGACAATCATTTACCTTCTAATGCAGTCGGGACATAGGAAGAAGATGCAATGGTCTGGTAATTATCCCATACACCATGCCCATCCCTCTGTTTAAAATTTGTCTGTCTCAGCATGCGACTGACACTACCAGTGTCAAATGGCGTGTGAGCTTTAATATTGGGACTGTAATCTCCAAAAGAGGACTGCATAACAGTGAGTTTAGTATTCTCCTTATCAGGATCTCCAACAGGAACATTATAACTTGGCGGCTATGAGGAGAAATGAGACAATAAGCAATGTTATTATTCTGAAAAGATGAAATTGCCTTGGGAGTATTCCATGCCAAACCACTCGCTGATCTTGATATCATCATTGTTATTACTGAATTACATCCACTGAAATTACAAGAGAAATGTCAAAAAGATAAAACAGCTGTTTTGAAGACTAGCCAAAATGTTCCCATTTTGTCATGCTTATAGTACTTATACGGCTACTGCCTGAGTCATGTTTTGGTGTTTTTTGAAAATCAAAGAAAACTGTTTACTTCGAATATCGTGGTAGCTGTTGTCAGGGAGGCATAGTATTTTATTTAGAAAGCTATAGCTGAACAATGAACACACCTTGGTAATTTCTCTATTTGGCTTTGTAATTAGACTACGCTCCCCTAACAACAGTGTGAAATGGTGATTTAAGTGGACCTGGGTTTATGTTAAAAACTTGTAGGTAAACGAAACAAAACAAGGTAACTGTTGAACAGTGCAAGGTGATTGTCTGATTAAGGTGAGCATTTTTCATCTCAAAACTCGGAAAATATGACTTACACACCAGTGAAATTTTAATGATCGTGATAATTTTATCTTCATAATTAAATCCTACTACAGAAAATGACATCATATTTTGCGTCAAATTCAGCATGTTACAGGTATTACATCAGACTCGTATTTCCTATTTGCCCTACTTGTGAACTAGAGATGCTGTATTATCTTTTTTTTTTATTTTTAAACGTTCTTTCCTTTTCCTTTAATATCAAGAGAATGGAAAATGCAGGTTTAGAAGTTACTAGAACTTTTTGTCCTGCTCTTTAGTAGTGTCCTCCTGAACTGATGCACTGTGATCCAACCTACCACTGGTAATGTGTTAACTTTTGGTGCCCATTGTCCTTGAAACTGAGTCCTGGAACTTGTCATATAATGACCCAGTCGATTATCACCTTTTATTGTAGGTGGTCCTTCTGTTGAGACAAAAATTAAATCTGAGTAATGACTGTACGTGAGTACCGAACTCAACAGAATCTAAAACAATACATACATGTGTAGCTCACTAATGTAATGTGAGAGGATGAACGATTTTCTATTTTTAATATGTGCTTTCATGGTAACTCTAGTGCGTGAGTGAGGGACGGCCACTCATAGTAGTTTATGGACACTTGGCCGAGTACCATTAATTGGATTATTTCCCTTGTAATACTAGCGCGGGACCCGTTATTCACATCACGGTGAAAAGCGCGCATTTTGATTAGTCAGTTGGAAATGTACCGGGCTTCCAACTCTTATATCATGGCTTTGAGTTTCTTACAACTCGCTCACTCGTTGTTATCCACCGACAGAAAGACGGGAACCCGAATTCATTTTTGAGAGTAGACAATACCCTATCGGTACAAAATGGGTACTCATGATAACGTTTGTTATCAATGGAGATACGTCGTATTAATGGACGAAAGTATCCCGCACAAAATTGTCGAATGTTGTTAGTCCTGACACTTTGAAAATTTATATTAAAACTATTCCCGGGTTTCTGGTATAAGTAGTCAGTTAGAATTTTAGCAGCAAGTTTCTACTTTATAATGGTACCAATTTTGTTGTACTTTGATGCACATATCCTATTGAAATAATTAATAAGAGGATCTCGGATTTAAAGTAAACCACGAGTTAGACGCATGTTATCCCCGATAAATCCAACCTGGGTCAAATTTATTCAATTATTGCTGGAGGGGTCGTTAGAGTAATTTCTGCAGTTTACTGGGATACCTAATTGACTTTTGTGTGCACCCTTTTAACCGTACTGTAAATTCGATTGTGTTAGGACCCTAACCGGTTATGTTGTCGGGCTGGACTCCATGTCCGAGCCTTTCACTTGTGCAACACGGGCTACGTAATAGCTCTCTCGGACGTCCGCGCGGGCTCATAAATAAGATGCGGTTCGAGTGGTCAACACACTCCATCATAGACGCAGGAGACAAGAGCCGACAGCACGGTGAAGCTAGGCCGGCGGCGGCCTGCCGTGGCGCGCCTCGCCCAAGACATGGCCTAGTCCAGTTGCGCCAGTAGCAGAGAAACTTTGGGTAAGTTGGAGACTATTATATTAGAAGTGACTTTAATTTGCGCACCCCCCCCCCTTTCTTGGATGCCGCGTAGAGAATGCTGATCTACAGAGACCATTATGAGTCCGGCTCAACGGTAATTGCCATTGTCATTATTCGTGTAAGATGCGCTTTGCAGTACAGTGTCTTGATATTGTGACTTTATTGTCAAAGTTAACGTTTGCGGTGCTAGATGATAATGATGGCTCGCTAACCAAGCTATCAAGATTTGCTTGTGTGCATATATATAGTGTATGTGTAGCATTGCCTTGTTGTGGTAGGCAGTGAGGATTTCCTGACATGTTGATGTGGATGGCTTATGTTACAGCGAGCGGCACTATACGCTTGATTGTATTACGGGTATTTGTGTACCTTGCCAGTACCACTATGCTATAGAGAGCAGTGTGATTGTGATTGCGTGTTTAGTGTTTAAGATGTGTAATTAATTACATGTATTGGAGATGTATAATATTAGTTGGGCCTCACATGGGTGAGCCCCAGGATTGTTCTATGTGCGGCGGTGGATGAACAATGTTTCAGTGAGTCTACACATGTTGCAATGAGTCTCGCCGACATATATATATATATCATGTGCATGCATTATAGTTATCCAGATGTATTATGCTTCTATGAGTTTCGTAAGTGTGTGAAGGGCAGTTTCATTTTAAGGAATGTACACATTACTTTATGTATCTAGTGGTGTGTCATACACATGTTAGCCTGGCGGCATAGCTCCGCGGCTAAGGTCAAAGGGCATGACCCTTCAGTATCGATTGGGAAGGGAAGTAACCAATACAATAGCCCTGGGGCGGGTTAGTACTAATAATGGGAGTGGGCCTATGAGGATGGCCTGCATTGGGATGCAGCGTCTGTGTTATGGACTGTCAGTGGGCCATGTTGGCCACTGCGTTATTAAATGGAATGGCCACTCTGGATGTGCTGTACACCGGCTCAGTGGAGCGAAACTATTGTGTTCTTGCCCCTTCATTTGTTATGTCCTTCATACTTTGATTAGTACATTAATTAGTTTATGTTGCCAGTGTACTAGGAAACTCCTTGTGTATATGATATAGCCACTTGTAGTTGTTATTCATTAACCTTAGCGCTATACATATCCAGTTGGTTATTGCTTAAATTCTATATTATGTTGTTGTTGTTTGATTTAATACTTAATACTATTACTATGTATGTCCACCATTGATTGCCTGATTAATGTTGTCATTATATCCTAATCATATTTTCGTCTTTTTCTCTTGTTCCAGCTTATGGCTGGTTGGGCTTCCTTTTTTGGGCTTCTTTTCTGGGTTTCTCTTCTTTTTTTTGGCTTTGTTTGGGCCGCGATACCTTTGTTAGGCTTTTTTTGAATAAATAAGATTGCCAGCAGAACCCTGTGTTTGTTAGTCCTGTGTATCCTTAAGGGAGTTACTATTGAACCCACGCAGTAACCACATTAAGCCACTCGTAGTTCATCCAACATTTTCTGGTGTCAGAAGTGGGATACTTCGGTCCATTAGTCAATCCAACATTTTCTGGTGTCAAGAAGTGGGATACACAGAAGGGTTAGTTTGTAGTGTAGAAAGCCCAGCCATGGAAATTTTTAGTTTGAAGCCCAGCCAGCCAGCCAACCCCTGCCCCACCCCATAGGAACCATGGAGCCACGAAGACCAACGCCCTCCAACATCAACTCAAGATTCAGGACCTGTATCCCGTTCCTGTGCACACCGTCCTGTCTGTTCCCCCGCCTCATGGTGGTTACTTTACCATCAGAAACCCAGATGGAGATGCCTCTGCGGTCAACGGAGACCTCTTGCGGTTGTTTCACCCCCCAGTGGTCAACACACATCCACAGCACCCGCCTCCACTGCCTGCGTCGACCGATGTTTGGTACTTCCCGGCTCACCACCCTTGCCAGCCACCTGCAGCCCGACCGGACCCTCAACCTGGGATGACAACTTCCCAGCGCCTACCTCCTGTGCGACGGTCCAGCCGCCCACACAGACAACCCCAGAGATTGGACCTCTGACTCTTATTAGTGATTAACATTAGACATTGACTGTGAGTGCAGAAAGAGCAGGGGAGCGCACCCATCAAGACCCCCCCCCCCCCCCCCCCCCCGAGTTTCCATCAGGCCAGATGATAGACCACCGAATCCAAGGGAGCTCCGCCTCAAGATTTTAAGTTAGAGAGTATGCCCATGTTGGCTTTCTCCACAGCTTAATTACAATTACTTTTATGCCTATGTTGACCTTACCTTTTTCATTGCCCTAGTGCCCTTATAGCATATTGCATTTTTTTGTACTGTTCGATCCTACGTTAACCCTGATAGTGGTCTGGGACCACCGTTGCAGGTCTGGGACCTGTTGTTTTGTCCATATGATGTAACTTACTACAGCCAGAGCTGAGACTGTTGTGTACATCTTCAGGATGCCAGTAGTAACTTAGCCGGTTCACGCCACCTGTTAGTAGTTATAAAGAGGATGGACCATTGTTGTACTTCGGTTCACCGTGTGTAATTTGCAATTGTTCTACTCTAAGTGATGGTATCATAGCCCCTTAGAGTTTGTTTATACCTTCAGTGGTCTTTTGTAAACCTTTGAATTGATGTATGTGTCACGTAAGGGACTACGTGACTTAGCAGGGGAGAATGTGAGAGGATGAACGATTTTCTATTTTTAATATGTGCTTTCATGGTAACTCTAGTGCGTGAGTGAGGGACGGCCACTCATAGTAGTTTATGGACACTTGGCCGAGTACCATTAATTGGATTATTTCCCTTGTAATACTAGCGCGGGACCCGTTATTCACATCACGGTGAAAAGCGCGCATTTTGATTAGTCAGTTGGAAATGTACCGGGCTTCCAACTCTTATATCATGGCTTTGAGTTTCTTACAACTCGCTCACTCGTTGTTATCCACCGACAGAAAGACGGGAACCCGAATTCATTTTTGAGAGTAGACAATACCCTATCGGTACAAAATGGGTACTCATGATAACGTTTGTTATCAATGGAGATACGTCGTATTAATGGACGAAAGTATCCCGCACAAAATTGTCGAATGTTGTTAGTCCTGACACTTTGAAAATTTATATTAAAACTATTCCCGGGTTTCTGGTATAAGTAGTCAGTTAGAATTTTAGCAGCAAGTTTCTACTTTATAATGGTACCAATTTTGTTGTACTTTGATGCACATATCCTATTGAAATAATTAATAAGAGGATCTCGGATTTAAAGTAAACCACGAGTTAGACGCATGTTATCCCCGATAAATCCAACCTGGGTCAAATTTATTCAATTATTGCTGGAGGGGTCGTTAGAGTAATTTCTGCAGTTTACTGGGATACCTAATTGACTTTTGTGTGCACCCTTTTAACCGTACTGTAAATTCGATTGTGTTAGGACCCTAACCGGTTATGTTGTCGGGCTGGACTCCATGTCCGAGCCTTTCACTTGTGCAACACGGGCTACGTAATAGCTCTCTCGGACGTCCGCGCGGGCTCATAAATAAGATGCGGTTCGAGTGGTCAACACACTCCATCATAGACGCAGGAGACAAGAGCCGACAGCACGGTGAAGCTAGGCCGGCGGCGGCCTGCCGTGGCGCGCCTCGCCCAAGACATGGCCTAGTCCAGTTGCGCCAGTAGCAGAGAAACTTTGGGTAAGTTGGAGACTATTATATTAGAAGTGACTTTAATTTGCGCACCCCCCCCCCCTTTCTTGGATGCCGCGTAGAGAATGCTGATCTACAGAGACCATTATGAGTCCGGCTCAACGGTAATTGCCATTGTCATTATTCGTGTAAGATGCGCTTTGCAGTACAGTGTCTTGATATTGTGACTTTATTGTCAAAGTTAACGTTTGCGGTGCTAGATGATAATGATGGCTCGCTAACCAAGCTATCAAGATTTGCTTGTGTGCATATATATAGTGTATGTGTAGCATTGCCTTGTTGTGGTAGGCAGTGAGGATTTCCTGACATGTTGATGTGGATGGCTTATGTTACAGCGAGCGGCACTATACGCTTGATTGTATTACGGGTATTTGTGTACCTTGCCAGTACCACTATGCTATAGAGAGCAGTGTGATTGTGATTGCGTGTTTAGTGTTTAAGATGTGTAATTAATTACATGTATTGGAGATGTATAATATTAGTTGGGCCTCACATGGGTGAGCCCCAGGATTGTTCTATGTGCGGCGGTGGATGAACAATGTTTCAGTGAGTCTACACATGTTGCAATGAGTCTCGCCGACATATATATATATATCATGTGCATGCATTATAGTTATCCAGATGTATTATGCTTCTATGAGTTTCGTAAGTGTGTGAAGGGCAGTTTCATTTTAAGGAATGTACACATTACTTTATGTATCTAGTGGTGTGTCATACACATGTTAGCCTGGCGGCATAGCTCCGCGGCTAAGGTCAAAGGGCATGACCCTTCAGTATCGATTGGGAAGGGAAGTAACCAATACAATAGCCCTGGGGCGGGTTAGTACTAATAATGGGAGTGGGCCTATGAGGATGGCCTGCATTGGGATGCAGCGTCTGTGTTATGGACGGTCAGTGGGCCATGTTGGCCACTGCGTTATTAAATGGAATGGCCACTCTGGATGTGCTGTACACCGGCTCAGTGGAGCGAAACTATTGTGTTCTTGCCCCTTCATTTGTTATGTCCTTCATACTTTGATTAGTACATTAATTAGTTTATGTTGCCAGTGTACTAGGAAACTCCTTGTGTATATGATATAGCCACTTGTAGTTGTTATTCATTAACCTTAGCGCTATACATATCCAGTTGGTTATTGCTTAAATTCTATATTATGTTGTTGTTGTTTGATTTAATACTTAATACTATTACTATGTATGTCCACCATTGATTGCCTGATTAATGTTGTCATTATATCCTAATCATATTTTCGTCTTTTTCTCTTGTTCCAGCTTATGGCTGGTTGGGCTTCCTTTTTTGGGCTTCTTTTCTGGGTTTCTCTTCTTTTTTTTGGCTTTGTTTGGGCCGCGATACCTTTGTTAGGCTTTTTTTGAATAAATAAGATTGCCAGCAGAACCCTGTGTTTGTTAGTCCTGTGTATCCTTAAGGGAGTTACTATTGAACCCACGCAGTAACCACATTAGCCACTCGTAGTTCATCCAACAGTAAAATAAAAATACTTAAGAAGGAATTATATTCTTTTGTTATAGATAGACATATATATATAATACATAAGGTTCCGTATATAGCAAAGATTACTTAGAGTGTATGTAGATTGACCATTCCATTATTAAGTGCATCTCTTTCGACACTTACGACATTTCAAGCTCTTTATGAAATTTGAACACAGGTTACATAATATATATACAGTATGCGACAACAAATTATTGAAACCACAACTTACCATTGTGGACGCAGATGGCTCTTTCAACCCGTACTTTGTTCGTGTCGATGCCAGGGAATTTGTACTTGTAATCTGAAATAGGTAGTTCTGCCTTTTCTCTGTCTCCTTGTGGTATGCAGCTTATTTGGGAAGTGATGGTTTGATTCAATGGGGTGAAGGTATCTCCCATTTTTGGTCTGAAATAATGTGTATGTGTAGTCTGAAAGGAGTCTATTTTAGTAGTGTCAGAATCCATCTTGAAGTTGGTAGAGCTGAATTTGTTTGCAACATCCTGCAAAAGAAACACTGAGGTTTATACCATAGGACATTGCATTATTCATTCCTGAAATGAATGTCCATTATGACCAAACTGGGGTAATTTAACTGTTAAATGTGTAATTTAAATGTGTTAATAGTGAATATTTTACAAGAAGACCCTTAATCCTTGTTTACTATAGAGTATTCATTTTTGTCAGGTGTTCTTTTTTTCATTTTGAATAATAATACTTATTCAAGATTATCTTTGACCTTTTACATACTATTTAGGCCTGCGGTTCATCATTGACCGAAGTGAAATATATGTATCTTAGTTAGCCTATCTGCTCAGTCTATACTGCTGTGATTACTCAGCTTTAAATTCATGAATCATCTAAACAAGTATTGATAAATTTTAATTAAATGAAAATTTTGACTAGCATTTCAAAGGGAAAACATTACTGGAGAGCAATAGCTGTCAGTTTCTCAATTCTCATGAACAGGACAACAGTCTACTTAAAAACAGTCCCCGATAGAAAGATAAATTTATGATACAACTTCTACAGCTGTAATTATGAACATTTTATATGTTTCAGACATAATATCTTTACAGAGAAAAAAACATCCACGAAACATTTTGATTTAATATGTATATAGGCTATACTTGATAAATGTTATGTCATCAAATCCTGAACAATGTAGATGGCAAACTGGGGAGGAAATAATAATGTTGTGATGCTTATAAATAATTGATTACCATGAGTACAGGCTTAGCCAAAGGTCGGTACTCAAAGGCACTGACAGTTTCTGAGGCCCTCTCCAGAATGCGATCATCTTTGTGCATAACATCTCCGAGTCTTGGGAGCTCTGCCAGGTCTGCTCGTCCACACTGACCATGCTCTGGGTAATCCTTTTTAAACACGCTTTGCAAGGTACCCTTTGTTACAGAGAAGTCATGACCTATGGTGAAATTGTTAGCTCCAGGGTGGCCTTTGTTGTAATCAGTCCTGGGTTTTGTTGGAAGATCAAAAGTTTCAGCTCCCGGAGCTGCCATTTTAGAGTCTGAAATACAGTTAAAGCATAGACACTGCTTTTAGTTTGCAAGTTATTTCACCTTTTTCAGCCTCCCCCGCCCCCCTCCCTTTCAAGGTGTTTTTGATGTTGATGTGGTTTATATATTATACATGTACTTGCAAATCGTAATGGCATTTAGGCAATTAAAGAAGGCAGATTAATGATCAAGAAGTGTCGTACACATATTATACTCAACAAACTTGAGCAGTTGACCCTTGCATATTAAATTAAAGGCAAGGAACAGCCACAAGGGTACTGTCACACACTATTATATGTCATCTAATATTTCCACCAATACATGCGTGCCCCAGGGCAGTGTGTTGTCACCTGCCCTTTTTAATATACAAGCCAGCCCAAAAGTAAACATGTAAATATTCCCTTGATAAAGTTTGCAGATGACACTGCCATATAAGGACTGATTTCTGGCCCACTCAAAGAAGACCCTTACTTAAGTCCTATACAATGGTTTACCCAGTGGTGTGAAGATCACTTCTTACCACATGTATTAAATGTAAAGAAAACAAAGGAAATGGTAATTGATTTCAGAACAAACGCAACACCATTTCCACCGCTTAAAATCTATATTCAAATTGTTGACTGAATTGACTTGAAGAAATATCTTGGAATCCATGTCGACTCCAAACTTGACCGCCATGTTTATACCACCTCAGTTCGCACAAAGGCAAACAAACTTATGTACCGGTATTTCTTGCGGAAACTTAGATCATTTAATGTAGATAAAAGACTCATCCAGATGTTTTTTAGTCAACTGTTCATAGTATTATTCTATTTCGTATTACAGACTGGAGGGGAAACTGCTAAGGAGCACAACAAGAACAAAATTAACAACTCTATTATCAAAAAAGCCTGCTATCTAACTAACAGTGAATATGTGAACTTTGATGAGTTATTTATGCATTCATCAAACAGAAACTAAAATCAGTTCTAAATGATTGTTCCCACCCCTTGTTCCATCAGATAGTCCAATCCCAAAGAAGTGGAAGAATACTGTATTTAAGAACAGCGAGCGCTAAGAACATCTTTTTTGCCATCTGCTATTCGAAGCAGTAGTGTTTCCTGATACAGCATGCTGTTGTTAGTTTTCCTCATGGAATGCTCTGACAGAGTGTGTGTGTGAGTAATGCTCTTATTTGCTGGTAATGTTGTGTGAGCAATGAGCATTAGTGCAGTATGTACTAAAGACCTGTAGGTCTTGGATACTGTATTTATTGTTGTACTGTTACTGATACTGCGACAACAAATTTCTTGGCAACAGGATAATAAAGTTATATCTTATCTTAGTTGTCATCTTTGGTAGCGTTCAGAACTGCACATTTAGGGGTTGTGGCAGTGATACGAGGTGTGTCTCAAAAATAACTTTCCCTACCTTGTAAAATATTGAAATAATAAACTAAATGCCTGAAACTTCACACAAATGAACACCAACATATACGGAAATTCCCATTAAAAACCTTATGGCACTGCCTTGAACGGAATCAAAGTTATAGGGGTTTGTTTACACCATCTTTCATGCGTTTAACCAACAAAATGGGCGTCAACATTTTGAGGAAATCAGGCCCCAGATATGACATCAGAACAGTTATAAAGTTTTCGAGTCTTTTGGGGATAACAAGCCACCAGAAATTCATCAAGATCTATTAGCTGCTTTAGGAGATCACTCTCCAACTATTCAGACTGTAAGATCATGGGCAGGAGTGATTCATCAGGGGCGAATCAGTGTTGAGGAAGGATCACGACCTGGAAGGCCTCTGACTGCATGTGGAGATGCAAATATCGATATTGTAAAGACAGCCATTGATGAAGACAAAAGGAAAACACACAGGGAGATTTCAGATGAAGTTCCTGTTTCTTCTGCTTGGGTTCATAGAATTTTGACTGATAAACTTGACAAAAAGAAGATGTTTGCTAAATGGGTGCCCCATTTGCTGAATCGAGATGAAAAGGAACAACAGGTGATGTGCGGCCGAAGTTTTCTTTATCGTTTTCGTTGTGAGGATCAGCAGTTTTTGGATAGAATAATAACTGGCCATGAGACCTGGGTCTATTCTTGGGACCCAGAGCTGAATAGACAATCCGCTATATGGTTGGACGCCGATGAACCTCGCCCAGTGAAAATTCGTTGCAAACAGGGTGCATTGAAAGTCATGCACATTTTTTTTTTTTTGATAACAAAGGCATCATCGTATCGTGGCCCGTTCCAATGGGTACTGCTGTCAATGCCACTTACTACAAAATGGTTATTCAAGAAAAGTAACGACCTGCCAAAAGGAAAAAGCGACCTGGATTGCTTGAAACTGGTGTGATTTTCCACCATGACAAAGCACCTGTGCATACAGCCAATGAGGTGACAGAACTTCTGCACTCTTATAACTGGGAAATATTGAATCACCCCCGATATCCTCCTGATTTGCCCCCCTATGACTTTCATCTTTTGCCTAAAATGAACGAACACCTTCGGGGACAGCGGTTTGAGACAGGGGAAGACATTATTTTGGCCACAAAAGCTGCTCTTAGAATGCTGGACAAAGATACATATGTCGCCGCCTTTGAAAGCTGGCTGCGTACACAGTGGCAGAAGTGCTTGGACAATGATGGTGATTAGGTTGAATAGCTAATATAATAAAGGTACATTGTTCCAAATTTGGTGACATTATCTTCAATGGTTTTTGAAATGTGGAGTAGGGAAAGTTATTTTTGAGACACACCTTGTATAAACCATCTGTTCACTCCTATCCCAGTAGCGGTTTTTACCTTTGTAAATGGGTCGCAATTAGTCCTAAATCTGACTATGCACCTGTACATAGTATATAAATTACCACTTAACTAGTCTCCCTTGTTAGAACTGAGAATGTTTTTGTTTTCCTTTCTCTTCTCATGCCAGACAGTGTATAATATATGGCCTCTCCCTGTTCCAGGTGTCTTGAGACACAATTAGGAAAAATTTATAGAACTGGTAAAAAATCTGTGTCCCGAAGAATCGATGTAAAAATAAATAAATATATAAATAAATACAATAAATAAATAAATAAATAAAAAAAAAAATAAACAAATAAATAATCCCAACCATTAGATTAGTTTTGCCAAAGCCACTTGCCAAAGTCTGCCACACTTAACCAGTTTTAGTATCTTTTTCATCCATGCTTTTCGTTCACAAGCCAGAGATTTATGACTGAAAGCATGCCATTGTCCTGATTATTACCAGCGGCCAGACGCTAATGTAATTTCAAAATAATGCCATCAATCAAATCAATGTTGTAATTGTAAGAGTGCCGCTAATTGTAATTCAAATGCGAGCCCGCTAAAAAGTTAAGCCCCGCCTTTAGGACCCTTCTGTACCTTCACTTTCCTGTCTTATCTTCGTCAAAAGATAATATTTACACTTCTATTTGAGACGAGCCCCGTGAAAATTATTCATGGGTAGAGAGCACTGTTGTTGACTGTGTCGTCCCCAACAACGGAATGAGGAAACAGGTATCGCTCTTCAGAAGGAAGACGCAAAGCCTCTACGACAAGTTCAAAACAACCAAAATGGCAGGTGGTACACGTATCGAAATAAACTTCAATAGATTGCTTGGGCAATGCCAGATTATGGCTGAAGATAAGGATCACAGGGACTGGCGCTTTGAAAAGGTATACAGGGCTGCGAGAGCTCCCTTGCGAATTTATCGAACAACTGAACAGGCATGGGAGATTTACACACTGCAAATAGTGCAACGCTACTAGTCTAGTAGATCTAGAGATTCTAGATCAATCTAGATCTAGATCTAGTTAAAGTTGTAAAAGCACTGATTTAGTCAATTTAGAGTGCTCGGGAGATCTTAGATCTGGTGTCTAGATCTAGATCTAGTCCAGATCTGACCTGATTGATCTGGGTCTCAGTAGCTTCTTCCTGTTTGAGTACAAAATATATCTAGATCTAGATCTACAAGTCCAAACATTTAGACTAGAATCTAGTACTAGTAGATCTAGATCTAGATCTAGAGGTCTAGATCTACTAGACTTCTAGATCTAGATCTAGGCACTACCGGATAAGTGCGGTCCCTATCTTGCCCACTTCATTTCCTCCTTAGTTAACGGAAGGACTTCCGAATGCGATGTTCGAGCGAAAACAATACATAGCTGACCCTTTGCCAAAACGTGGGATCTAAGATGTGACAAAAGGTGTTCAAAATCATTTTCCTCAAAATACTTGTCTATTAACCTTTTAATGTAGCATAATGCATGCCCTAACAGGTTTATAATACTAAATAGCTATAAATTCAACCATTTGGATTTTATCTTAACTTAGGTGACATGGGTCCACAAAAATGTCGTTCATAACTACGATGACAAAGAAACATAAAATATAACAAACATTTCTCAAAGTTCAAATTTAGATTTTATTGATGAAATATGAAATCATTACCATAATCCATAAACAATTGTAACAAATTGAAATTCTTATTACATTTTAAAAAATCAGTTTGTTTTATGACATCACACTTATTCACAGTTATGAACAAACCCAGAACCAAAAATTTAGAAAATCATTTTTTACAGTATGGTTCGAGAAGTAATCTTAAAATCAAGCTTTCAGCCTGAATGCTATTAGTTAGTGAATAGAAACTCACTGAAATGTTCATAGTAAAAAAAATATTATTATATTACACACAATGGATAATTTATTGTTCGTTCATAACTATGATGTCACTTAAATTTGTTCATAACCATTATGACAAAATGTTCTAACTTGCTCAATACCGTGGTTTGGCTGGTATATAAGGAATGCTACCATCAAACTGAGTAACAACAAGCAAGAATATGCATAAATGTTTACCAAAAGTTTGAATCGAATTCACTGGTTTACACAACTACTGTTTGTTCATAACAATGATGACGAACATTGGTATCATTGTATAAACATTTGACTAAAGTTTCAAGCATGCTTTACACATTAAAATCAATGTTTATAGACATTAAAAACACAAACATTCACAACCACAAAGATATAGGGGTTCACTGACTGCTGAATAGAGTACATAAAAAACCATTCTCAGTTTGTTCATAACAGTGATGACAAAAGAACATGAGCAACACATTTGCTCATTTTCAAAAATTTATAAAAAAAATCATATTGATCCATAATACAGATATAAGGTTTTTATAACTTCAAACATTTCACATGGTGAAAGAAACTGTAAGCTCCATAGCTTAACTTTCACTTTCATGTGTCATCACAGTTATGAACAAACCTGAGGCCAAACATCTAAAATGCCAAAATGAACTGATAAAATTGAGTAATCTTAAAAACAGAGGTTTCAGCTGGATTACATAGACAAGAGGTATTATTAGAATTCCTTGGTGCCTCAATTGAAATGGGCTGGTGACTGGGTGCACTTAAAGAAAATTATTTTGATTTGTTCATAACCACGATGACACCATTAGGTTCGTTCATAATGATTAAGGACAGAGTCATTATTTCAATTTGCACAATAAAACAACTTTGTCTACAAATGCTAATACTTAGAATAAACAAAATTAACATTTCAAAGGACTTATACATACAGTAGTTAAAGTCATCAATTGGGCATTTTGTATGAGTAGGTAAAGACTTGCTTCCTCTGTGTGCTACTGCTTTCATCTAATTTCAGCTCAACTTCACAGCCCACTGCATCCCTCTCCTCCCACGATATATCCTCTTGTCCCCAACAAAGTTTACCTACATGCCATTTCATGAAGTTGACCCGAACCCAGTTGCCATCAATACCCACAATTTGTGCGATATAGTCTTTGCCATTCCACATTATAGAGTGGAATGCTCCAACCTTGATATCCCGATAATTTTCATCCCCACATTTTTCACTTGTACTAGCTGCAGAGTCATCATCATTTTCATATACATCTTTTTCTGCAAATTTCACATATTCCCACTTTCCAACCCACTCAGCATTCTCACATTCTCCACAATCATTCAGACAAGAATCACAAAAGCTAATTTTCTTGTCGCAATAACATTTGGCCCCACTTTCTTTATGTGGTGCAACATCCTTGTTTGAGGAATGGCCTTTAGATCAGCATGCTCTTTCCTAACAATTTCTGAACTTTCAACCAGGAAGAATGTTCTCGACTTGTGAATATTGCCACATTCACCAAGCTGAGTCGTGCTAAATCTGGAAGAGCATTCCTCAAACAAAGTTTTAGCACCAGATATAACTATATCTGTATTGCTTGCCACCAGTGTTGAGGCAAGGCTTTTCACAGTGCCACCAAGGGCGTCACACTCGCTTTTCCCATGCCTGGCACCGAAGAAAATTTTCTCAGCTTGAATATCAAGCTGACTCAAATAAAAAAAGGGAATTTTAGATTTATAATGAGCTGCAGCTCCATCGGATATGATAAAAACTTTCTTCAAATTGATTATAGAAGCAATGTGCTGCTTTGCTTTAAAAAAAAATGTGTTGACTGCATGACTGTCATGCTTCACATCATCTGTCAAAAACACCAAATTGTGAACACAACTTTGGCTGCATTTGGTGCATTTCACAAATGAGACAATAGGATGAACAGTCACCTGTGTATTTGACCAGTAAGCACTTTGTGCCTCATCCTGTGCTCTGCAAGTGTAATTTTCTGCATAGTCCAGAACAAACAAACATGAATTGGGTGGGGGACTAGCCTTAAGCTCTTTATACTGTTTCCGCTGCCATTTATCTGTAAATTTATGAAGAGCAAGTGAATCTAGGCTCTTGAAAAACATATCAATAAGACTTAACTTTCACTTGTTTAAAAATTTTTGACATCTTCTTTTTTTCTTTTACTTGTACATTTTCCCACAACACACATTTCACTTCATCCTCCAAAAATGCTTCCTCTAGACTATCATACAGTTTTCTTTTCACTTTCTCACACCCACATGCATCACACTTTCTCCTTATGCAATCAATTTTCTGGGGATCACACAATGTCTCACCAATCCAATCATCTATTGTTTTATTCTCTTTCATGCACTTGTTCACAGATTTACACATGCTCACAGCATTAAAACATACATCACAAAGACATTGTCGGAATTTGATGTTTTTGGAAGTTATCACATGCTTTGGCTTATGTCTGTAAAAGCTCCTCAGGGACAGACTCGTCTTTTTTGTTTTGTTTTGAACAGAGTATTTCCTATGAATTGCTGACATGGACTCTGATAAAATTTTCTTTTGCTGTCCCGTCTTTTTGGAAACTGTTTTTTGGCATGGTAAATGCATTGCTATCGAGTCTAAATGTTCTTCGACAAGGCCTTTTGTTTTTTTCTCTCGCTTGTACAGTTTACCAACCAGCGTTTTACTCTTCACCTGTCTTACATCAAGACCAGCTGACACATCCGGAGGCAAGGCCGATAAAATGTTCCTCCGCACAGAGATGGAAGTTTTATCTCGTTTATTCTTCAAACTGTTGAGATAACCCTTCAGTGGTCTTTTCAGTTTTGATGAGGTGGGAGAAATACAAATGTCATTGTCCCGCAATGTTTGCTTGGTCTCCTCATCTGCAGATGAAATCAAATGTTTGATGATAGCTGCCATTTTCGACTTTTTAATCGCATGTCTCACACGTGAAACTGCGGCTCGTAGTGCCCCACGTGATGGATAAGGAGGCTGTGATGGGGCGATTGTGCCAGGCTGTGATGGGGCGATTGAGCCAGACTGTGATGGGGCGCTTGAGCCAGACTGTGATGGGGCGATTGAGCCAGGCTGTGATGGGGCGATTGAGCCAGGCTGTGATGGGGCGATTGAGTCAGGCTGTGATGGGTCGGTGGAGCCAGGCTGTGATGGGGCGGTGGGGCCAGGTTGTGATGGGGTGATTGAGCCAGGCTGTAGCAGGACAGTGGAACCTTGTGACGAGATGTCTCGTTCTGGAAGGGCTATAGTATCCTGTTGTGGCTGGGTGAGGGAAGCGAGTTGTGGAGCCTGAGATCTGTGACTACTGATAGGGATATTAAGTGCTGGATCTTTCTCAGGTTTCTCTTCCCAGTACCTTTTCATTCTCTTCTTATTAATAGCAGCCCTTTTTTGTGGTGTAAGTTTGTCCCTGTACTTTTGCGCAGCAACTCGGTTTTTTTCCCTGAAAGCGTCCTTCTCTTTCTTAGACAGCCTGGTTGCCCTGACTGGTACATTTACATCTTGTGACTTTTCAGCCTTCAGTCGTTCTCTGTAAATAAAAACGGGGCCTCTTGGTTCTTATTCAATTTCAAGTCACTGAAATTTTAATGTTTAGATAGCAAAACAGCAGTGTATTAATCTACAGCAGGTAATCTACAGTACATGTGGGTTTTTCATGCTGTTGTTTATTCACAACTTTATCAATGTGGATTTGTCATCATAGTTATGAACAAACTTTTTCTTTTTCAAACAGCAATAATTCATTAAATACAGTCCATCAATGTTGCACTTATCAATATTTATGTTAGAATGACATTGAAACTAAAGTACTTAAGCTGTCCCCATTTAATTTTTATTCAACTGAACAGGTTTGTTCATAACCATGATGACGAGACCACCACAATTTGGTTATGAACGAACCAACTTGACCCTCTTAATTCAAAAAGATGAAGTAGGTGTAATTTCCATACATGTACACTCTCTATTTTCAAACATATAATATAATATCATACATATAATATAATATCATAACACAAATTATAACATTTTGTTCCAATTTTGTACTTATATCTCAATTAATTTATTTCTTTGTTCATAACAATGATAACACAAATGTGGGGGTTTGGACGGTGCAGCTGGTAGGTTTTACTTCTTTCCTATCATTCTGTGAATTTTGTCTGTCATCTAGCTCTAGCCTTTTCTTGCGCCACATAGCTGTTATAACTTATTGTGCTGGTGGGCCTCTCTTTTATTTTTTAAATTAAACTGGATGATACAAGGGTCACAAAACTAGTACCACCATGGTGATTACAAATGATAGTGTTCTGAAACAGTAGTTCCAAATTTCACAACTTTCTTTCAATTTCATTAAATAAAAAAGATCAACAAGCAAAAAAGAAAAGAAAGTCCACAGTAGAGATTCATAACAAAAAAGACTTTACGTGACCACCAGTTTCTAGTCTATTTTTACATTTTTTTTGAAATAAAAATTTTTAATGGTCTATTGATCAGGTTTTAACTCATTACATAACTTTTATAAATCATGTTCAAAGGTTGTATTATAGGTCAGAAATTGAAAAAAAAAACTTTTTGGTATTATTGAAAATACGGTTTCTTTTAACATCCACTCACCTGTACTTCTTTTGTCTTTCTCTTTGCAGCACTTTGTTTCTATCTATTTCCTCTTGTGTCTGCTCGGCGCGGAATTTCCGTATTCTTGCCGTTTGTGCCTTGCGATGGGCTGCATATGTATCCGCATCTAATTTCAGTTCTGCCCGACGCTGCTTGAGGTATTCCTTTTTTGATGCAGTTTTAGGTGGGGCTGGATCTGGAAGCGGCCTTTTAACGCCAAAGCGACAAGACCTTTCTGGTCTGCCATTGTTTGCTGGTGTGTTCCCTGCGAAGAAATAAGCAGTAAATTTAAATTATTTGCATTCATCCAGAATATAGTGTGCAGTGAAAACTAGAGTGAGTCAGGCCAAGATTTACTTCTAGATCTAGACTGGCCCAAGTTTTCATGGGCACTAGAACTTGTTTCTGGTTTGTTCATAACCATGATGACGTATCATAGGTTTTGTTCATAACAATAACGACAACGTAATTTGACTACTCCTTGATTACAAGTTTCATCACAGAGGAATGTAACTGAAATTACAAGTTTTGAAGTTATAATTGAGGGTAGAACTTAAACGACGTCTTAAAAAAAACCTCTCCAGCTAAGATTAGGTACCGTTCATAACAACAACGACACAGTCTGGGAATCATTCATAATTATGACGACGCTACCATCGTCGTCATTTTTGCCAATTTGCAAACCATTCTCCTAGAAAAACACTGAGTTACATGAATCCTACAAACACAAAGACGCAAATTAGGTCAACGACGATCATCGATTGCCACATATTGAGGTGTCGAGAGAAACTCACTTTAAACCCGTGATTTAACAGTTTTGTTCATAACAAAGAGTAAACAAAATTCGTTCATAACACTTATAACAAATATGACGACAACCAAACACTCACCATTAGCGTCCATCTCCATCGCTCTGTCAGCCCGTAGCTCCATGTCGCTTCGAGTGCTGCACAATGCCATTATTTCAACGAGGCGGGAATTCTATCACGTGATATTTTCCGTACATTTTGGTTGGTTGTTTCGTACATAACACTATGACGACGTCACGGGGTTCCCGGATTGCGAAGGTTCTAAAAATAAATCCAACCAACATACGGATATCACACTCACTGGGACGACCAATGAGAATTCAAAGTTTAAGTTCATAGCGTTGTTAAAATTATGGCTAAGCAGTATCTTCCGAAAATGGCCGTTGAAAGGTCAGTCGGAAAATGACGACACGTGTTATGAGCGAACTTTAAAAATTCATCTGTTAATTTCATTAAAACTAGTGAAAACAAAATTTTGCCGCTAAACACCCTACATTGTAATGATACCAATAAAGTATTCCTAAAGTGTCGTTGTTATTTGTAGCATAGTTTAGTCTGTTGACCATTTTACTTTTTTCGAGATTGCGTGCGTGCGCTTGTGATCTTGAAAATTTACCCTTTTTTTTCTCAATAATCGATCACGAAAGTGGCTTACGACTTGTGTAAAGTAACGAAACTGCTCATGCAGCTTCACCAACACATTTGCTTGCCGTCTGTACCTTTGTATTATATTTAGGACGGCATTTTCCCAGGAAATAACTTAATTGCATACACCCATGCAAAAATTACCACCTTTTGGCAAAGGATCAGCTACCCCGGCGGCTTTCCCTGATATGTCAATCTGACTACTGCCCAGACGAACATCGGCCTACGGCCTCGATGATACAAACTAACTAGACCCTCACGTCGTTACATTATAATACATAATTACATATCAATCTGACAATCGACTGATATAGCCTAGGTAAGTTGGGGTGGGAACAACCGAAAATGTAACGACGTGAGGGTCTAGTCAGTTTGTATCATCGAGGCCGTAGGCCGATGTTCGTCTGGGCAGTAGTCAGATTGACATATCAGGGAAAGCCGCTGGGGTAGCTATGTATTGTTTTCGCTCGAACGATGGAACGCGGGCAAGATAGGGACCGCACTTATCCGGTAGTGCCTAGATCTAGATCTAGTAGACTATAAAGTATAATTTGGGCACTAGACTAGTTGCATTTGGTGGTCCCGTTGCTTTAGTCCAATCAACTTGACGATTGGACTGATTCAATACTGGTCAAAGTCAAGTGTCTTCATCGGAAAGCAGGAAATCACCAAGCCACTTATTTACCATGAAAAATATTTGGGAGGAGGTCCATATGAGTTACATGATGATGATAAGGATATTACAACATGACTTTAGGAGCGGCCATGAGTAGGGGCTTGCAGAGGGGAGGGGGGAAGGAGGCGCCCCCCTGGCAAGTCAGTCCTCTAGGTGGATGTTTTTGTAGTAAATGCACGGCCTGGCAGTTAACGCCCTGTACATGAAATATGTGCCCGAATGAAGTTGTGTAATTATCATTACTAATACGTGGTATTTCTCCCAAATATCCCTCTATAGAGGACTAACGTGCAGGGGTGGAACTCCGCCCCCTGCAGCCCCCATGCAGGGCTACTCCTAAAGTGGTATCAGTTCATGGGGATCCATGTACTCTTGCAGTTTGGCATTAACTGGTATCAAATCAGCCAAAGCATCAACATGGACATGGTACTAAAGCGGCAGGACCACCAAATGCTATTGATCAGTGCCTTTGTGCAATTTGACAGGCAAATAAGGGAGTAAACAGTTATATATAATTTTTGACATTTTTCAAACCTGACCCATGTTTTGTGTGTGGCAATCTGGGAAAATTCAGCCAATAGTGGAAAAACAATTCAGGGCTGAATGAGTTATAAATCAGATATAATATCATGTGTGCTAAGAGCTATCAGTTTCCATCTATGTGGAATGGTAAATTTTTATCAGTAATTTTGTTGAAATTGCATTTTAATCGCACCTTCCTTCCTATTTCCATGACCATTTACAACCCACAATTCAAGATTTTGGAAAAAGCTTTACTTGTTTATTGTTTTCAACATGAAAACTGGGAAGATATTTTGTTGGATGTATTGTTTACAGTGGAGGGGGGGGGGGGGGGGCAAAGGAAGAAAAACTGCAAACCAGTGACTGATTTTTTTGCTACACTTTGAGAGTGTGCAAACATCCAAAAGTACAATGTGAACATTAATTTATTGTTGTTTTATTATTTATTATTCACAGTATATTGGAGCTCTTCAGAACTTTCTGGTGGAACTGAAAAAATCTCAGAGGTGAGCTTGCAGCTTGCACTTAGTCAGTCATTCCCATCAGATCTCTCATGAATGTTTGTCCTCAGTGATTTTTGAAACACCGTATATATAAATATACAGTGGACCACCTGAGTTGAACTTCTCTTAACGCTCACCCTGCGCGCTACCGGTAAAGCCCGCTGCCCGGTCAGTGACATTACTTGCGGAGAATCTTATCTGGGGTCACTGACCCGTGCCGCTATACGATGACCACATACGCTGTCCATGTGGTTCGGTTTTTATTGATCGATATGAAAACATTCGCTGCTATGCCTTATCACGCCTGATATTAAATGAATTAACCAGCAAAACCTTAGTCTGTTAGTCTCTAACCAATGATCTGACATATGATTCCAAACTGATAGCTGTAGTTTTCGTGAGAACGAAGCATGATAACTAGCCACACCCTCCTAAGCCCTACACAAATGGTTTCATCCTGATTAACACATAAAATACTAATAAACCAATGTGGGCATTTGGGGCAAAGATTATTTCAGAGCTTGTTTCTGATTGGTTCTTAGATACAGACAACTCCAGATGATGGTCAGCTTGTGAGAAAATGAGATAATATTGCAAATTTGTTGAGCAACAGTTCGCATGTCGATGTTACATCTTTTGAAAGTGTGGGGAGAGCCTTTGAAAGCTTAGTCTTTGTGATTCCGACCAGTAGTTCACTGGTTAACATGTCCATGTCACAATGCCTTTGATTTAGAAGAGATACAGTGAACAATAACACAGTGGATACGTCTCAAAAAGGTCAGTGACCTGATGCGTAAAAATACGGCTTGCACATGGCGCGGTCAGCTTGACCTTGCCGACTTTTGCCGCCCGTGCGGCGTAAGTGCTTGCGAAACATGGGCGGCAAATGCAGCAGGGTGAGGGTTAAGTTGATCTTTTTTGGTGGAACTGGCACCATTGCATCATATTTTATATTAAAATATAACGGTTGTGTTGACTTCAACTCAAGCGTCACGACGCCTGTGTTGACTTTGATTTCCGTTCATTATTAACTGTAGTAAGGCACAGCAGCCAATGATTTACTGACCACATAAAAACCACGTGCACAGTGGTAGTGTGTTAGACGTCAAGGGTCAGTGCGGCCCAGATAAGATTCCCCCCGTGAGTGAGGTCACTGGTCCTGTCAACGGGCATGACCAGTAGCGTCGGCTGGATGTTTTAATAAGCACAGACGTTAGAGGATATCACAAATTCACGAATTGCACCCTGCCATCTAGTTTATGATTTCATGAGTGGCAAGCCAAGATTAGAAACTGTAGTGCACTGACCGATCATTGCATTCAGTTTGAATGCTTTTCACCGACCCCCCCCCCCCCCTTTTAATGTACAGATAATATTGGTTACATCCCTTGACATCGGGTCGGCGACGGATGAGTTGAACAACGGATGTGTTGATCTTTTTTTTTATCCCCCGACGACATCAACTCAAGCGTTGTTGTCTGTAATAAGATAGATCTAAGTGAGTTGATGCAAAAGAATAGAAAACGGTTCTCAGTGGTGGCCAGCTCACAGAAACAGGATATTTGGTCCTACAGTAAATGTTGGAAAAGGCAATGAAATTCTGAGAAATATGAGTCTGATTTCTCAGGCAAGCTGATGACCATCCTATGCACATAATTTAGAAAAGTCTCATTAACTAAGGCTAGTTATATTTTAAAATTTATAACATATGGTTTTTATATTTTACGATATGCGTTTTGAGAGAGTTTAGAAGTCAGAGAAGGCATTTGAAGCCAAATTCCATTGCTCACTGAATTATTTAAATTGTACATCCATGAAAAGAATATAGTGGTCACATTTAATTAGTTAGGATAATATTAATATGTACCGTGGTTAAATTCCCTGTTCATATTTTTAGAAATTTTCTTTTCATAGCAAACCAGCCCAGGAAACTCTTTTGGAATACCAGAAAAAAGTTGACCTTCTCAAAGGTCTGGCAGAGGCAGAGAAACAGGTGAGATTGGTTTTACAGCGGTTTTTAAAAAAATTTTTTACTTTGCCTTGTCTGTTCTATTTTCTTCTTGTTGTGTCACTTGTGTCTCTTCTTGGTTGTTTGGATGAGACAAATCTCATATTTTTTCCATCATTTATCAAATTTATATGAATAGAATTAGTGTTAAACCCCACAGAATGAAAAATTTGTGTTCATTTTAGTTCACATTTATGTTTATTAGATAAGAAATAACAGATTTTTTATCACAAAATTAGCAGTGCATTTTGCCTCTTACGTAGATAATATTTATGTTTCAGCTTACAAGGAAAATGCTACATGACAGTTTTGAATGTTTTTACAGCTGATATATTTATAACTTTTATTCCTTTCCTTGAATATTGAAAACAAACTTGCAATTTTTAAAAATTTGGTATCACTAAGTTATTTGGCAGTTCAATCCATCTCACATGAGGCAATATTAGATTACATGACTATAACAGTGCACATGCTGCTAAAGAAAACTTTTGAAGGATGTTGATACGGAGGTGGCCAAAGTAATCTATTGTTTTAGTTCTCCTACAAAATGTATTTTGGGCATATGGCAGTTATATTCCCGATGGTGTAATATGAAGTGTTGAAATACATGTATTAATGTTTTCATGTTCTCACTTTCCTGTCTAATTCAGCCATGTGCAGCGGAAAGAGCATTAATTACAGAAAGATTACGGCCTGTCAGTTCAAGTGTCAGCAGTGCCCCAGCCAGACAGTTGCAGGCCAAAGCCAAGGCTAAATGTGAAGAGGATATGAGAGCGGAGCTGTTAGGTCCATCCACCAAAGGAGGGGTACAAAATGGTGAGTAAGAAAACAGTTTGATTATGTCTTATTGATCAGCAATTTACATTCTTACCGTGAGATGGTATACTGATAACTGGATTGATCAGAGAGATGATGTGTTGACTCATGTAGGATGACAGTGGAAAAACAAACATCCTGAAAATTAATTGAAACAGTTATAGTATTATTTGTAATACCCCATAATACAGTAGTCTCCGCCTAATAACCCGCCTCTCGGGTGACAAAGAAAACGGGCTATTAGGCGGAGCGGGTTATTAGGCGAATTATCAAGGGAGATAACCTCATACAAAAAGTTGTATTTCTCGATTCTTCCCCTTGTTTACAGATCGAAGGGGTGAACTCATGTCCCATTTCGCGCGCGAGTTCTGTAGCTTTCGTCTTTAAAAGTGGCTGGTTCAGTCGAGCATCTTGTTCTAGTTTATCTTTGATCCAAAGAAACAAGGCCTCATCAACATCTTCTTCCTTAAAATGCCTTTTCCTTTTCTGTGATAAGTTGCCTGTGGATGCGCTCTCTTTCAAGCTGTCATGAGTTTTAGAGATTCTTGCAACTGTTGTCCTGTCTATGTCAAATTTCCTGCCTGTTTCAGCGAAGTTAACTTTTCCTCTCTTTTCATGAAATAAAATCTCATCCAGAATCTCCAGTTTTTTCTTCTTCTCCAAGTCTTTGCGAGGCATTTTCTGTGGCTTCTTTTTAATCCGAAAGAGAGCGAGAATGGTCGATGATTGCAAGTTGAGCATGCAGTGACGAGTGACGAGTGGTGCCACTAGACCAGAGACAACATGAGTGAGATGTGGCCACCCTCAAGATTAAATCGACCTGATTGGTTGAAAATCATTGAAGCCCACCTATCACAATGCTGCATACACGTGCCCTTTGTGTATAGCCGTGATGCGGAGTGTTTGTTCTTGCATCATTTATTGACCACCCGCCCCACACTGCTCTCACGGTCAGTGTTTTATCTTTTCTTTCTCTTTCAATTGCATAACACCTGGCGCCACATAGCCAGGCGAGATGACGGCGGTGTGCGGCGCTGTTTATGACAGTGCCGGTGCTTACGTCATTTAGATGACCATATATGTTCGCACAGTCTCTGCCGGCTATTGTGCCTACAGCAGTGGGTAAAGTTTTATTGATGTGCGAGTCGATTGGCAAGCTGAGACGGGCTCAGCGACATTTATTGTGCGGTGATTTCTTGAAATTGTTTGATTTTTGTAGCACGGCGCAGGTCAGAAGACTGGGTTATTAGGCGAAGTTCCAGTTGTGAAGCGGGTTATTAGAGGGGTAAAATACATAGTGAAAATTCGGTTTCACACAATGAGCGGGTTATTAGGTGAAGCGGGCTATTAGGCGGAGACTATATGGCCTTTAGCGTCTTTACAGACGGTCTTAGCAGCTAGAATATTCACTTTCACTTTGACTGACAGCTTCTCTCGTGGCTTATTCTACCAATGTTTGACCCGAGAGTGCGATGGCAGTGATTGCAGGTCAGTCTTTTGGGTTCACTTTGGCGAGTGTTTTCATTCCGCCTCTGTCGTTTTGTCAGGTATGTTTCTTTTGCCCTGAAGTCTATTGCGAGCGTGCCACTGCGCAATTTTTGTCTCCATCTGCTTCGATCATTTGCAAGGTTCTCCCATTCATTGGGGTCGATGTTGAATGCTTTCATCGTGACCTTGCAAGTGTCTTTGAATCGCAGATGTGGCCTACCTCTGGGTCGGTTGCCAGTAGCAAGTTCCCCGTAGAGAATTTGTCTTGGGATGCGATCACTTTCCATACGGTGGAGATGTCCAAGCCACCGCAGTCTTTTTTTGCCTAGGAGAGCCTGAGTTGATGGAATGTTGGCTCGGCTCAGAACTTCGATATTTGAGATCCTGTCTTGCCACTTGATCTTGAGAATTTTGCGTAGGCAGCGAAGGTGGAAGGAGTTGAGGGATCTTTCATGTTTGGGGTAGGTGGTCCATGTCTCTGAGCCATACAGCAGGGTGCTTAGGACGCAAGTTTGGTAAACGAGTACCTTTGTTTTGATGGTCAGCTTGCTATTGTTCCACACCCTTTTTGAGAGTTTGCCAAAAGCTGTGGCCGCCTTTCCTATTCTGGCATTTATTTCAGTTGTTATGTCTGTGCTACCATTGATGGTTGAGCCTAGGTAGCAGAATTTTCCCACTTGCTCCAGAGGAGAGCCATTCAGCATGATTGGGTTGGGGTTTCTCAAGCCTTGTGTCAAAACTACAGTTTTTGAGACACTGATCTTTAGCATGAATTTGTCACAGGCTTTGGCAAGGCTATTGATGAGAGCCTGGAGCATGGTTTCATCGTGGGCCACAATTGCAGCATCATCTGCGAAGAGGAGCTCTTGTAACATAATATGCTCTGTACGAGATTTTGCTTTTAGTCTGGCAACATTAAAAATGGAGCCGTCCACTCTGGTGTTAATAAGTACTCCACCTGAACATTGACCAAAGGCATTCTTGAGTAGGGCTGCAAAATATATACCAAATAAGGTAGGAGCAAGAACACATCCCTGCTTCACACCGCTGTTTACAGCAAATGAATTGGATGTGCAGCCCTCAAAGTTGACACATGCCCTCATGTCAGTGTGGAAGGATGCAATAAGTTTTAGCAATGTTGGTGGACAGCCTATGGATTTAAGGACTGCATACAGGCCAGATCGGCTTACGGTGTCGAAAGCCTTTGTTAGGTCCACAAAGCATGTTATAAGCGGCCTGTTTTGTTCTTTACATTTTTCTTGGATTTGCCGAAGTGCAAATATCATGTCAATAGTTGATCGTTTGCTTCGAAAGCCACATTGTGTTTCTGGTAAGACTTTTTCCGCCAGTTGTTGAAGGCGGCAGAGGATGACGCGAGCAAAAGCCTTTCCAGTAATGCTGAGGAGGGATATGCCTCGATAATTGTTGCAGTCGCCTTTGTCTCCTTTGTTCTTGTAAAGTGTGACAATTTTGGCGTCTCTCATATCATGTGGTATCATGCCTTCTTTCCAACACTGCAGTAACAGATTATACAGGTGTGGTAATAGTGGGCCTTTTAGGTCTTTTAATACCTCTGCAGGAATGTTGTCACTTCCTGTGGCTTTTCCAGCAGACAGGTGGTCGATTGCATTGGAAAGCTCGACTAAGGAAGGTTCAGCGTCAAGTTCGGCCATTATTGGCAGTTTTTGGAGGTGTTCCTCAAAATCTGGTGGAATATTTTTCTCAGTTGAATACAACAGAGAGTAATGCTCTACCCACCTATTCAGTTGTTCATTTTTATCTGTGATGGGTTCACCATTTACAGACTTAAGTGGGGCGCTTTTGGTGATGATTGGCCCAAGGGCTACTTTCATCTGACTAAAGGCGGTTTTCATATCTCCCTTTTCATTTGCCTCTTGTATGCTGTTACACAAGTCTGTCCAGTATTTGTTGGCGCAACGTCTTACCTCCAGCTGAAGTTTAGCTTTTGCATTTTTCAAACAAGTTTTTGTACTCTGATTGCAATTTTTGTTATACTCATTGAAAGCAGATTTCTTTTGCTCAATGAGAGGTAGGAGAATTTCGCTGTTCTGGGCTACCCAGTCGTTGTTTGAAACTTTATGCTGTCCAAAAGACTTGATGGCACAGACATGAATTTTTGAACTGAGAGTGTTCCATGTTTCATCTACCGAGTCACATTGGGTGACATTATCCATGCTTTCAGCAAATAACTTTTCAAATGACTTTCTATTTGATTCATCTTTGATTGCTGTTACATTGATCTTAGGGATTGAAGGGGCTTTTGATCTGTATATTTTCTTGGCCGAAATTTTGATTTTGCTGACTACCAGTGCATGGTCGGTGTCACAGTCAGCACTGTGGAGGGAACGAGTTATTTTTATACAGCCCAAACTCTTCCTCCTTGAGAGAATAAGATCTAATTGATGCCAATGGCCAGACCTGGGATGGCACCATGATGTTCTTTGGCATCTCTTAAGGTCAAAGTACGTGTTTGTAACACATAATGAGTTTACGGAGCATAGCTCCAGAAGGCGCTGCCCGTTTTCGTTGATGTTGCCAATGCCGAAGTGCCCAATGCACTTTGGCCATGCGGAGTGATCTGCTCCCGCTCGAGCGTTAAAGTCACCCAGAATTAGCAGGCCTTCGGTAAGAGGGATGTTGTGGAGAGTCCTCTGCGATGTCTCGTAGAAAATGTCTTTGGTTTCGTCAGAGGAGGTAAGTGTTGGGGCATAGACACAGATAATGTTGGTAAAACCAGACCGGGTGTTCAGTCTGAGTGTCATGATGCGTTCTGACACTCCAGTTGGAGTTGCGATCGAATTGATAAGGGAGTTTTTTACGGCGAAGCCCACGCCGTGGATTCTCGGCTGTTCGCTGCTAAGGCCCTGCCAGAAGAAGGTGTAGTTTTCTTCTTTGACTGACCCGGAGTCGGGAAGTCGAGTTTCTTGAAGGGCAGCGATGTCGATGTTTAGTAGCTGAAGAACCCGCTGAAGGCGGAGACTACTGTAATTACTAAATACTATGTTGTTGTTTTTTTTAAACGTATTAAAGTTAGATATCTCTGAGTGATGGGAGATGTAAAAAGAACATTTTTAAAAAGTGCATACTTCCATTAGCAAGCTTTCGTCTTGCCATTTTAGGTTTAAGATATTTTTATAAAGTACCACATGCAATATGATATTTGTTTGTGGAATTATAGACAAATAACTCTTCCACAGATGCTGAAAGCTTGCGGCAGAGGAAAAAACCCCAAGAAGAGGAAGACATCAATACAATATTGCAGCATCACCATAAGCTTCAGGAGAGGCTGGCAGAAGAAATGTTGTCACATACTAGAGCTCTCAAACAGAATGTGACAGATGCAGGAAGGGTTGTCAGAGATGATACAAAGGTAATATTTTTAAGTTAATGTCTGATTGGCCCCATTCTTCAAGCTGATAATGGCATGAACATACCTGTTGCCTATCATCATTATTGACTTTTTAATCTGAAAAATTTTATAATGAAATGAAGATACAGTAGTCTCCGCCTAAGAACCCGGTCAACGGGAGACAGAAAAAGCGGGTTCTTAGGCGGACCGGGCTCTTAGGCGGATACAACACGAGGCCCAGTGATACCATGTGTAATAACCACATACAGCCCTCAGTACTGTACATGTGCCATGCAAACCAAGCACGTGGTCAATTACGTATAAAATTCTGCCCCTCGAGTCAGACAACAATAGATGTTAGGTAATGACTATGCTAATTTAGTCTAGGAGTGGCCTGTTTGCACACGAAAGACGTAACTGGACTCCATCCTTTGTGCGGTTCGCCTCCCCCTACCTTCCCTCCACCTGTTCTCTTTCACCGTACTGTGTGGCTTTGTTCTATTCCGTCAACTCGAAAGAGAATTTTGTGTTTAATATCGAAATTTTACGTAAAAGTGTGCTTATCTCACAGTCAAATGCCGGGTTCTTAAGCGGATTTTTCGTTTCAGAGCGGGTTCTTACGCATGTAAATTATAGTGAAAAAATTCGGTTTCGCTGCAACAGCGGGTTCTAAGGCGGATCGGGTTCTTAGGCGGCGAGTTCTTAGACGGAGACTACTGTAATAAACTTGTAAGTTTGGTGCCTTCAAAGACAATAGCCATTGATATTTGAAGATGATGTCCATGTAGAATTGCTGGAGAAATCTTTGTGCTGCATGAAGCTTTGCTTGTTTTCTATCTTTTCTCGTAGCTACAATCTCCATTCAATGTATTCATGTCTGTCTGTGAAAAATGACCTTCATTTTGTGAAGGCAGTGGTTGGATGATGTGGTCATCCAAATTAGTTTTATTTCAAAAAAAAAAAATAGCAGCTAACATTCTGATCCATGTTCACTGTCATTACCAACTGAGCGAGGAGAGCTATGAAGTACATGTATTTGAATTTCAAACCTTATGATTTCAAAATGTTATCAGCACACACATCAAAGGTAAGCGAAAAAGGCAAGGATGATGTGACATGAATAAACACGTAAATGTCTGCGTAATGTGCCTGGATATTTACAGCAAATACAGAACTTTTCTGAATTTGATATTATGTTGAAGTTGATATCACAAAATGTAATACTGTTATTCACTTATATTTGTGAAAGTATCCAAATAAGATAGATACAAATAATCAGTTTTCATCAGGAGGTAGTATAGTAATACCTATATTTAGAAATTGTTATAAACCAAGTTAAGCTTTATCACAGTAGAATTGCCATTACTTGTTCTTATCTTTGTTAATTGCAAATTAAAATTATGCTGGTTCATTTTTTGTATCCACAGAAAATAACGGACAGTACTCGTTTAGCTGATACAAATATGAGCAAATTGAAAGTGGAAAGTGAGAGACTGGAAGCTCATACAAAAACTTGTTCGTGGTGGATCTGGGTGATGCTAGTCATTGTGATCATTACTTTTATTTCTATGGTGCTATTTATGAGAATTTTTTCCAAGTAATAAAACTGTCGATTATATCAAATTTATGAAAATTCAGGTGTATTTTTTTTGTTTGTACTTGTTTTTGAGTTTCGCTGCTCAGTTTTGATGTTGAGACGGAGGTGGTTATGATTTTGTTATTTCATGAAATGTAAATGAAAAAGATGATGAAGATGAAATTGGTGGTATTGAAAATATTTCCAAATCAGTATTAGCATGATTTTGACTGAAGTTAATGGTGGTAGTGAATGAATAAGCACGACAATGAAAATTTGCAACTTTGTTGCTGTGCTCAGGAAGATCGTGAACCGCATAATCTTACAGCTAAGTCATCACAACAGCTGGCTTGGTTGTTAAAATGGTATAGTTTGTGATAGATAATATAGTTTGTGTATGGACCTAGAAGTGATTGCAAACAAATGGCTTAGAAGTCAAGATTTGCAGTAGGACAAAGAAAAAGATATAACTATATGCTTGATCTTGTATTAAAACATCTGAAAAGGAGAATTCAGGCATGAGAACAAGATGATGATCAAAACAAATCACCTTTTCAAGTGAATGTATCAAATTTTACTACTGTATAAATTTCTGATTGATATTGGAGAATCCAAATTGATATCTTTGTCACTGATGCAAAACTTTGTGTTGATGAAAGATTTCAATCATCATATGTCAGTGAAATAGTTTCTTATGTTTCTTTTTAAAATCTAACTACACATTGCAGATTTAGAATTATAGGGTTCTGTTTCATGATAGTGATGACGAAACCACGTTTATGTGACAGGACCATTCAAGGGACACAACTACAAAACCCACAACCACCAAACTTTTTTCTGCGTTTATAGGCTATTGAATAAGAATGGTTGAGAAAATATCATGTGCATGATAATAAAAAAAATAAATTTTGCACAACTCTCAGTTCATAATTATGGTGAGTGGCCATTGGCCAGCTTATATAAAACCGGAAATCCGTGATGGAAAGAAAAAATGTTAATGCAGATTTACTGGTATCATTTTCCCGTTTCTCCTTATGTGGCAAAATGGTCTGGTGGGGAGGCACGAGTGCTTACCTTCCACTGTTTTGTTGCGCTTAATCTGCAGGACACATTACATATATTATGAAGTTTTAAATACAATAAAATATACAGGAAGGATCTGAGTTGCATACTTTGGCGCTGAAAATCAAGACTTTGCATCAACTGTAGGGGACTGTCGATGTCTTGACAGTGTGGTCGGTGTTTTTAGTGTGGCCAGTCTCAACACATCATTTTGAGTTTCTCAATGTTGTGTTTTCATGTGCGTGGACTTTTGTGGCTTCTTCTGACTTGTGGATGTCAACAGGTTCTGAAAACGTATTGAACTTGCAATCCTTTGAGGAAAGTAAGGTCATTGTTGTGAACGTAATAGGGGCATTCCATGACAACTGACATTACAGTGAGTACATACTTTAGGAACAATAAACATTACATTTTTATCAACAAACACTTTATACTGAAACGCGGTACAAATTCAAAAACTTTGTAGCACAATCAGGTCACCTTGTTTCTTACAATACATTTTATGGGGGGGGGGTTGTTGGTAACTGACATAACAGAAAAAATACCCCATAATCCGTAGGGTTTTATAATTTCAAAAACAAGGGTGAATGGAAAGGCCCAAAACATTTTTATATTGCCAATAGGTAACACTTCATGCATCCATAGTCTACTTTGACAAAAAATAAAGCACTTGACATTCAATGGATGTAATGTTCGGTAACTGACATGACAGGTGAAGGTGACTGACAGTGACATGGCAAATTTGGACCTAATGATGTTTATCCAGCTTTCATTTGATCAATTCAACTTTTCTTGTCATTGTATTATGTTCGGAAACAATTCAGCTATTAAAATTATTCAATTATAAAGCACCATAGCTATTATATACAGTATACTTTGCACACATTTATGATATGCGCATACATGCACACAGTATTCATTTTTGCACTCACCCACGCCTAAATGAAATTTTTAAGGACGCACAAAGATTTCAAAACAATGAAAGCATATCACACACTGATGATGCTCATTACAAAGGAAGTCAGCTTAAAAAGAAAAAGAAATGTTGTAAAATGTATGGGCAAAGAACAAGTTCAGCATTCGAAATGCTGGTTTCCAGAATGATTTGAAAACACTGATGATTTCAACAGTGCCGTCCATGGTGTAGTCTAAATACCTTTTCAAAGAACCCGTAAGACCAGCATTTTCTTAGCAAAATATCAATATACATGTACAATATTTGATCGCTCAAGCCAAGAAAATGTAGAACACCAGATTTTGCATTGCAGGCTGGTGGGTGAACTTTCATCCTCCCAAACCTTTCCATGTGCAGCAGGTATGACTCTGCCAACACAGTCTACTGCAAACCAGTGTTCCACTCTTATTTCAAGACCTCTGTATTTAGGTAGCGATCAACACATAATGTTGAATTTCTGTGAATATTTGCACTCTTTCTTTTTTCGTCTTATTGTTAAATTTTTTTATTTGCATTCTGCCTCTTGAAATCTGCTCTTTTTTCTGATTGCTGCTTCTTTGCTTCAGAATCTGACATCAATTCTCTTTCAGCACATTTTTTTAAAAATCCATGGAGACATGGCCGTGATGATAAGCTGTGAAATTCAAGCATTTCAAAATCCAGTGTATTATACAGATCAAAGTAAGCTGAAGTTCCTCTGGAGTCCAGGTTTAGACAAAAATCACAATACTCAAGGATATTTCTCATACATTTCTCTGAAATATGCCATGTCAGTTACATCCATATGGTAAAAATATTCACTTCTACCGATAATTTTCATGTTGTTGCTTTTCTTGTTGTTTTTGTTGAAGTGTGTCACGAGCAGAGTTAGGGTCTTGGGGAGCATTCGACTGCACGAGAGGCAGCTAACTCACACTCGGACACAACCACACAAGAAAAGTATTAAACAACTAGAGTATCTATATATGTCAGGCCGGTCAGGCCATGTTTTACATAAATATTAATAAACAAAACTAAAGACAATAGAGGTATATTCAAAGCAATAAATTCTAATTACTAACTTAATCTATGATATTCATGTAATTATGGTTCCTTATTGGATGTACTGCAATCAATAGCAAATAGGTATATTATACGAAACTAGATATCAATTTAAAGTGACAGTTGAGTCGCCACTGGCCAGTCGCCAGGCAAACTCTCCCTAAATCATATGGGCTTGACTGTTAGGAGAGCCCAGTACGTTCCAAGCCTACAGAAGCACACTTCGGCTTGTAGGTAATTACGCAGTTGCAAAAAACTATTTATATATATGCACAATCATTATTCAATTCATCAACAATGTGCCATATTACTTCAATCATACTATGGAAATAATTCTATAACACAGGCCACTCGTCGTCGAGTGCCAGCTGGGGTTTCCTTAGACTTCCTATGAGGCTGTGGTTCTCTCTCTATCTCTGATCTTCTATTATGCTTGAACAAATAAGATATATTACCATTGGTCACGCCTACTGGTAGGCGCGAACATCAAAATAGCGCAGCGTGGGCTTTCAAAGGTCAGCCCACTCAGACCTTTCTTTCTAGAGCTCAGTCAGTCCGTTAGCAAGGACTTCTAGTCTTCAAATCACAGTTCAGGTACTGGCCAACCGGAGATACTTCACGACACGATGCTTCTGCTCGTCTGTATTCAATAAATCTGAACGTTACACGATGTTTTATACTATCTAACTACCCAGCAGTGCTAGTCCGCTGGCCCAATTAGTTCAGCTATCTCATTGGCCGAAACCTCCCACCATTTTAATTGTAGTAATACGTCTGCACTATTCTACCAGCCAGTTAACGTGCAAAAACTTGTCTAGTCATACTTAACAATGTCAACTATCCCCACCTTGTTTCACCCCTACTCCATTACTTATTAATCACGAACATTAAAACCGACAAGCGTGAATCTAACAGTTTAACTTTACATTTATTTACTCACCAACTATAATTCGCGAGGGCCGTTCAAGGCCACCAGCCAATTTCTCATGGCCCTGGTAAAACAACAACAACTCACTCTCTGCGTGAGTTTTAACAACATCCGAATCATGACAAAGTGCAGAGACCGGAATGTAAAAAAAAAAAGAAAGAAAGATGCACCTCTAGCGCAGATGGACGAACAAGAAGGGGTAAGGGAGGCATGGTTGTTCAAAGACCTTTGGGAGACAACCCCATATCCGCTGCATCAGCATACCAAGGATTGAGGGGAAAGGTCAAGTTGGGACCAACAGAGCAAAACGTATGATCATGCGACCAACAACACAAAAGATCACAATGTGATTCTGCCATAAGCCCTGGCGTGTTGATATCGTAGAATCGCTCATTACAGGCTCTTTGATTCTCTCCTCCCAACCTCCCCACCGTCTTTCTTTCCCAAACTTTGCCGGACCAGTGCGCTCGATTTAATCACTGCACAGAGGTCAGAAATTATATGATACCGACACTCCAGGCACCTCGCGATTCATCCTCAGGAGCGGTAAGGACAGGCTTCATTAATCCACAGACAAAGACTCTGGACCTGAATATGGATAACCGAGTTGACTTAAAAGTTCCTATCGGTGTTTTCCGCCTGGAAACCGCTTTTAATATGGCCAGCTTTCATATTGTATCTTGGGACAAGAAGCGCATATTACAGCTTTCGGCAAAGAATCTGATGGTGCGCTCATTTGTGATGTCGTATAAGATAAACATGTTGTACATGCACTGTTGTCATTGACATAGATTCCATTTAATCGGCGAAAATTTCCGCCTATTGTCATAGAGGTGAAGAGATTTGTCCTGGAAACAGTTATTCATAAAAAAACACACTTGAGTCCCTGTTCCCCACAGACCTTCATATTGTTTGTGCCCATCGTCGCCCGACGACAGCGGGAGATAGCGGCGTCCCATCATTTTTGGGTCCACAATGCCAGGGACTCTTCCACGTAGAACAACCAGTATGGCTGGGCTCCTATTTACACCCCAACTGTCTCACGGATAATGAGCTTTCGAGATAACGAGTGGGTTTCTTAAAATGAAAATTGAGCAGAAAAGAAGGTTTCCGGCTTGTTGATAGCTCCTTCTTCGGTGCCCAGGATCATTAGGGGGTCTCTTTTAGTCACAAGATCACTCGTTTCCCTCACCGCGGGATTGCTCCGCCCCTGTGGTAGCTTAAGGCTAAATTCACATTGTCAAGCTCTCGTTTCGCCTATTGTAGCTATATGATACATGACACTTTACGGCACATTCCTCCTCTATATTCTGACACTTGACACATGAAAGAGAAAAAATATATATTAAAAAAAGGGGGAAAAAACCTGTTTATCGCTAGAATGCGTGAGAGTGTTTAGGAACAATAATAACATAAACATCACGGTCCAGGCGGGCTCGGGGTTCATCTGGCAACGATGCTTGGCTTGTGAACTTTGTATAATCTATACCAAGAATTCCACACACGTGTATGGTACTTGTAAAACTACACAGCTGTGACACATTGAAACTAATGACGAACAAGATTTGAAACACCATGCCGATGTCGAAGTTTTGTAAGCTTATCACGTTAGGCGAGCCGCATAATTATGCGTTTGGAGTTCCACCATATCGTGCTGATTTACCTATGCCGTACAACATTTAAAACCTGTGCCAGAGGAAAATCCTAAGTATTTCAAACGACACTGATATCTTACCGCCTTACAAATGTGTTGCGCGTCTCCCCGCGTCGTTTTCCAAGCCCAATTCCTAGTTAAGAATAAATGGCTCTGCAATTTTTAAGGCCAATTTCAAGGTGTAACCGTGATATTTAGAAAGGTGGATTTGGTGCCTGGGATCAGATTCCGCCTGGATTGTCACTGATGCTTCTTCTTCATAAACTGGGCGATAGGCCTAGACCTACTTGAGATCAGGTTTCTTCGGGCGCATGCCACCATAATGCATGCACGACATGAGAGCGAATGGGGCCAACTTCACCTGTCGAGTTTCTTTTAATGTCATCATTTTGCAAAGAACATTTTCTTGGATTTAAACAATAGTCTCTATAATAAACTTCTAAGAAAAAAACAACAATGAATTTTAAAGTTTTCAAAATAATTAAAATAAACAATTCGTGCATCTGGCGGTCTTTGTGATTGTAACAGCTGAGGTTGTTCTAGCACGTTATAGTAGGGGGGAGTTAGTTGATATAACTACAACCCTTTAGAAAACGAAACTATTACAGCTGTAAAGTAAATAAACACGAAATCCGACGATAGATTAAATAATACTAAAGTTTAATAACTGTATAGTGAACAATAAATTACTAGGAAGACACCAGCGAAACTAAATATCTACGCCACAAAAAGGAAACTCACTTACTCACCCCCCCAACCACTCACACAGGTCTATATATATAAACATTCCTACAGAAAGTTCCCGAAATAAACGTTACCTTTGCCCTCGCACAAATTAACCAATCACGCATCAATACGTTATCAGGTTACATCACTCAAGGCCAAATCTGGCGTAAACATTCTTATCCACAGTGTTATCGAATGTTCGGGAACATACTAATATTTACTGAACGAGTCAAAACACCTGACAACAAGCGAGCGAGGAAAAAAACTACTCACTAGGAGAAGAAGGTCAGGTCACGGAGTACAGTACACTCTAGCGGTTGTCAAGAAGAAATGAACACATGCTCACCAGTGTAACAAGAAAACGGGGGAGGGCAAGGGATAGCTTGCAGATGCTACACAACTCCCCAATTTAAGTTGAATATTTTCAACTCCGAAACATTATTCAGCGTCTGCAATATCTTGAAATAACAATCTTACAGTACTCCACATCTCACAAAGGTAGTTGCTAATTCTATTACAATTATTAACAATTTCAGTGCCTTCCCAAATTTCATCGCAAATACAATACAATGCAATATCCTTTGCATCACTAATACCATAACTAATACAATACCGTCATTGCTTCCCAATAGTAGACAGTAGGCCTACTAGTCAAAATAACACAACGCCACCACTGTGGTGAAACAATGGTCAATGATATTATTACAAATCATATAAGGTGAAACGATGGCCCATCGTTTACATAATGCTTCGTGCACGAATCATAGCATATAACTTGTTGTACATAACATGGTTATCTCCAAAATGTGTAACTCATACGTACAATCGCAAAAATACCAATACATACCGACCACTGGTTAGGGTCTTTCTTCATCATATTAGGTCAAAACAAGTTACAACATTGCAACATAACACAAACACTGCTTGCTCGCAGTCCCCATTAGGGTTACATTTTCCAAAATTTACACCAAGTTCCATTGGTAACTAATATGACATAGCATAAAATCAAAATGTGACTAACACATCATGACTCTCTATCAGCCATCAATTCAATATTCAGTTACAGATGAACTATGTCCCCAATTACAGTACAATACTGCCGTCCTAGCAATTCATCTAGTAGGCAAAAGTATGGGTTACAATGCATTTCACTGATAGTGTACTACTTTAAAATACCCTGCTCAGGGAATCGGCACAGACATTTTCTCTGCCTTTTACGTAGTGAATCCTGAATCGATAAGACTGTAAAAATAAACTCCATCGTAATAACTTTCGACTGTCAAACTTGGCAGAGTTCAAAAACTCTAATGACCGATGGTCAGTTTGGAGCACAAACTCCTTTCCATACAAATACAAAGTAAACTTTTTTACAGCCCAAACAATAGCTAAACATTCGCGCTCTGAGACCGAATATTTTGTCTCACGAGGCAATAGCTTACGACTAGCATATGCCACAGGGTACAACTTTCCCTCGTGTTCCTGCATAAGACTAGCGCCTAATCCGCGATCTGATGCATCAGTTGCTAAGACAAACTCTTTGGAAAAATCTGGCAAACATAACACGGGTTTGGAGATAATGACATTCTTCAAAGAGGTGTACGCTTTCTCCTGCGTTTCATCCCACTGAACTATATTGGGCTGACCCTTTCTAAGTAAATCAGACAATGGTGATGCAATCGCTGAAAAGTTAGGAATAAATTCATGGTAATATCCCACTAATCCTAAGAATGCTTTCACTTCCTTCTTAGTGGTGGGTCTGGGTGCGTCTCGTACCTTACATACATTCTCTTCTAACAGGCCAATCATACCTTCTCCCACTAAGTGTCCAACAAAGTCTACTTCAGACGTTCCAATCAGACACTTCGATGGTCTTGCAGTTAATCCAGCTTGGTCCATCCTCTGCAGTAAGTCCTTGAGAGTCTTCACATGCTCGTCGAATGTCTCTGTATGAATCAGCAGGTCGTCCACATATGCTGTCACATTGTTCATTCCACGGATCAATGGCTTTACGATCCTGTTCAGCGTGGCTCCTGAGTTCATCATCCCAAAAGGCATCCGAGTGAATTCATAATGTTCGCCCATGGTGACGAACGCCGTCTTGGGAATGTCTTGCTCTCGAACTTTCACTTGCCAGTATCCCTTGCTCAGGTCAATCCGAGAGAATAATTTTCTTCTCGATAGACTCTGAAACACTTCCGATGGCGCTGCTGTCGGATGAGGGTCGAATACTGTGATCTTGTTTAACCTCCTGTAGTCGATGCAGACTCGGTTGGATCCGTCCTTCTTCTTGACGACAACAACAGGTGAAGCATAAGCTGATGAGCTCCTTCGAATGATGCCCAGCCGTCCCATGGTGCTAAGCTCCTCCTTCAATGAGTCGCGCATAGCGTAGGGCACCGGGTATGGTCGTTGACGAACTGGTACTTCTGTCGTCAGGTCGATGCGATGTTCACCCAACTGACAGCATCCAGGGAGATTGGTGAAGACGTGCTGGTAATTCTTCACCACATCGCAGAGTTCTTGACGTTGTTCCGATGTCAGTTGCGTTCCATACTGGACATCTCTGTAGCCTTCATTCTGGTCCCAGCTTCCTAGGTCGGCAAGGTCCTCCGTCGTTCCACCGTTGTCGCCTTCCAGGTCGCAGTCCTCGATGACTGTCATGCCAGCTGACTCCACGGGTTGACTCTTGTCTATCAGGTCGTCCTCTGCCAGTACAGTCTCAGCACTATCACCGCCGCCGTCCTTTATGGCGTTGACATGTCCAGGCGTGATATCTCTCCTACTGTTGTCCATCCCACACATCTCGGTCACAATAGGTCTCGGTTCCATTGCCACTGCTGCTGCTTTTGACGTCCTTGGAATGTATCTCTTGAGGAGGTTGGCGTGCAAGGTCTTTTCTTTTGCACCCATCGTGACTCTATTGTCGTTAACACCGACAACTGAGACTACCTTATATGGTCCCTTCCATTGGACTAGGAGCTTGTTAGTGTTCGTCGGCAGTAGCACCAACACTTCATCTCCGGGGCGGAACTTCCTCTCTCGCGCCTTCCGGTCGTAGTAGGTCTTCTGTCTACCTTGAGCCTTGGAGAGTTCTTCCGTCGCTAACTTCCATGTGTCCTCCAGCCTCTCACGTAGTTCCATGACGTACTGGTAACTGGTCTTCGTTTCCGGCTCCTCTACATCCTTGGTCCATAGTTGTCGTAAAATGTGCATTGGTGTAACAGGGTGATAGATTGGCAAGGTATAACTAGTAGTTATAATAATATTGTGCCTATAACTAGCGTGGGAAGATAGTTAACGGCGGGGAGACAGAGTCATTGTAGGCCAGAGGGGGAAAGTATGGGATGCAACTGAAGCGCTTTGACACCCGAAAAGGGTAGTGTTTACTTGACCGCCGTACTTGTCGATCAGATCACCTGGGAATTGCTTGGGGGGTAGAGCTGTTTCAATAGTATTTGACGTGGAGCCGACGGGGGTGGCTATTAGGATAACTAATGCACACTCGGTGGGCGTCTTGGGACGCTACCTGACTGGGTATAAATCCCCGAACGCTCCTTCCAACTTCAGACCGCTGAGAGCACTCACCAGCTTCGTGCCGAAGAGGAGACCACAACTGCAACTGTAACTTTGTACTAGTCTTGTGAGTGGGGAAGGTCAGGGAACCCGCAAACATCCTTTGTCAGAGCGTGGTATCTTTGGTATCTTGTCGGCATTTGGGCTGTTGCTGAGTGGTAAGTTAATTGTACGATGTATGTGTATTTTACTTAATGTTCATGATTGTAGAACCTAAATCTAGTGGGTTTACTTTGGTATAACTACTGCCTCTGAGAGAGTCACGGAAACGCCGTTATATATATGTTACGAAACCTTATAGGATGGGGTCCGTTAGAGAGAGCGTTATTCTTCGTGGGGAACGTGTAAATATCATTAAAACTGTATTGATCGTTTATTCTATTGCCTATATGGGAGCCTATGGAGTATGGGAGCTGCAGCCTGACTTATAACAGTGTTAGCGGTTAAAAGTGTTAATGATGAATATCCGTCATGGAGTAAGTATGGAAGTCATGCCTTCCAGCAGTAGATTAGGACTTTGCGATTGTTTTTCTACAGAGGAGGAAGAACAACACCTTCTTGGCTTCTCAACTTCTTGTACTTTGATTAACGACATCGTGGCTTCTTGGCTTCCCGACCTATTGGTACCTGCCGATACCTGTTGATCTAACTGCGCAGTCAAGCCAGGGTAGAGAGGAAGAACCAGTGCCCAGATAGCGCCATACACCCCTAAAGGAGAGGTTTCCTTATGCTGAATGTTCCCATGTGTTTTATAAAATGTGCTAGAGATTGAATATTACGAAGCCATTTAATTAGCATGTACTGATTTGCATCAACTTCATTCCATCGAAATTCACATGAAATTGTATGACCTATGTTCCTATTATTATTGAATGAATTAATAATTATTGTATATATGTAAGCAATACAGATATCGTTTGTTATAACTTATAGAAGAGAGATAGTCGATTATTTAGTGTGTTTGTGCCGTGCCCATCACGGCTGGTGTCAGAAGAAAGTTAGTGAGAGAAAGTGGAAACATCACAATTGGTCCTCTCACAGTTCTCCCATACAGCAACTCGAATGGGGCAAACTTGGTCGACTCTTGGGGAACTTCACGATATGCGAAGAGCAGCGGGTTGATGTATCTGTGCCACTGCTTGGGTTGCTCTGCGCACAGTCGTCTCAATGTTTTCTTCAGCGTGCCGTTGAATCGCTCCACCAACCCGTTGCACATAGGGTGGTAGACTGTAGTGGCCGACTGTCGAATTCCCAGTAGTCTATTCGTTTCCTTCATGACATCTGACATAAACTGGGTCCCTTGGTCCGACAAGATCTCTTCGGGCACACCCAAACGGCTGTAGATGTTCACTAAGGCTTCTGCTACCGTTTCTGCGTCGATCTTCTTCAAGGGTGTGGCTTCGGGGTAACGAGTAGCGTAGTCTATATACACCAGGATATACCGATGTCCACCTTCACTTGGGGGGTCGATAGGTCCTACTAAGTCCACGGCCACTCGCCTAAATGGTACGTCCACTACTGGCATACTCTGCAGGTGCACCTTTGGGGTCGCTCCTTTGTTCACCGTCCTCTGGCATATGTCGCATGAGCGGCAGTATCTCGCGACGTCACCTTCAATTCCAGGCCAATAAAAATTGCTCATAACTCTGTCTTTGGTTTTCTTCACGCCGAGGTGTCCTCCGAAGATCGAGTCGTGGGCTACACTCAGTACATACTCTCTCAGTTTTTCGGGTAGTACCACTTGCCTTATAACCGTCGCCTGTCTCAGGTCCTTGTAGATCCGGTACAGTACTCCTCCATGTTTCTCAAAATGAACAGATTTATTGCCTCTATTAGTTGGGATCTTCTTCTGCTCTAACTTCCTAATGACTTCGTCTTCTTCTTGGAGTCGGATAAGTTCCTCTCTATCCACTCCCGCGTGCCGTTCTGCCCTCGGCACCTTCAGCGACGTAGACCGGTCCTTCCTCTTTTCCTGGGCCCTCGTGGTCACCGCTCCTACCATCACCTCAGTATCAGGGTCGTACGGATCCTTCGCTCCGTCCACGTTCCCGACTACTAGGTCCCAGATGGTCTCCGGGAGACACAGCGCCGTCACTTTGCCCGTCAGGTAAGGCGTCTTCACGTCGATAACGGCTTCCTCCGCCGCTAGCAAGGAGTTATCGATCCTCGCGATAAGTTTCTTCCCACCGGTGAGCTGTCCGTCGTCCACCAGTGCTCGCCGCACCACTACACCTTCACAGCCGGTATCTCTTAGGACATCTACCGCTCGATTTCCAATCAAGCCCTTCATCACTGGTAACTTCAGTTTCTCCACGGTCCTTCCGTCACTGCATCCTCCGCACGTAACAGGCACCGCTAACTGTAGCTTCCCGTCCTTCATTACCGCTTGAACGTTGATGCTGGTGTCAGCCGTCGTCACATCTTGTCTTGACGACTCGTCCGCCGCTATAACTACGGCCGCCGCCGCCTTGTTCGGCTTGCCTCGTCCCATATCCTTCTGGGCTGGACACATCCTCCGAACGTGGCCTGGCTTTCCACAAAGGTAACATTTCAACTCACCTTTGTCGTTTAACTTTGCACGACACTCCGTCGCCTTATGTCCCGGCCTCTGGCACCTATGGCAGACCTGTGGGCTTCTGTCTCCGTTGGGCCTCTGTCGCACTGGCCGGCTCTGCAGTCTGGCGCTCCCGCTGAGCGTCCGGTTCCTCGCTACCAGGTACGCCTCCGCTGAATCTGCGATGTCCTGTAGCGTCTTTGGTTTCCTCTCCCTCACATGGGTTGCAAGGTCTGGTGGGCAGGCATCCATGAATTGCTCTCTGACGAACAGATCTCTCACTCCTTCGTAGGTCTCCTCCGTCTTCGACAGCTTTATCCACCTTTCTAGATAGGTCTTGATCCTGGTCAAAAACATTCCAACATCTTCTCCATCTTCAGGCTTACCTTGTCTGAACATGAGTCTGTATCCGTCCTCTGACAGGTTGTACCTCTTCTGCAACGCTTCCTTGACCTTGTCGTAGTCCTTGGCTTCGTCGATCGGTAGTCTGCAGAAGCACTCCAAAGCTCTCCCGGTCAGCAGGGCAGACAGTGATGTCGTCCAGGTGGATCTGGGCCATTCAGCTGTCTCAGCAAACCTCTCAAACCGCAGCAACCAGCTATCCAGATCGTCCTTCTTGTCCTGAAATGCAGGTAACTTGGGTCTCTTAGAACTGGCGTGGTCGTCGGTCTTCTGCGCTGAGTCGTTGCCTCCACGTTGCTGGCGGATCTTCTCCATCTCCAACTCGTGGTTCATCTCCTTTTCCCGAGCCTGTCGTTCAGCCTCCTTCTCCCGAGCCTGTCGTTCAGCCTCCTTCTCCTGTCGTTGAGCCTCCAGCTTTCTCTTTCCAGGCCTTCACGGAGGTAGTCCCGTCTCTCCTGCCCAGTGAGCTCCATAGCGTCCGCTTCCTGGCTAAGCCTTCCAATAACCTCCGACAAGTTGTAGATAGCTTGTCGATGATATTCTACAATAAACTATGTAAATAAATCTAGTAATTTTGATCTGGTCCGCTCGAATATGGTCGGATCCCGGACGAGCCCCCAATATGTAACAGCTGAGGTTGTTCTAGCACGTTATAGTAGGGGGGAGTTAGTTGATATAACTACAACCCTTTAGAAAACGAAACTATTACAGCTGTAAAATAAATAAACACGAAATCCGACGATAGATTAAATAATACTAAAGTTTAATAACTGTATAGTGAACAATAAATTAGTAGGAAGACACCAGCGAAACTAAATATCTACGCCACAAAAAGGAAACTCACTTACTCACCCCCCCAACCACTCACACAGGTCTATATATATAAACATTCCTACAGAAAGTTCCCGAAATAAACGTTACCTTTGCCCTCGCACAAATTAACCAATCACGCATCAATACGTTATCAGGTTACATCACTCAAGGCCAAATCTGGCGTAAACATTCTTAGCCACAGTGTTATCGAATGTTCGGGAACATACTAATATTTACTGAACGAGTCAAAACACCTGACAACAAGCGAGCGAGGAAAAAAACTACTCACTAGGAGAAGAAGGTCAGGTCACGGAGTACAGTACACTCTAGCGGTTGTCAAGAAGAAATGAACACATGCTCACCAGTGTAACAAGAAAACGGGGGAGGGCAAGGGATAGCTTGCAGATGCTACAGTGATAGATCAAATGTCTGAGCTACTTAAAGTCGTCTGAGCCACTGAAAATTCTGTGACGGTAAGTCGTGCTCTATCATCTCTCTGACTGGTTGCTTTTGGAGGACAATGTTGTGATTTGTGTTGCTTGGGGTGAGAGAAGGAAAAAGTGGCAGAGATACGCACCCTTTCTGCGATCGCCTTCTTGCACAACGCTCAGGTTGTATCCTATTCATCACTGGATCTTTATTGCCGGAAAATGCTTTGCGAAAGAACAGCACTATTCGTGTAGGAATTTCGAGACATTCATCCATAAAGCGCCCCCCCCCCCCATGTCTCCTAAAAGACAATGAATACTTTGCTTTTCCGGACTATGCTGGTGTATCTCGTGTTTCTTTCGGGCTAAACAGTTGCACTAGGATTTGAGTTCTTGTTTGAGTGACAGTCTGTTTTACAATATTGAGTTTAAGCACATACAGCAAGACAGATTCACCTTAGATTACAACAGGGGAAAGAAAGGACTGGGCACGTCCAAACGTCTAAAGTTGTTCTCCAACTTGTTCTTGCTCAGTGGCTTATAATTATTAATTATATTTGAGCCCCAGGAGCCTTTGCATGGCAATCTTTGTGAACATGTTACATGTAGCTTGATTTATGACTGCTTTCACTACATTAAATGTTCTAAACCAGTGATTCTCAACGACGGCGATATCGCCCCCCCCCCCCATGCGATTTTGAGTGGGGGGAGGGGGGCGAAAACGAAGAAAAGGGCGACAGGGAGTCGAAACGACCAAATGGGACGATAGGAAAAAAAAAATCCTTTGGTGAGGATTTGATGAAAATATTGTCTGACATAATTTTGCCACAATGTCTACGTGCTATTCTTTTTACGTTTAAATCTATTTGCTAGTCTGCTACACAAGAAAAAAAATCCTCGCAGTAACATGTTTTTCAAACTCCTCGACCATTCAGAACTACTTGTAGGCGATAGTAGTTTACCCAGCCCGCCGGACCCCCCTACCGCAGTCTGTAAAAACAGGGTGAAATACAACATTCTAGATTACCAATAGTAATACCATGACTGTGTCATAGTCGTGGACAGCAGCCACACGTGTACAGCTTGGTTCACTTCTGATTACTGTCACCTTTCGCTTGAGATAGTCTCCACAATACACATATTTCTTCCCTTGTTGTCAATATGAGATGTAGACGAGAAAAAGAAATGTCGACAATGTTGAAACGTAGCAATGAAATCTAGATACACATGATTCCAAAGATCTGCGGGATGTAAGTGTCCCTAACTGGATTATAAATCCTTATGAAATGATGCATAGTCTCCTCCTGAGCCATTAGCGAGAAGAAAATGCTCAATCTGTAGCACTGCCTTGACTGCCAGGGCATTTTCAAACAAGAGGTCTACACAGTTTTATGGACAAAACATGAGGGCATTCTGTTCTTCTCCCGAAGTGGATGAAGCCTCGTGTGGTGGCCATCCATCTTGCCATCTTGTGGGAAAAAACAACAAAATCAACTTAAGTGCGGTGTCGAGTCGAGACGACAAAACAGAGAAGCATGTTTATATTATGTGACAGGCGTGATCATCGTTAGCTTCTCAATGAATCTGACAATACGAAACTAACTATATACATGTAGATACATCAACCATAGGGGAGCCACTGTCTTGTTAAACAGTACATTATGCAGGCTTTATAAACAGGAAAAAAAACCAACTGTTGGTGTGTCATGATTCAGATGTTATTAAAACTCACGCAGAGAGTGTTGTTTTTTTACCAGGGCCATGAAAAATTGGCTGGTGGCCTTGAACGGTCCTCGCCAAATTATAGTTGGTGAGTAAATAAATGTAAAGTTAAACGGTCAGATTCACGCTTGTGGGTTTTAATGTTCGTGATTAATAAGTAATGGAGTAGGGGTGAAACAAGGTGGGGACAGTTGACATTGTTAAGTATGACTAGACAAGTTTTTGCACGTTAACTGGCTGGTAGAATAGTGCAGACGTATTACTACAATTAAAATGGTGGGAGGTTTCGACCTATGAGATAGCTGAACTAATTGGGCCAGCGGACTAGCACGCTGGGTAGTTAGATAGTATATAACATCGTGTAACGTTCAGATTAAGTGAATACAGGCGAGCAGAAGCATCGTGTCGTGAAGTATCTCCGGTTGACCAGTACCTGAACTGTGTGCTTTGAAGACAAGAAGTCCTTGCTAACGGACTGACTGAGCTCTAGAAAGAAAGGTCTGAGTGGGCTGACCTTTGAAAGCCCACGCTGCGCTATATTGATGTTCGCGCCTACCAGTAGGCGTGAGCAATGGTAATATGTCTTATTTATTCAAGCATAATAGAGATCGGAGATAGAGAGAGAACTACAGCCTCATAGGAAGACTAAGGAAACCCCAGCTGGCACTCGACCACGAGTGTCCTGTATCATAGATCTATTGCCATAGTATGATTGGAATAATATAGCACATTGTTGATGAATTGAATAGTGATTGTGCATAAAATATAGTCTTTTGGCAACTGCTTAAATTACCTACAAGCCGAAGAGTGCTTCTGTAGGCTTTGAACGTACTGGGCTCTCCTAACATTTAAGCCCATATGATTTATGGAGAGTTTGCCTGGCGACTGGCCAGTGGCGACTCAACTGTCACTTTAAATTGATATCTAGTTTCGTATAATATACCTATTTGCTATTGATTGCAGTACCTCCATAGTTACATGAATATCATTGGTTAAGTTATTAATTAGAGTTTTTTTTTTGGTTTGGACATATACCCCTATTGTCTTTTGTTTTGTTATTAATATTTATGTAAACTATGGCCTGACCGGCCTGACATATATACGCTCTAGTTATTTAATACTTTTCTTGTGTGGTTGTGTCCGAGTGTGAGTTAGCTGCCTCTCGTGCAGTCGTAACATCCCCAAGACCCTAACTCTGCTCGTGACATGGTGCATTTGACGAAGAACGCATCTATTTTTGTTTATAATGGACAGTCAACCTTTTTATTGCCATTCATATAGCTTTGAAGAAGCTAACAAAGTAACATCAACATTTGTGTGTAATCTGTTTACTTGTGATTATATGGGTGGAGTAAGAATTTGGAGGGGGTAGACGGAGGCCATGAAAGAAAATTTGGGGCCTAAGTGGGCAATTGCCTGAAAAAAGTTGAGAACCACTGGTCTAATCGCATGGTTTTCCGCCAAAACAGGCGAGGCTACAATGATCCAGCGCCAAACATTTCTCTTTTCACACTGAGATCTCTCGACAAACCATCTGTGTTTCTGTTGTGTACTGACCACGCAGAATCCTTTTATAACTAGTCCGACACAGTAATTGTATTTCGTTTAGCAAAAATGAGTTTTAAACCCATGTGCCATCACCCGACGATCAGCGTGCTACTCTGTGCTGTAATCTCTATTTTTGTTCATCACTTGGCCACTGATACGAGATTACGATATTGGGCAAGCACATGTATCATTCACAGAGCGTTGACACTTAAGCTCTGAAGAGATTGAATTAACAGATGGCCGTGTGGCACGGTTTAGTGAAAAGGAACCACTCATTGACAATGTGCCTTCCAAGCTGGGTCTAATCCTCCACTCCCTAAAGGGTCCAGTGATTACGAAATCTAAAATGTTGCGTCTTATTCAGATCAGAACTTAACCGATGTCTTTTTATGAAGGCCTGGGTGTCCCCCGCGGGCGCTAATGTTATTAATGATTCGCTCAAGAATGGAATCCACTGTGAGCTTGTCAGTTGTAGCACCCTTTGTAGGCGTTGTTGTTCCTCCGTCCCCGGAAGGCAATCATTTTCTCACTCAACCACTTTCTTTGTCCGAAGCTGAGAGGAAACAGAATTGGCTAATCTCATCAACAATGTGGTTATTTTGACAAAACATTGCCTACTGCATCCAAGACCTTTGCAATGGGGGGAAAGTCCAAGTCCGCACGTCCCTTCTCCGTTGTCTTGGTTGAATCTGTGCAATGAAAACCGAGGCACGAATTGGCACAATATGAACAGCCGCTGAAAGAGAAACAGAAAGCGAGAGCCAAGTGGAGGGGAATGGATTAAGACGGCTTTGAATTAACACCGCAGGGTTACATTGAAGAATGTGTCCTGAAGGATTAAACTGCACATTGCTGCATACAACTTCACGCTTATTGCGACACTGCCATCGTTCGTGATAATTGCGGTGGCAAATTTTAATTTGCTGCCAAATGACACCCCAGAATATAAAAATGCCTTAAGCTGCAGAAAACTGTCTCGTAAATTCTGGCAGCTCTGTCTTTTTTATTTTTGTATAATCACTACGTTTTTCAAATGACATCATGATCTCGGAGATCATGTCAAGATTCCAATCTCTGAGTCGCTTTTATAGGTGAACGAATTGCTGGATAGAAGATTCGATGGTTCTTAAATCGAGGAAGGAATAAAAGAAGGAATGAACGGATACCCTGACAGTTCATCAAACAAACGAATGATTGTCAGGTTTAGAGTGAACGAGAAAGTGACCATGTAGATGAATTGACGATAGAACGATGGAATGAAAAAGACACAGAAACACATGGGTGTAATAACATAATGAATTCATTGATCCAAACAGATCTCGGACCTTTAACTTAAGACATTTAATAAAATGCAGGAGGAGGTCTGCCCTGCCTGAATAGGTCAGCGAAGATATTCGAGGGGGTCAGTGTTGTATAGCAAGAGCTACTATAAACAGAATATGAAACGTAAGCGCGCACACAGGCCGAAATACAGTACACGACAACAGTCATCGTCCTGTAACTCAGACTGACTCGCTGGTGCCTGCCGGGCCATCAAGTAATCGCCTTGTCCAAACATTCTGTACTCACAAAACTGATTTGAAATGGTGAAAGAAACGAAAAAATTAATTGGCGAGAAAAATATACCGCCTAATTTAGTTGATAAATTATAACGTTCTTCAAACGAGAATAATAAGCACTTGATAAGACGTTCATCGTATGGACACTGGGGCTTCGGGGGGTCAGGCTCAACAATTTTGGCTTTAGGTCATCTACGCTCGAACATGTTCATCGTTTATCTATAATCTAGGTATCTTTGAAACATGGCTACGGATTAGACCATTATTTCTTATTTACCAGTATAAGACCTACGTATTATGCTTCATGCACCTTTTTTCCGTTTCCAGTTTTGATGCTGTTCGTGACATAATCTGAGGGGCGAGTGTGGGATAATAACATTGACAGACTTATTATGGTATGAGCGACAGGCAGTAAAAAGTTTGACTTTTCAATAATGAAATTTTTGGTATTAACTGGAATTCGTTAGTTTATTATTTTGGCATAAATCCACATGTCTGTGATTTCATTGCAGTTGCAGTTATGTCCAAAAACGAAATTTAAATTCATGTATTCAATGTTCCATCTCCGTATTCCGCCCTCCCCTTTTTTTGTGTGTTATTTTTCTATTCTATTGACTAATTATGGGATTATTTGTGACATTTTCCCCACGAATAGCAGTGCTCATTTACAATTGATTCACGCAAAGGTCAACGGGTACATTTCTTGGGTGCAACTCTGCCAGACCGGGTTTGTAGTTAGGCCCAGGTCATAAAGACCCCCAGGAGATGAGTTCTTCAGTACGTACTCTCGTTGATAGTGATTTCAATCTTGATGAATCACACGGAAGCAGCAAATATTTCATAAAGATCCTATGGAGGTGGACAGTAGATAAAGCGGAAGTCAATCCAAAATATATATATTTGGAGGGGGAAAGGGGGTGGGGTGGAGCAATGTTTTGCTTTGCATTGCAGCAGTAACTCATCGAACGTTTCGGTTTAGGGCATAAAAAATATTTCGAGACAGTGGATGGTCGTAAGTCATTGCAGAGCATACCATGTGCATATATAGAAATATTTGTGAAGTAATACGATAAATGAAAGTTTATACAACCCGCTATTGTATCTGAGATGTAGTTGGCCAACAAATAAATTGGGCAAAGACACCGAGATGTCTTCTGATGATGCTTTATACCTCACAAGAGTTCTGTCTGTCTGTTGTTTTTTTTTTAAACCAAATTTCACACTGAACATATCGCACACGCACGCACGCATAAACACTGCTGAAGTCTGATACTGCTCATTTAGATCACACATAATGCATGATTCACACCCTGACTGACTGGCTGACACATACTGATATTCTTTATCATACTTAGCAATCACTACAGACAAATCCAGGACTGTTGACAGAGACTTACGATGGGTTGAAAGTCGACAGCTGCTTCAGACACAACACTCAAAAGCCAACATAAGGCATATTTTGTTTTATGCTAAACCGCTGGTTTCAGACTATTATTTGCTGGTGGTTGGTGGGCCCTTCTGGCAGGATTTCCTCCGGTCCTATCGATTTATTATATTCTGTCGTCCTGCTTTTCCCTAGCAGAATGTGGCCGTATCATGTAGACGTGCTTTCCTCAAACTCAAACTAACATTTGCACTCTTACAAAAATGATGTCAAATCACACCCGAGAACGTACTAAATAACCCTGAATTAGATTATACGAGACCAACGTGATATAAAATAAATAAGGTTTAGCGCAGACACAATTATGGCACGAACAGAATATTTGGAACAGACATATTTATGGCACGAACGGAACATTTGGACCAGATATAGGTTTGTAGTAAACATTTGGTACTGAGACATATTTTACTCAGAGACACAACATATAGGTATACCCATAACTCACACCAAATCATGGCATATATTACATGCATTAGCTTCATATCAATTTTGACCTGTGACGTGTCCATGGAATGCTCAGAATATACCACCCCGAGGGCTGAATCTGGTCCAGACACCCTCAGAAATATTTGAAACATTCTTTTCTCAAGAGGGTGGGCCAAGTGTTCATGCTATGATAAAGAAGCTAAGAAAATAAGGTACGGATAGCGGTGTGGAGCGAAAATCGCTGCCTCGTTGGTACAATCCAAACGAGGTGGCCGCTTCGTTAGTCTATGTCAACAACACTTTTCCTTCCGCCGAGCGAGAAAGACTCTGAGCTCTTTCGGGTCCCGGGTAACTCATGCGTGTGGGACAATGGGCTAGCAATCATTGTGGAGGAGAAATCCCTTTGAGTTGTGGTATTGCCTGTAGAGCAGTGATCTGACCCAGGAGCGTAGGATGAATCCCTCACGAGCTTTGTCATATCTAGATAAAATGAGAATACGGAGGTGATAGATTTTGCCCAACAGTACCCTGATAACCGACTACCAATGGTGTTCCAGAATTCAATAAATAACACTGAGCCATATAATTCACCCCCCCCCCCCCCCCCAAACAAAATTGGAAAAATTCTTGAATATCTTCACATCTGATCTGAAGACGAAACCAAAATTGCGGATCCCGAGGGAAGGCTGTCAGAAAAAATTGCCAAAGAAAACGCCACGGCCCTACCTAAACAATGAATGGATTGATTCAGTAAAAACTTTCTCTGGGCAGACAGGAATGTCTCTCTTGGGGTAGACAGACATAAATTCTAATACAGTTTGACCTTGTTTACGCGAATGAGCTTCACCTGGACAGAGAATTATGGCCTTTTCAGAGGCAAATGACCTAGTTCGGTGTTCTCTTTTTGCCTTTTGCTCCTTCCCTTGTTCTCTCTCTCCCTTTTCCCGACGTATTTGGTTTCTTCTTCTTTGAAAAAGATATGTTCATCTTCTTTCCTCTTCTACTTTCAACTACGTGTATTTAGGTTGTGCCTTAAGTCTCAGACCAAAGCATGTGAAGATAAGAATTTGAAATGGCATGCTCAAAATTACTCAGCTGCCTAGGAATTTGGAAACCTTTAAAAGGTCATATCTCTTACACTTTAGCACATCATATTCAACAACTTGTATTCCCCATATTAACAAATGGTGGAAGCCAGGTGTCAGAACAGATGTAATCATTGCTGAGTTTCACGGCAAATCACCTGCAGAAATACAACTTCAGATGAAGCCGGCAATTTAAGAGCACAGTGTATATAACTCAGCACATGAGGCTTTTAAATATTATTATCAGTTATTTGATTCCCAATGTGGAGAAATTAAACCTGCTACAAAGCGGGCACCCTATAAAGTATCTGGACAACTGCCTCTCGATCACTGGCCCCTCTCCCCGACCCCCCCCCCCCCACACACACACACACACCCACCACACAGCCTGAACAATTTCAACTCTCACCCAACACACACATGTAAATTAGCCCTGCCATCAGTTAGCTTAGTGAATTTACCAGGAAATAACTCAGATTATATACAATTGCTACCTAGGGAGGAGTATGAAAAGGGATGCTGCAGTGTCCTAAAATTTCTCTTTTACTGGTGTACAAAAGTATAGCGTGTCTTAAACTATGAACCGCGCAACTGTTGGCAATCGGTCACGAAGTTTACCATTTGGCGACGTTAGTCCTTGTTTGTTGTATTCCCATTTTCTGAAAACCTGGAGACATTTTGGTATGTTGAAGAGGGGTAACAAATACAGTCATGTACATACTTTGACACTTGGCTAACATGCACTGTGGCACTTATCCAACTGTTCCTATTTAGTCTAACTCGTTAGCGTATTACTGAAGCCCCAAACATTTAACGTTGAATTTCTCAGTTCTGCAAAAAGAAGTTGGAATAAACAAGAGCAAAGGTTGCGATTTTCTGACTCTAAAACCAAATAAATTACTTTTTAGTCTGGTTTTTTTATTTAAAAACAACAACAAAAACAGCAACAACAAACTTATCAGTAGATTCCCAAAATGTGGAACATAAAAAACTTCAATTTTTGGTCTTAATTGCTCGTACTAGCAAAGTAGTGTTAACACTGCAACGTCCACGCAAGGGATAATTCATTGCCAGCTCTGTTAGATGAGTCGGAAAAACAAAATATTCTGAGAATCGCTAGATGAAATAGTACATGTATACTGCTTGATCTCCAGGGAACATACACCACAACATGTTTTAACACTCTCTTACATCTGTAAATGCATGAGGCGGGCAGGGACAAATGGCTTTAATTTACATTTTTTAGACCTTTGATTTATGATCCACTGCTAATGGCAGTTTGTATACCTACATTTTGTATTTTCCTACATTCACTTTTGCCGTACTACGAAAAAAGACCTTATGGGCCAATTTAGGTTAAATTCACTGTTCAGTATCATAATTGTAGAATGGAATTTGAGTCTGCTCTTTTTTTTTTTCTGTTTGGGTTATAAGTGTGTAAGACAAAAAAAAAATAAAAAAATTCTTTTGATCATTATAAAACCGAAGTGGTTATTAAAAAAGTTTTTGTTTTTCAAGGTATGCCTTGGAAATAATGCCTGCGTTATTTTCAAGGCATGTTTCATTGACCAATCAGAAGCTGTTTCAGTATTAAGGTTGGCGACGTTTATGCATCCTATTCCGATTTTATATCAAAGTTGGAAAAATATAAATCTGAAACCTGAAGTTAGTTTCAAGGTATGCCTTGTAAATTTAATAACGGCTTGCTTGACAAATCAGGCGAAAAGGGGCTGGGGTAGCCACTGGCGATCAATGTACACACAAGTAGGTATGCCTTGAAAATAACGGTGGAGTTAGTTTCAAGGTATGCCTTGTAAATAACGGCTTGCTTATAAAACGGAAATTACACAAAGAATAAAACAGCCCGAGTTGAGTTTGGGTTTTATGGCGTGTCGGCACGATGGCGGCCACTTTGCACCTTTCACGGTCTGTTTGGGCAGTTTATTATTGTTTCGTTTTCAGAGCTTCTAAATTTCACAAACAGAATTAAATAGTTCCATGTAAACTTTATTACACTGGCAAAATTTGTTTAAAAAAAAAAAAATTGGTCAAAAGTTGTTTTGTTTGGGAGTTCTACGCGAAATGTTCTTTGCGTCTCGGGTAAAAATTTATATTTAGCAAATACCGTTCATTTTCCATTAAACCTCAGATTTAGTAAGTGATGTTTTGTATTTTGCTCGCGTAAGTAGACCTAAATGTAGAGGTACGTACGCAGTGTGAAAGTATGCTAGTTGTCGGAGTGACGTGATTTTTCTCTGTAGACGGCATGATCTTGCGGCGGGAGGTAAATGTAAGGCTATTTGAGAACTGACGGAACATGGGCGTAGTGTGACTATGGATTCGAAGGGTATGATACCCATAGTGTCCATCGTAAACAAATTATGACACTCCACTGTGTGTGTGTGTGTGTATGAGAGAGAGAGAGAGAGAGAGAGAGAGAGAGAGAGAGAGAGAGAGAGAGAGGGGGAGAGAGAGAGAGAGAGAGGGAGAGAGAGACCTTATTTCCAGTTTTTGTTAAACTTACATTTTCCTGCGGGAGAGAAGAAAGAATCCCCAACCATCTGTCTAGTAGATTTGTGTGTGTGTATATGGGGGGGGGGGGGAGATAATAATTCTAGGCAAAGACCAAGCTTTTTTGTGGCCGATACCGGTACCTAATGTTACAAAATATTTTACATGTGCGAGACACAAATCAAAATGCATGGTGATCACCAGAGGTGAAACAAATTGAAAAAAAAAGCAACTTTTTAGGTAATCTTTTAGGTAGCTGTTAGGTGATCTTTTAGGTAGCTGTTAGGTAATCTTTTAGGTAGCTGTTAGGTAATCTTTTAGGTAGCTGTTAGGTAATTTTTTAGGTAGCTGTTAGGTAATCTTTTCAGACAGACATTTTCATAACATACACCAAACAATTATTATTCAGTCAGTTTATCATCATCCTCCCCTCTAGTTCCCCTCCCCCGGGAAAAAACCCACAAAAACACGCACACATAGCCCCCCCCCCCTTCCCCTACACACACCCACACACACAGATAGAAACAGTCTGAATATTTCACATTATGTCCTTCAGCAACAAATTATGGTAAACTTCATGGCACCCGTGGATTGGATCCCTGGAGCTCCGCCTCCATCCTTTACATTGTGTTGATGTGTGTGAGCGTGTGCTTGTGGGACAGGGAAACGAAAAGGGGGGTGGGGGTGGGGGATAGAACCCCACGCCATGCCAGCTTGTCTCCATACTATGCACCCAAAGGAAAATAATACAAATTTTATCAGGGGCGTATAGTCCAATTACAAACCAAATAAGGTACTGACTTTTACAGTGCCAGTGCCAGTGCCAGTGCTATGCACACCAGCTTTATTCAACACAAAGTCATTCAACAGGGTCTTTGCATGCACCAAAAATTGGAACGACCAGAGAGAACGTTTCCCAGAGGAAAACAAAGCATGACAAAACTCAGAAGTATTCACAATGTCATTAGGTTTGCTTGACTTCACACAAATCAACGAGTCATTAATTATCAGTCACGTACCATGCCCCGAAATGTCCAATCAGGCCCATAGTTTAGTTTACAAAGCTAGGTCCTTCAGATTCCCTGTCATGGCTTATTTAATCCGTTCTGTTCCTTTAATTAAAGTAAAGTACGCAAAAGTAATAAAATGCGAGCTAAGCAGATAACCGAGATGGGCGTACGAAGATATCTATCTGAAAAGATTAGCTGAAGGCCTGAGAGCAACAGCTATGTTAAATCAAACTTTGCTTGAAATAGTATTGTTGGTAGTATGGGAAACTATTTGAATAGCCCATTCTGTTAATGGCACTGTTGAAACGATTCCGGGCCTCGGAGCTGATCCAAGTGTGCTTGCGGTTCACTATTCCCAATACAACACAAGGGTCAGTTGCAAACATTGTTGGTTTTTTTTGCGTGCGTTTTTCTCAAAATCATCTTTTTCTCACAAAACCATGGTGTTGTTCTCGGGTCTTCGGTCAGTGCTTTTTAATTAACCCAAGAAAAACAACGACAACAACATCGACAGCTACCGTTTTTCAGTATGTTCCGTTATATAAACCCGGCTCTCGTGCTTGGCAGTTATGAAACTGATTCTATTTTCTCTCTAAACCAAACTGTTTGTAAAGCTTATCGGATAAGAAGATATATGTAGGCAAATAAACAAGAGGAAATGTCAATCAACTGATGATAATGATGAAGGGGAAGCTCATCTTTCGAAGCCGAACTCTGGGATTTAGTGTGAACCTCTTGCAAATCTCTTAATGTGCAAGACGCGCTTCTCACTTGTACAAAAGAATTGCATGCGCGTATGAGCGTAATAAAAATCCCTGTTCCTGCTCGTAACCTTATAGTTCATACCTTTGTCGAAGGATGCAGTTATGCAGATTTAAAAAAATTGCAAAAGCTTAAGTGAAACTTGAGAGAGGAGAGTATTTAAGACTTCTATCCCAAATGCCACTTCCAGACCAACTTTCTTCAAAGTCTTTCTCTCTCTCTCTCTCTCTCTCTCTCTCTCTCTCTCTCTCTCTCTCTCTCTCTCACACACACACACACACACAAATACACACACAAAAGAAATGAAGCTAAAGCAAGGTAAATATTTTCACCTGTTTGCTTGAGAATGAGGTGCCTTTGAACTGCATACTTGTGTGGCCAGGGTTGGCATGATTTAAATCAAGGTGATTTAAATCAAATGATTTTTTTGATTTAAATCACTTTGATTTTTTAAATTAAAATCAGTGATTTAAATCACTTTTTGATTTTTTTACTTTTTAAGGATTTTTTTTTTTCAAACTGCTTGTTTTTTATGTTTTTATTGTTCAAAAGCACTAGACTTAAAGGCACTGATAAGTAGGAGTGCTTCTCTATTATTATTATTATTATGCATCATTCAATAATTTCTGATTTTGGCTGATTCATACAACAGTTGGAGACTTGAATGTGTCGCAGGACACAATTCAAATATAACACCTTGAACAAAAATGTAAGTCTGAATTTGAATTTTGTGTACCTGTGTAAGACATTAAGACAGTCAAGTAAGTGAAAAAGGCCTATACTTTATTTCAAATAAACATCTTTATTTTTATAAAACAGTTAGTGAAATCCAGGCATACAGATCAGATCCAGAAAATTCTGATAATATATAAGAAAGGAAAACTTTCTACTCATTTTCAGTTTCAGTTGTCTCCAATTCTTTACTATTGAAGGCCCTGAACAGAAACACCAGTTTTGACGCTTTCTCATTCCCCAAGCGATTTCTCAACTTGGATTGAACAAGTCCATACGAGTAGAAAATTCTCTCCACTCCAGCTGAGGAAGCTTTGTCGACAAAATATTGAATGTATTATGTATTTTTAAAAAAATCAAAAAAATCTGATTTAAATAAAAAAAATCGATTTTTTTGATTTTTAAAAAAAAAATCTGATTTTTTTCCAACCCTGTGTGTGGCACACAGTGGCTACTACTGCTTCTGTACTACTACTGCTTCTGTACGACACCATAGCATTTCTTAATTGGCAAATTGTTCCTTGCTTATTTTTAACCCGCTTTACTGAGCGGGAAAGTCTTCGCCAAGATAATTAATGGGAACATGTGGGAACTAGTTCGATTACCCAGTCAATACCTTACTATAATGGAGCTAGAGGGTGAACGTCTAGCACCTAAAACTTCGTAACTACGTGACCACAGATTATGAAATTTTATGTACTGCTGCAATTTTTTACGACAAATTACGTGGGCGCATCTCTTTTGGACGAAATCCTGTCTTTAATATAATACATTTACTATCAATTTTTTTTTGAGAGGCAAAAAAGAGACCCATTGTTGTGGAGTAGAATCGAAACCTATGACCGGAAATTTCGTTCCTCAACTCTCTTTACACATTAGGGTCGAAAATCAACTTTAATTATCACATTTATGCGTTATCCGAGTCGTGGGTCAACTACTTGTTCAAAGAATCTTGCAAACGCATTATAAAGCTAATATACCTAGAAACCTGTCAATGCCCCATAAATTATAATATGTAGAGTTACAAAGGCGCTTAATTCAATGTTCCAACACTGCTGGATTAATTGGTATGATACTGTATTTCACAATCCCCGACATACTGTTCGCTAAAACTCGGGACAAAAAATTGGGAATTGGCCCATGCAGAGGCCATCTGATGTAAATTCAGTAAACACTTGACTATATGGCGACCATCATTATTATTACCACAATCGATTGTGCCTATTTTAAAATAACATGTCACGAAAGGTGTTCAGTAATACAGTGTCTAAACCGTACCCACTAAAAGTGTGCTAGTGGTAGAACTTTCTTTGGTGGTATGCCAGGGTCACCTTACGTGCCGTCACACTTTGCACTGAAATCTAGGGTCCAGGCGGGAAACACAAAGTGGATGAAAATACAGGGCAGGGTATTTAGCTTTAGCCTGGTAGTGTCTCGTATTTCAGGTTGGGAACACTCTTTACCTTTTCGGTAAATAATTTTTCATGATAAATGTTTCGTCTCCTTAAAATGACAAAGTTTTAACTCCTTTCTGTCAACTTTTGAGAAATCGAGGATTAAAGTTTCATATACTCATATCTTTTAGAGCAAAGATTTTTTTGTTTTTGGTAATACTTACAAATTACACACCGAATCTGCTTGATACTTTGACACACAATGGAGAAGGCCCGTAGAAGTAGTGTGTAGAGTGTAACTCAGTTCAGCCCAAAAGTGGAGATTGAACTTTGTCATTCTAAGGGAACGATTTATGTTTTCACAACCATTTCACCAGGTTAAGGGGCCATCCATAAAGTACGGACGTTAGTTTTTGGCAACTTTTTACCCTCCTTCCCCTTTTCTCCATGAAATGTACGCTTTTCATATGCTTGGTTTCAACCTCCTTACCCCTTCGCTTTTCCTCTTGTGGGAGATGGTGGACATGACATGAGCATAGTGACTGCTCATGACAAAATCTTGATGTTCTAAAAATTTAAGTAGCATTTTGCATAAGCTATTTATTGATTGTTTCGTGGATACATAGCCTAATGTATGTAATCTCACAACTCATTTAGTTGAAGAAAAGAATAATTATGAATTTATTACCATAATTGAGAAAGTAGGGCATGTTCGCCAGAATCTCTCTCCCCTCCCTCCCCCCCCCCCCCCCAAAACGCTACGGCTGGCCCCGAAATCAATTGGCAATTGTGTAAGTGTCAGAATTAACGGAAGAAATAGAATTCTATCAGGACACAAGAAGGTCACAATTTGTGTTGTAATCTATGTCAGGAGAATAACAGAGACATTTGCACCGATTCTGGATTTTGGCTAGCACTAGGCTTATCTATGTACAGAGCCGTGTTCCAGTCCAGAAGTCGTGCCTGTGTAACATAATTTGCTTCTTCATCGCTTGTCGGCCTCTTAAGTAGTACAGACCCATGCTTCATTTCAACTCGATGTCACAAAAAGACATTTTCTTCATGTCGTTATAGTGTACGTGACCTTTCAAAGAACAAAGGTGAGATTTCGGTAAGTCAACCTTCTGAAAGCAACAACAGACACAAACGTATTTCTAACATAGACGCAATATTTTCTAATCGGAAGGTACTTTGACTATTTCGAGTTTTTTTTATGAGGTCGGTAAAAGTAAAAAGCAGTCGAGCAATTATTTGTATAAATTATCAGTTTTAATACCATAAACATAAGGATGTAACAACTCTGCTAGTCATGAAATTCTCAGTGACGATACATTATGATACGTGATTTCAGAAATGTATCAATTTAAACAAAGAAAAATGTATCTCCTTAATAATATTTGAACACATTTGAACAGAGGAACTAGCGTACAAAGAAATTTCGCCTCATTCATGGGATTCTGCACCGGGTAATATTTATTAACATTTTGCTTAATTCCCTACTTCAACGAGAGAGTTTATATCCATATTTCTTAAAAAAATAAGATTCTCCTTTCAATTCCTATTCTTAAAACAATAACAATAACTTAAGAATAACGGTCCTCATTTCTCTGAAATGTTAGTACAGACAAGATCGTGGCAACAACTACCAGGTCTGTTATATCACACTCAATCTGTACGGCTTCTCTATCGCAGCTTTGAGTTTATCCTTGAAATATTGTAACACTTTCAGTGGCAATTCCATTAGTAAATGCCCCATCTGTACACGACGTGTAAAAATACAATCAAGAAGATGTACCATCATCCACAGCTTTCAGACCCATATCAATCGATGAAAACGCCACCCTCGAGTCGTCATTACCTCCTGTTGCGAGCCCAGAAAAGCTGTCAACGATTAATACTGCGCTGGGCGTGAACACATTTCTAAACAGGCTGTTTACGAATTTCCAGCTTAACCCAGCATTCCTTTCACAATTTCAAATTAATTTTCAAGTTTTTTTTTTTTCTTAGAGGATGTAAAGTTATAGATTGGAACTATTTTGCTTTAGCCTCAGGCACGTATTTTCTCTATGACAAGAGACTCAGTATGAAGCACAGTTACCTCCCCCTTATGACAAAGCCTCATTGGGATGCTGAGGTGGTAATCTGAGTTAACCAAATAGGCGTCCGCGAACAGGGAAGATCGGACGAACCTCGACTAATGAATGAAAGCAGAGGAGGGTGAGAAGAGGAAGGAGGGTTCGATATAGGCGTTCTTTTGTGAGAGCAAAAATACTGCGATTCGATTCCATAGACTTTAAGCCAAAGTATCCTAAAAACGGACCCTAAAAAAGTTATTTAAAAAAGTTCATGGAACTCTGACTTGCTATTGGCATATTATTTCATTTACATCAATGACACTGACACATAGGCCGCCATGCATGGCCCCGCCAATATACAAACCATTTTAAACTTCGGAGAAGCTCAGTTTCTTTGATTTCAATGGAAAGCTACCAGATATAATTAGTGCTATTTTCTAATTTATGTCGAAATAAAGATAAATACGTTTTTTATGTAGACAATCATATAATTCTGGGCTGCCCTGCTTGTGTCTTACATGACATTGTGCACCCACCGCATCTTTCAGTGGACGGAGGTTTAATAAGAGTGCTCACTACTGCGCATTGATCTAGAGTTTCATTAAACTGGAGCAGCTTGCACAGTTCATGGACGGAATCATTTCCTTTTTTCGAGGTTTGCAGGCTGATGGAACGGCTGAAGAATGGCAACGCGTAATGTCTGAAAAGAAAAAAAAACCCAATTATAATAATAGCGGTAATGTGATCCCCAAAGGCACTAAATTTGATGGTTATGCAACACCGGGTTACCGACAAGTTCACCGAGCGTTTATTGCTCTCTGGATTTTGTAGTAGCCTATGTTTTATTTTGCTATCACTTTACAACGGTGCAGTGTAGAATTCTTTTATTGCGAAAGAAAGTACCTTTCTTACTTTTCAGTTGAGCATTTTATATAACTTCGTACATTCCTGGAAGTCTATCCTTTTCGACCATGTATTTTATTACCGGTTGCGTTGATTCTTAATAGAAATGGATTACAAAATATTGCTACCGGACTGTTGCGACTTCAGCGTTTCCTTATCATATATAGGAAGACATACAGTAGACTTATAATATCCGTACTCGGGCAGTCCAAAGACTGCCATCAGTATGGACAGGGTGTATTATATAGGTTACAATGCGTTTTTTTTTTTTTTTTAATCATACAAAAACCGAAGACGGACAATTCAAAATAATACCCTAAAGCAGTTTAATTTTCTGCTTTTTAGTTTTAATTACATAAATACAAAAGGACTTGCCGGGCAATCCACGCACGAGAATAATTAGCGGTAATAACTCCTTACTGATGTACCTTTAGGAAAAAATCCTTTTATATAGGTTTTTGAGAAGAACTGATAATGAGCTGCTAAGTAAAAGCCAAATATGGCAGGCGAAAAAAACAACAACAAAAAACCCCCAGTTATGACAGATTTCCATCTCCGTTCGAGAATACCCCCTTCCCCCCCTTTCCTTTTTCCCTAGTGTTTTAGTTCGCAGTGCTATTTGTGACAGGACATACAGTTCAGGCCAGAGCCACTAGTTTTTCCATAGGGAACCCTTATGACCAGCCATTGCCAGCATACTTCTGAAAAATGAAGTACAGTGCTTTACTTTCCAAAGCCAGATGTGAAAAGATACCTTCTCCTTATATGAGTAGATATGTATATATAAATCCCCCTCTACACTTTTCTGATGTTCTGGGGATAAGAAAATGCATCTTTTCTTACCTACTAGCGACAAGATGCAATATACAGCAACACACTTTCGAATTGGGCCATCAAGAAATCATGGAAGAGTATGCACTATAATTAAAGTATAATCGGCTAAAATGACAACAAAGCGAATTTGTGTACTTGGAAAGACGCAGAAAACAGTTCTAATTCTTCCCAAAGTTAGCAGGCCCTATTACCAATAGAACAGAAAATGTAATGTGACGCAAATCAACATCTATAAAGCAAGTCGAACTTGTAACACAAAGCACAAGCAGCTAGCATAGCAAAGGCAAATGAACTTATTCGTTGTCGTGGTTTCGAGTCACCGCGACTTTCATTGGCCTCTCGAAAAGGCCTTAGGCCCCGAGTTATCATGATTAACGTTTACTTGAGGTCTCTTGAACCTCAAAACCGCAAATAATGCCTCTATTCATTTTCATTGTGAGAATTTTGATTGCCTGTGACAACTTTCATGTGGACAAGCTGGAGTGCTGACAATGGGCAGGTTTCGACACAATTCAGACTGCCAGCTTTCAACACAATTGGGGGCTAAAGCTAATTTATAAATATTTATTTAGACTTGAGTGTCCGATCTGGTAACACTCCCCAAAGTCTGCTATACATATTTGACCGCAAGTCACCGGCCACATGGAAGTTCGCGCTATTTCCGCTTCATTGGACGAGTGAACAAACACGCAGAATCTCGGATTTGACTGGTTGTTTATACGGTGACTGGAATTATACACGTACACGTAAAAAAATTTACAAGTGGAAAAACTGACTGAAATGGCGCGAGACGTAACAAGCCATGGGGCTTTTCAAATGGGAGCCAGTGGCATTTTTCATTCTCTGTACTTGTGACCACTGCCACTACTTTATCTGAGCGACATGTCAGTGTAACCGTTAGTTTAGTAAGGTTCCCTGCTTCTGTGAATTCTAAACGAGAAGACATTCTAAAAATCAAGGAAGGTTGAAGTGGGTGGAAATGATGGATTAACTGGAGTTTGAGTTGTTTTCTTTTTTCAACCTTCGAAATACTTGAATACCCCCCCCCCCCCCCCCCCAGGCGTGTTTGTCAAAACATTGTAATTTCTTGACACATAGCAGGACTGAGAGTATTTCAAAGAATAATATCACTTAAGGTGGGGTGGGGGTCTACGGTAATATGTCCGAAAACATCTTCTCAAGGTAAATTTAATATTCTTTTCCTCCAAAAGCTAGGATCCAGGTTTAATTACATGGTGTAAACATTTAAAAGTATTCCCCCTCCACTTATCACGCTGATCCCAGAACTACATGTGTAAAGTTCTCCTATAGGCTACATCTTTGTTTCTGGAAAGAGAGAGGATGATTTTATTCTCTCAGTATCACTTTAATACAAACCTAATATCAATATAGTTAGAAAATGAATTAGAAGCTCGAAGATTTTGGGTAATAGCCAAGCGCTGATAGTATCGCTACTGTCCACAGTAAATGGAAACGGTTTTCATCAAATTTCTTCCTAGTGCAAAACTGGTTGCTATCATTCTGTTGATGTGTTAGAAAGAAACTTGAGAAAAACAGATTCCGTTTGTTTTGGACATGGCTGTATGTAGTTATTAAACGTTCCACCTAATACATTACTTCATGATTATTATTATGATAATATTTATATTATATTATATTATATTATATTATATTATATTATATTATATTATATTATATTATATTATATTATATTATATTATATTATATTATATTATATTATATTATATTATATTATATTATATTATATTATATAATAATAATAATAATAATAATAATATGCCACCTTCAACTCAAGCTTTGCAACTCCACTACAACTTTGACGAACCTCAGCTTTGATTCAAGAACCACTGAATTTTCTCGGCCTAAACCGAAATTCGCTCATTGAAAAACGTCAGCTTACATAAACATATAAAGTAAGAATGCAATATATTGTCGGTTATTTGCCATATTGTGTCATGTGCATTTTTACCTTTTCAAGAAAATGAGGATTGAAGTTTGGTCGGCAAAAAAGTTAAAACGCATAAACATTGCGTCACAAACACATGTCTCGAAAAGTTTTTAACCGATTGGAATGACACTTTATACATAATGAAAATAGGAATAAGAGAACCACTTCCATGACAAAACCTCCAACTCGGAAAATTGTCGCACACAACAGGGTAAACAACCCTCAATATCATTCTATCAGATTTCTAAATTCAGTGGTAAACACATTTTCTAAAGATCTGTTTCTAGCAAAACCTGACGGCATTAAGAATTAAGAGGGGGGCGTTCTGAAATAACAATGATATTAGCACGTCGATTGCTTCTTGTTTTGTCTGGTATTTTAAACAAATCGGTTAGGCCTGTAAGTTTCCTGCGTAATACCCCTTCTCCTTATTTATTTGTTAATTATTTAACCATTTGTATTTGATATGATACATAAATTAATTATGTTGAAAGCAGACGTCGATTTGCGGACTTTGCCCATCACTTTTGATTGTTCGCTTCATAAACTGTGAGCGAAGGTGTAGCCAGTGAAAATGTGGAAAATGTTGCCCGTCCTCTCTTTGAGTTTGTTAAATTAAGAGGTGTGAGGGGGAGGAGTTTCGACAGGTCGGAAGCTGATGAAGTCTTCTTAGGTTGCCAGAAATGTAGGCCTAGTCTTCCTTGCATTTTGCCATCCTCCAAACGCCAACTCGTGATATTACATAAAAGAATAGAGGAGAGAAAAGAGAGGAGAGAGAGATGTTAAAAAAAGAAGACAGTATAACAGCGTAGCCTCCTATGTAGGGGTGTGTGAGAGCGCATTGCCTACCAGGCAGTGTAAACCTACGAAGTGCGTCTTCATTCCGTATTCCTCCGCTATGGTAACTTGGCCACTTAAACGCGTTGCGCTAGGCTAGACTCGCGACGAATGGGGTCCCCAGAAATTATTGGTCACCTCGCCGCAGTTGAGTGACGGGCTATTACCAATCAGCGAATCTCCAGTTTGTCACTGATCCATTGATTGATCTGTGCACCCACAGACTTCCAGTGTTTTCCACAATTTGAGGATTATTCCCTTTGCATTTTCTGTTCTCCTGCCGATTTTAATCCGTGTTTTCCCCGCTAGCTAAGTAAGCAATGTTTGCTGTACTAAGCCAGGTTAATGCTATGATTGCGTGAGATTGAAACTTTCACTGCAGCAGATTTAATTCTGTTTTCTTTGTCACAGATTTACATGCAAGTGAATTTTCAAGCAGGTTGATCGCCAGCTTTAGAGTTTCCACCTCGAGTGTATGTTGAATTTATTTATAGGAAGATTACCTTTGTGTGTGCGGACATTTGTGTGTATGTGAGCTGTTCGTTTTTATTCTCAGGGGTTTAAGAGAAAGACGTATTTACACAAAAAGTGTTTCAAAGACCTACCGTTTGTTCACGAGAAATCGAATAGACGTGTGTTTATATGGGACTTCCTAATTAGCTAAATACTTCATTCAACACCACAACTTCCATTTATCATTAGCAAAATTGCATACAGTGGTCGTGGATGAAAATAATAATAATTTTTTTAAAAACCACGTGAATGTAGTCTACCTGTGAAATTCATTTTTAAATGTTTTTAATGTGTGTGTCTTTGAAGAAATTTGACGACTGGTTTTAGTGTTCAATCATTATTTGGAATACGCTGTGATTACCAAATACTAGGCGTACAATTTCGAGTGAAGGACTTCAAAGAATCTGTGATTTGGAAGGATATATATTTTTACCTTGTCATCGCAAATTGTACCGCACGGATTAATTAAAAGGAAATCTACACTGAGGAATAATTATACGGCTGGCCAGTTTAAACATGTGAGGTAAGTGTGCAGATTAATTCTTTTAATTTGTAAATTACTAAAGCTTTTAACTGTTGTAAATTTGACATCAGAATTAACTGCTATTTTAAAAGTTATTTTACGCATAATGCAGATTGTGTGGAAGTTGAAAAGTGGTAGGATCACTTTCAGTAATCAGGATATGACTATGAAATTCAATGTAAATCGACATAAAGTAACCAATAGCCACTGATTCAACTTCTTCCAATTTGTAGCAAATTATTATCTCTACTAAGTGTTGAACAGTGTTGAACAAAAGGGTTGTACCTCTGTATTAGGCGTAATTACTTTCGATGTTTGTCTCAAACTCCACCTATGTTTTATATGATACGTAACAATTGCTATATTTTATTTTAGAAGCCATCGCAGTCAGCGTTTGATCAGTATAGAATTTTAACAGTTAAGACAATATTTAAATTCATTCAAGAACAGAATCAATCTTGTGTCATTATGAATATACAAGAACACAAAGCGCTAACAACGTCATCAGTGTGCAGTGCTGAAATTCAAATCACTTCATTCCTTAAATTCAACCACATCTATTCTTAAGACCTGCAAGTGCTGAGTTCATAGATGAAAACAAAAAAAAGTTACCCCCCAAAAAGGGGAAAGATCAACGATTTTGGCCAAAAATATTTCATGCAGCCAGTGAAATTGTTGTTTCAAAATTCGGTTTCGAGAGCTGACTTGAACATGTATGAAACATTTCGTTGGGAAATTAAGAATAAAGAGAAGAACAGAAATTACGGCGAAAAGTACACAAACATGTAAAAAATCCATTGAAAGCATGGCCTTATGCAAGAAAATCGTCTTCCAGTAGTCAGTTTCTCTTGATATACGTCCACAGTCATCGTCATCAGTTCTAGACATTTCTGGATATTTAATTAAATCATTTGGAAGTAATTTATAGTTGCAAGTGGATATGGCGGAATCGGGCTTAAGGCGAACAACCGAATTCGGGAGAATCGGCTCCAAAGAGGGAAACTTTTCTATGGAAATGGAGATTTGCTTATAAAATGAAACATTAACCATTTTTCTGCATTCAGTTAAAATATTTTGCTTGAAATCGTCTTAGAAATATTTTATTTTGATTTTTTTCTTTAAAAAGAGGTATGGATATTTTACCTTAAGCCCGGTTTCGACGGATCTACTCACATTTAATCAAAAAGAAAAACAAATTTATAATAATAATGATTATGACATTACTGATAGTGATGATGATGATAATGATGATGAATATGATGAATATGATGATGATGATGATGATGATGATAGTACGACCTTGTCTGACACCAAATGCACCTGAAGAATGCACAGGTTAAAAGTTGGATTAAAAATTAAATGAGCGTTTCCCCCCCAATTAATCTTTTCATCAGATTCTCTAATGAGCATACCTTAGGGCATACGTACACTCGTGAAATTGTGTTCATTAGGTATAACTTCAATATCTAGGTGCAAACTTTCCTACACTTTCCTTAATTTTGACGTTATGATTTTTCCTGGGTGTTATATTGTTGTATTCCTATTCTAACAAATAGCAAACCTTGAAAATAATGTTAACATTTTTTTTTTGTTTTGCAACTGTTATGGAGGTGACTATTTTATTTCTCATATTGCCGAATCTTGAATGAACAGATGGTTGCCTCTACGTATGTATCAGTCTTCTAATTCAGGTTGTAATGATTTGCTCATAATGAAGTCCTACTCGACAGAGAAATTCCCACTGCTCAAAGACCAAAAAATAAGACAGCAGCGAAAATGATTAACGTGCGGGCACAAAATGAAATGTACAATTCTATAAAATGCCTTTTTTTTGTCGTTGTTTGTTTGGTTGTTTTTTTTTTTGGTCAATTGTCCTCTACCACAAAAAAAACGTCTATTACTTATATACGTACAGAAATTCGTGTATAGATCTACACTTACACAGACCTATAATTATTACAAATTGACCATAAATACTTATACAAAAATGCGTTGTATGTTTTTGTTATTTTGTTTATATTTAATAACCTGTTTTCCTGGTTTTTCTACAGGAATCTTTTTAAAAAGTGGTCTACATTTAAAGCAAAACTAACAACAACAATAATTATTAAATATTCAGTTATTTGCACCCCCCCCCCTCTACTACACACACACAATGGAGAAATAAAGAGGACAGAACTAGAGGCATCGGATATCACTGGCACTAGTTCACATCCATTCACATAAATCTATCCTGTGGGAAATTACAAACATTGTGAAGCAATAATTATTATTTTTCACAACTACAGAATATGAAACATTTTATGGTGAATGCCAATAATTGTAATATCCATATTTCTAAGTTAGTAACATTCAATGATATATTTGCCGTAGACAGAATTTTCATTTATCAATTTTTTGGTAATTTTTTTTTTTTTTTAAGATAGAGCGAGAAAAAGAAAGAATGGGAAGGTATATTGTTTTCTCACTGAAGACAATTCATTTTTTTTCCCTCTGTTTTTTGTCGGAGTGTTTTTGTTGATTCGAGCAAGTTATTTTCATTGAAAAAAAAAATGTGCGTCTTTGTAATTCTGGCAGCGCTCTTTGTACAAGTTTCCAAAATCACCTACGCAGCTATAGCGTACCGGTCAGCTACCAGTCTAGCTAGGTCCACTGTCTGTACAAGAAATAGCATCGTGGCTCTTGGCAAGTCATCTAGCTCTAGATACATCGGCCGGTAATTTTTTTAAAATTGTATTCAGGTCAACGGTCTCTGTTGTAGCTATGTCATGTATCACTTAACTGGGAGTGGGGAGTGGGAGATCTAGTCTCCAGGAAGTGGTCAGAAAATTTATCTTCTATTGCGGAAATAAAAAAGAAAATAATTGTATTAGACTTCCTTATTAATCTAAATGATTGGATGGATTTATTTTGCCACCACTAATCTATTGTCAGCATGTTTGCGGGGTCTGAATATAACAACAAAACAGTGTGCCTGACATCTGTCTATCTCTGTATAATGCAGAACTGATTGAGGTCTTTGTTTCTCGGGGGCTCCAGCCTATGGCTGTTGGCCCCGAATCGTAAACCTGGCCCTGCTGTCTGTTCTTTTTAAAGTGCATGCCGCCTGACCCCAGTTACTAAATTTGGCTTGGAAACCTGACTTACAAAGAGGAATATTCATACGAAGTCGGTCAACCTGTCTGTTTGTCAGTTTGTTAGTTGAATTGTCCGTCAGGCAAGGATCTAGTCTTATAAAAGCAATATCAGCGAGTATGAGTATCCAGTCTGCTTAAGATTTCCGACAGGACTACAATAGGTTGGCGTTCGATTGGGTGCAGATCCATTATTTTGTTGTTGCTTTTTCTCCCCCCCCCCCCCCCGAAAATCGCCATTCACAAGGGGGGATTGGTAAGCAAATGAAGAACAGTTACAGAACATGCACCAAAGAAGTATTTTCTGCAGTTTTTTTTTCTTTTGGATGTTGCCATAATCCAGCAATATCACCAAGGCACAAAGGCAAGTTTGGGGATATCTACATCAGCAATCAGACAAACAAAACAGGTCTTTTACATGTGCTAAGTTGTAACGGGTGTACCTATTATTTGTTCCTAGATACCGCAAGTTTGGAGATGTAAAGGCCTATCGGAATATTGGGTTCTCTGTGGACATAACTTTATGGAGGGAGAGAAATTCCACTGCAAGCCATACATTTCAGTTACATAATAGCTAGTTCGATGTTCTCAGCCGGAGTAAAAATCGTACGTTTTGTGGGAGCCGTGGGCGAAACATTTCAAGTGTCTTGTATAAAACACCTGAAGCTTTAGTTATCGTGCCTAAAATCCAGAGGATGATGATTCCACCGATATGTTACATTCCATCGCTAAAGAAAGCGGTTGACTTAGAATATTGTAGAGAATAATTCTCGCATCTGACTTTGCATTTATCATGTAAGTATTAAATTCTGATCATCAGCTATTCATAATATTGGGACCCTAGTGCTTGTTTGTTGTACCTCCATTTTCTGAAGAAGAAAAAAAAAATGGAGCTGTTTTAGAGTATAGAAGAGGTATAGCAAATATACACTTTGACACTTGCTTAAAATTCGTTTTGGCATTTCATCAAACTGTTTCACAGTTCCGATTTATTCTAAAAGACTAAAACCGCAGTCGTTTAGCATCGAATTTCTCAGTTGTGCAAATCGTGGAGTTGGAACATTTAAGAACTAAAGTCGTGATATACTTAAGGGTATGAAATTAACAGAAGCTAGTTAAACTTGTTTATATAAATAGGCATCGTCTGAATAGGCAATCTTTTTAGCGAGATAGATCTGCATGTCATGTTTGCGTCTAAAAACACGTAGTTTTCAGCTATCCTGTTCCACTGTGGCGTTCTCAACATGTTCCTTACCAACAAGCCACCAGCCTTTTGGTCGTTGGGAAAGTGCCAACGCAACCGATTTGAAGGGCATCAATAATCATTGTATTGGCGATGATGCTCATCTTGAACTACCATTAAAACCCACGCTGGGTAGGTACACTCACATACATGCGCAACACAGACCACACACAAACTTACCCACAAGGAAGTATGCTGGTGCGCATAATGCAATCACACGCACGCACGCGCGCGCACACACACGCACGTCTTAACACAAAGAAAAAGATAAGTGAAATGAATATTTTCACATTATTTCGGAACAAACAAATTTTGAAAACAACGATAATGGGAGGATTATTTCACAGCTTCTTGTTTAATGAAAATCTGAAGAACTCTTATTACTTAATTGCTTAATTTCTTTTCCCTATGGCCCGAAAGCACAAATAATTACGAAAGGCTTTAGTTTAAATTAATAATAACAAGAGTTATAATTACCATGTGAGATTTACTTCAATACTCTTGATACCGACCAGTGAAGTGTTACAGTACTTAAGGATAGAACATAATGAAACATCTCCCAAATGGATAAAGAGGAGTATTTTATTCAGCTAAGCAGGCAAATTCCTATGATAATCAATCAAAAATGAACAAAACATGAATACTATGCTCAATAACATAACATCTATGACAACAAAAGCAGCAGCAACAACAACAACAACAACTATAACAACAGCATCCCCAGCAACAATTACAACAACAAAATGCAATCATGTCAACAGCCCCAATGTAGCTTAGACGAAAACATTACACACATTATTAGAAAGATTCGTTGGAATTTGAAAGTGTGACACTGGCACCTATTTCTTTCCTCAGACGAACACTTCGGTCAAACGAGCAAGCCGTGAAAAATAGTTATATTTACAATGATCGATATTTTATTACACGTAATCCAAAAATAAATACCTACTGAGTGAACTGTCAGAGAAAGTTTGCTCGTTTGGAGGACATGTTCGGAAAAAAAAAGGATTTGTGGGGCCCGGGGTGGGGGAAGGGGGGGGGGCATTTTTATTATGAATCATTGCCACTGCAAATAACAAAATAATAGGCAGCAAGCAATTCTCTCGATAATTACAACTTGTAGCCATGAAATCAAATGGATGCCTACTATTTTGCAGGCTTTGAACACATCAGCGGTCGGTCTTTTAAACATATTCTCCCCTGACGCATAGCTGGAAGACGCGATCTCGACATTGGAAAGTTACACTTTCGTTTTCCATTTTCTGTATAAAGTTAGGTTTACGAAACTGTCTTGAGTTCTCCGTAAAGGCGGTGCGACCAAAGCTGTTATATGTCATCCCTTTACGCATCCCCAGCGGAAAACCTGGCTTTTTTTGCAAGGAAGTTTTAATGCAGATTGTGTTGTCCTTTCAAATGTTGCACATTTTTTTTTTAAAAACTGAGTTTCAATTTTATAAGAACATGATAGAAATTGTGCGAGGGACTGAATATTTGAGTTGTTCACACAACGGAGAAAGTGAATTTTGTACGAAAGCGCAAAACAGCAACAACAACAACATTGAAATTCTTAAGAGAACCAAACATGGAAGTGCTGCATATAACAAAATATTATAAATAAAAGTATTTTACACGGAATGTGCTTATTTACAAATGGCATGTTATGTTTCTTTCAAGGTTACCATAAGTAACACATCTAAACCACAATTAGATTTTCGCCATTGGGTGCACAACGAAACTTCATTTAGAGAGGAGCTAGAATTTTCGTCCCACTGCTTAATAGCTACACATGAAAAAAAAATGGTTACAACATTTTTAAGAAGAGGCTGCATGGGCCATCTGGACAAAATACTCTCAATAAGATTTCATGTTACGAACCTGTGGCCAGATTCACGAAAAATTGTGAGCCCATTTTGCCAACGAAAACGTTGTCCTGGCCAAATAACTTAACTTATTTTTTTCATAATCCTAACTTTAGTCTTAGTCCTGGTACTTTCCAACAGATGCACTGTGTAAACAAAACTCAGTTTGGATACATGGCGCAATTTTATTTTAGCCAGTCCCAGATTTCGAATCCATTATGTTTCTGCATCTAACATCACCAACTCTACTCAGTGATAGTTATTTTAACAGACCATGTAGCCTCTTGCTCAATATTTGATATTAAACCTGCTCCTTGCCTTTGACATCTTATGTAATCATGTCTTTAGTGCATTTCTGTTATTATTAAAACTCTATAGCGATTAATATTACTGGCTCTGGTCTATCTTTACGCCCAATCACACACGAAGACATGGCATCTATAAACAGCTTTAAATGAAGATGATTTATATTTGCTGCTTCAGCTGTCGTTTAGATCAGGCTAGACGGCTAGAAATATTCCAGAACCAGTCAGGGAGACGTTGAGCTAATGAACATTCGCATTTTTTCCCTTCCTCTCTCTCTCTCCTTCTTTTTCTTATTTTTATTTTCAATTCTTTTTTCACTTAAGTAAATAACTTTGATTTGACGAAACTGGTCGGAAGGAAAACATTGCATCCCCACATAAACGGCAGCTATTTCTCTAAATACAAAACTGAACGAGCGCGAACGAAAATATTCTGTTAATATTCCAAGTTTAGGAGTGTACTTATATCAAAGGGCAGTTTTATTATTGTCCCATTTTGATCAGCAACTACACAGACACGGCAGAGAAGGAAGATGGAAGAGAGTAATTAAATGAGGTTAAGTGGTCAGCAGACAGACTGATAGACAGACAGACACACAGGCAGACAGACACACAGACAGACAGACAGACAGACAGACACACAGACAGACAGACAGACAGATAGATAGATAGATAGATAGATAGATAGATAGATAGATAGATAGATAGATAGATAGATGGATGGATGGATGGATGGATGGATGGATGGATGGATGGATGGATGGATGGATGGATGGATGGATGGATGGATGGATGGATAGATAGATAGATAGATAGATCGATCGATAGATAGATAGATAGATAGATAGATAGATAGACAGATAGATAGATAGATAGATAGATAGATAGATAGATAGATAGATAGATAGATAGATAGATAGATAGACAGATAGATAGATAGATAGATAGATAGATAGATAGATAGATACTGTGTTACATGGATAGACAGGTAGGTAGATACAAAAGACAAGGCAGTCAGGCAGAGAGATGGATAGATGCCGGTAGCTAGTTAGACAGACAGGCAGACTGATGTACGAACAGATGGATAGATGGCTGTTTAGACAGACAGGCAGACTGGCAGGCAGGCAGGCAGGCAAGCCTAAAGACGGAGATAGATAGATAAGCGGGCAAGCAAGCAGATAGATAGATAGATAGATAGATAGATAGATAGATAGATAGATAGATAGATAGATAGATAGATAGATAGATAGATAGATAGATAGATAGATAGATAGATAGATAGATAGATAGTTAGATATTGAGTACATGTATTCTCGTAAATGGATGACATGAACGTGAGAGCAGGAAGAAAGGCATTTACCCACAGAATGAAAAATGTAGAATGAGAAAGGGCACGACTGGATATTTTCAAATCACTCAAAATTAAAGGATCCCGCTCTCGATTCTTAACAATGCTAATTTCAGTTATTGTGCTCTTGCTTCGGGCAGCGCTAGCCACTGCTCATAGAATTAGATCCAGGAAAAAAATAATCTAAAGCACTTTTGCTCCGAGCTATGATAGAAAGGGGCGGATGGAACGGATGGGAGGCAGAAAAAAAAGAATGTAGGATGAACAGAACAAAGAGAACTGGAGCAAAGTCCGTTTTCGAACCTAACGACAACTGAAGAGAGCGCGGTTTATCATTGGAAGTGAAAATTGTATAGCCATTTAATTCATTTAATTAAACTTCCAACACTTGCTCATTTTCACACTTAGACAATCATATACTCATATTAAAATACTGCTGCATGCACAGCAGGACGGTTAGCTCCATTTCTTTAGATAGCTTTGTACACGTAAGAGGATTTGGAGCCCTTTGACGGCAAGATCATGGCATTTCGTATCAACTGTCACCCCCACAATACGAGCTCATTTGTATTCAGCACAATGTGTATTAGGGCGGTAATGTTTACAACTTGAAGATAAATTTTAAACATTGGACATGACACTTGTCTCTCTACAAGGTCTTTCCGGTGATGGATTAGATCTTGACAGTTTGAAACCTGCTTTTAACTACATCCATTGTCATAATTTTATTTTTTACCACAGTAATTCAGTCAGTTTGTTTTCAAAACCAGACATCCCAACACTTATAAGGCAACGTGGGTAAAAGGAATAGCAAATGGGAAATTCTGTTGAACGTCTGTAGGAATGTTCATGCCCAGATTGGCATATAAGAAATTTAAAAGAGGCTCTAAAGGTTCACAATACATGTGCATCAGAATGCATTAGTTAGGGACTTAGTTATTGCGTCTCTGAAATCCAAAGGAGGGTAGGGGGTATCCCGATCCCCTTCCTGATTAAGAAACACTAGCAATTGGGGATTAAAGTGTTTGTGTATGGATTTAGGGAAAGAAGATGAAACAGTGAGTGTCAGTTTACTGACAGTGCAGGTTATGATTACGTTTAAGACTGCTACTTTGTACACATGAATTAATTTTGTATTTTTGTAATTGATCACTCGATGATTGGTCGGTTTTAAAGGCAAGTAGGCTGTCCCACAGTTTTCAAAATTTCGGATTTCAACACATGCACCAAATATGGGGGGTTGTGCTACGTTTGAGCGCATGTCAAAACCTCAAACCTGAAAACAGTTATGATGGTTTCATCGAGATCAGGCTACACTTGATATATGTATTATATCCAAAGGCCAGGCAGGAAAACGAAGAAGGAACAATGAGATTCACTAGTCTACAGAAAGTCCAATCTCTTACTCTTAGTTTTAGCGACAACCAGTCGATACACCCCCCTCTCCCTTTAATCAGGGCTCAATTAAATGATTATCCTGACGATACAAGGGTCAATTCAGAAATTGTGATTAACTGCTGGATTTCCTTCCTTTCTTCCTCCAGCCTCACGTCTCCTCCTCCCTTTATAGGATCCGTCCCCTAAAGGAATTCTCTGATGCCCATATCAAGGCGCCCTGTTTGCTGCCGAAAATTGACAAGGAAAGACTGGGTAGAGATGAAGATTCTACCCTCAGGGGGCGTTTTCTCATCTTGTGTCACTTCCAACGCTACATTATAAAATGTGAGACAGTTCTGTACAGCCGCAGAAAAGTTCAAACTACAGCAGAACAGTGTAGCATTTTCTGTTTGTTGAACTGTTGTTCGAGCTCAATGCAGTATTGTTCAATATATAATGATATACGGGTTATGCTCGAATTGATACTCGGACAAATTGTAATATGGCACAAGCAGATTCTTATCAGCCTCTCAGGATATTTGGCCCATCTCTGGGCCTATTTGCTGGCCAAGGTCTGGCACATGGGACTCAAACCATGATGGATCACCAGAATTCACTGTGTGAAGACTTTAACAATGTGCAATGAAACATAAGAACAACCATGCCATGTATTCCCCCTCTCAAATTCAGCATGTCTGTCGTGACAGAAACAATAGTTGCTGATACCCAAGTGTCTCGTTTGTTTCAATGTTCCAAAAATACATTTCTATAATTTCAGCATAATATGTCGTCTAATGGGACATTGGAAGCGAATTTCGAGAAGTTGAAACCTTTCGGAGTTCAAATTATTCAAAATATTCCACCAAGACCAAAGAGTGCCTAGTCTGTATGTATTATTTGTACTGACATCAGTATAAAAATAATGATTGTAGTAATAAGTTGGGCAATTGAAAAAGCGCTGTCACAAAACATAATTTCATCTAGAAAAAAAATACGGGTTCGATCGAATTCTCTGTAGTTATTAGCAGCTTTGTCATTATTCTGCCATTTCCTTGCCGCTTCTTTTTATGGTCAAGTTGGTTTTCAGACCGAACTCTCTAAATTTCTGAGACTTTGTTTCACTTGTTGAGTAATGGCTATAATTGGGTTGGTTTGACTTGACACCAAAGAACTCGCATTTTTCCAAATGTTTAAATCACTAGCACCTATAATGGCGACAAGCCTTGCACGACGGTTAGCAAACAGTTTTTTCGACGCAAATGAAAAATATCAATACAAAGATTTAAGTAATAGAGGTAGCTCTCGCTGATAATTTTTCTTTCGGTTACTTTTGCTATTTCGTCAGAATATAATATATAACAATGTGTTACATTTGTCCCTAGACCTGATGGTGCAGTTGTAACATACTGAAGGGCTCCCGCGCCGATGGCGGCTGGATCGAACAAATGAAAAATCGTGCAGTTGTAAGCGCGGGTTGCATGCATCAAAAACGGAAGAAAATAATTGACAAAATCAGCCAAGTATCAACATTATTAGCCTCTTCCTGAAATTCCCGCATCTTGCTTGATTGCGCTGAGCAGTTCATTGTTCTCTAAAGCTAAGGCGCCTTAACTTGGAGATTGGTCTTCAGTGGCGGGGGTGGTCTCTATTAGTATGAACGCATACCCGACTTCTTTTTTCAATTCCATCATGGAATTTGTTCATTCTTCCACCAATTTCTCTCTAATTTGCACCCTTTGCTGTAGTCTTTGACATAGCAGTTCTCTACTCTCAGTCTCTATTTCCTATTTCTGTCCCCAATTCCTTTCTCCTGTGATCATGTTTACTCAGCTCCCCCCCCCCCCTCGCGCCATCCTCTCCGTCTCTGTTCCTTGTAAGTGTCCCCTGCATCACTCGACTCGCCTAGCATTTCTCACTCCTCTCTTTTCTTCACCTTTCCCCGTGTGGCGCTCTGGTAGCCTATTTCCTTCTTTCTTATCTCTCGTAAGCGTGAATCCTCATCTTTCTTCTCCTCATTTTCGTGTTCAAGGAAATGATAAGACAACCAAAGAACCGCAAAAGCAAGACCACCAACTTTGATACTTAAGTTTGCTTTTCGTCTGGGACTGAAAAACTAACGAGTAAAACCGAGGCTCCCCCTCTTAAGTTCTACTTTGTTGTTTTGATAAGGTAATTAATTCCAAAGCCCACAGGAAAATTACGTCGCCCTGTTCATTTAATTGTTCTGTATTCTTCTTTCTGTCCGCGTTCCTGCCTCATTAACCACTATCATTAGCAATTCACCGAGGCATCTGATTAAATTAATATTTTAAGATGAAAATAACGATAATAAAAATATGCCACTAATTACTCCGCAAAGCAAATAACATTAACGATGGCAAAGAAACATAACTAGGAACATGTCTTTCATTGCAATTAAGAAACAAAATGGCGAAGAGAAAAGAAATTAGGTACTGAGAGAGGCAAGGAGAGGAAAAGCAAAAGAAAGATAAAGATGAAGGTAACAAGCAAATTATCATATTAGTGTCCAAAGAGTAGCGACGAAAACAAGGGGAAATAATCTTTTATCAATAACAATTCAATCGCAAATTTTATTGCAATCTACAACTGTGCATTAACGTCCTTGCTTACAGAATGGAAAGAATATCTTGAGAAAATTCAGTTCAATCATTTCTGTAACCTGGACAATCTTACCCAAGCTAAAAAAAAACAACAACAAAAAACAACAACACAGGATCATGGTATTTTCAAACAGTGCAGTCGGTTGTAAAGGTAAAATTATCAGCATAACCGGTATTATTGTCATCATCACAATGCCTCCATCTTGATCATAATGAAAAAGACAACAACAACAACAACAACTGCAACTTAACAATAACAATAGACAAACCCTCTACCAAAAACCATCACTACTGCCATTACCATCATCATCATTATCACTACCATCTTTACTACCGCCATCATCATCATCGCTACTACATCTTTCAGCAACACCACCACTACTGCCACCATCATCAGCATCACTACCATAACTCCTCACCAACATCACTACCATCAAATTATCACCACTAAACCTCAGGCTCAGACAAGGAACACAAGTACTCTTAACTCACTCCTTAGGCACAAGTAGCTTGGAGTACAACTTATCTCAAGTCCTTTCTTTTCAACACCCCTTGCACGGCGGTAACGGCAGCGCTCCAGATAACCCCACACGGTAGCAGTAAAATGTAATGTTATTAGTAGACCAAAAACAGTGCACATTTTAGCACCGCAGAGATGCTGACGCACTGAAAAAGTAAAGAATGTCTTGCCAGACTTGTATACATCCAACTGGCAAGCGTTTTTCATTCTCATAAGAGGGGAAATTGGTTTGCGTCCGGACACTTTGGTAGATATTCAGCTCCTTGTTTCACAGACATTTCCACTGAATTCCAAGAGCCAGCAATTGGGAAGGGGAATGGTGGCGCCACAGGTTGTTTTTATATTATTGCCGGTTTATTACCCTCAAACCAGTTCCACAAGAGAAGCAGAGACTTCTATTCAAACTTCTCGTATTCACTTAGCATTAAAAAATGGCGCCAGACATTTGTTCAGAAGAGCAAAAAAAAAAAAATTAATTATTATTAGGAATATTTCGTTCCATGATCTCCTGAAATTTCACTTTACATTTAATTAAGTATCACCTACAGAAATATCAGCGTTTTTATGTTTCCCCAGATAAGCAAAATTGATCGACTGTCTGTAAGTTCGTAAAATAATCAAAATGAAAGGAACGAAACACGTACTTTATTGCCCATTATGTTACAATCAGGTGTTTTCATTTAGATAGCAGTTTTTAGTGTTTCTTTCAACGTACCGTTTCACCCCAGACTTTCCCGCAGTCAGAAACTTCCCTGTTTAACACCCACTTCGATGCGCTCTGAAGCTGTGAATGAAGTTTCTTTGCAAATGCGTCCAAGAACGCCATAAAAATCGTACTGTCTCAGACAGCAAGTTACTCATGGGCTTGATGATCGCACACCAGCGCACTTTGGGAGTAACGAACCAGCATAAACAAAATCAGCAGTAGCTACAACGGCAGTGACGACAACGATGAGGGTAGCGACGACAAAATAACAATAAAGAATAATAAACCAACTACAGCGATAGTCAAGCAGTTTGCAGTTCCAATTTGCCTTAATTGGATCATTGGGCGGTATTTTCATTTTCATCCTGTTGAAAAATAGCAAGCTTATACAGGTACATGTTGACTGACCCTATATACCTATTGCTTTCACTTGACATTACACTATTTACAGAGCTTGCATTTCCACAATGTCGGCCGAGGATTGCATGTCAGTCTACAAAGTAATTTCGTTGACGCATATGACGTAATATACCAATGACAAATAAGAATTGGTTTTATCAGACGTCACAGAACTTGCACCTATCCGAATGTTTAGATTACTGGTTTCCGCAATGGCGACCGGCATGTCTGTTCACAACATAAGTTTGGTGACGCAAGTGAAATATACAGAGAGAAATATAAGACAAAATGTGACGAACAAAAAGGATGCATTATGAAAGTATTGTTTTATTTTCTGTGCCCAAGAGCCCTATCATTAAAGTTACATAATTGCACTGGTTCCTCAACTGGAGGCAAGATCATGAACATGGCAAAGTTTGCTGGAAAAAAGATTAGTTAATACACGTTATGTTTCATTGCCCTTGACCGCTTTGTTACAGACATCGGAATTTTCAAGAGCAAAGCAAGTGAGGAACCGCTGCAGGAGAGATATATTTGTTTGTACCCCATACTTAGATCAATTGTTTATTAATTACAAAATGTTATGCCCCGGTAGATATGAAGTTATGGTTAACGACTGAAGTTATCAACCGTAAGGCTGGTAGCCCACTGGGTCAAGTTTATTTTGGCATCGGTTTTGACTCAGACTCCCTTTGAATGAAATAGCGAGACAGATCAGACTTGTTTCAGTCTGCCTTGTGCAGGAGGTGCTGTTTCGCTCCATTAGTCCACAAAGCCAAGGCAAAACAGACTTTTGTCAGCACGTGTCAAAATTTGGCAAAAAGAAAAAGTCGTGGTATGTAGCAAAGCCTTGCATAAGAAATAATACTCAAACGATACAATGAACGCAAACTAAAAGAGAAGACATAAAATGGCCGATATTTCGGCAACAGCCTTCTTCAAGGAAAAAAACCCACGAAAAAACAACAACAGAAAAGTATTTCTTACTCGAGCCTTTGCTATATACAACTTTTTCTTTTTGCCAAATTTTGACATTGCTTATAGCCTTACTGCGACCCTACTGTGGTTTTTATAACATTGTGTCAGTGCGCTGTGGGCCTAGTGAAGTCATTGTCTCATGCGTATGTTTAGATACCTGTCATAATTATAGGCTTACGTCCACTGGATGTTCAGCAGAGAATGGTGATCTGTTTAGGGGCAGCGCGCCGGATGATTCCAATCTACAGTCATCATCAAGTGTAACCTCTCTGATAAGCGCACATCATTACTGAGGCTGGTAATTTGATCAAGCATGACAGATGAGTTTGAGGGTTATGTCAGTGTTTCAGACCTGCGTGCAAACATCGAGACATCGAAATGGGTGGAAGAAGCAGTAATAAAATGACGTAGCAGGGGAGACATTGGTTTCCTCTATGGATAGAGATTGAGCTAAAGCTTGCAATTGCTTACTTCTTTTATGTACTGAATGCGGAGTTTTTTGTTGTTTTTTTTTTTACCTTTACCAGCGTTTTCTAGGGAGAAGTTAAAGATTTTTCTTGAAAATTCCAAGTGAAATGAAAACAGTATGGAAAATATTAGGCTACACTAATTGACAGTGTATTAAATTGGTTAAAATAAAACAAATAGGATAGGTGGACCCTGGGGTGTACCTAGATAAATATAGGCGTTTTAGGATAGGTGGACCCCAGACCAATAAAGAGCTGTCTTTCATCGCCAAGTTAGGCTAGGGTAAGAAAACAAACATTCGAATGGCGGCATGGATGTCGACAGATCTAGATCTATCTAGATCTACATGTTTAGTTGGACCTGGGGGGCGTGAGGGTCTAGTCAGTTTGTATCAATGGGCGGTAGTCAGATTGACTAATCAGGCGAAACGGGGCTGGGGTAGCCATTGGCGATTGATGTACACACAAGTAGGCCTACATTGGCTGAGATCATACCTTGTGGTGCAGCGGTTGAGTGAGTGGACTTGAATGCCAAGTTTCTGGTACCACCAGATAAGTACTCATGACTGGAATTTGTTGCTGAATTCCAACAGAATTTTTTTTTTTGCAACATCATTCTTACGGAACACACCACATTTAAGAACTACTATCCTAAAACATTTCACTACAATGAACCCAGCCCGGGGTCTACCTATCCTTAAACCTACTTATTTCGCTAGGTACACCCCGGGGTCCACCTATCTTATACAGATAGGTAGACCCCGGGGTCCACCTATCCTCTACCACAATAAAAACGAAAACGTGCAGAGGCGAGTTTGAAGAAGATTGTGTGAACAGGTCATGCCTCTGGGAACATTTCAGCGCACCAGAAACAGTCTGGAAATTTGAAGTAAATACTTGATTTAAAAAATGAACGTGAATAAACAAAATCTCTAATTTTTTGCTATTGAACCGAAACATTACATTGCTGCTTTAACTAACAATGTAAAATCTAATCATGTCAGGATTTAAGTTAAGCATTTCATTATAGAAAGCAGGTGGCATGAACATTGTTGGCAGAAAGAGAGAAAGAGGTGGTGGCAGGAGAGGATTAAACAACACGTAATTGCCCCAGGGCGTGGAGATACTGGAAATACCATTCCTGTGGAGGCTTCAGCGGTAGGTTCGAGACTTCAGGATAGAAAAATAAACTGTATCTTCGTATTAAACCCCAGGCACCAACCGTCCCTGGAGATATATACAGACAAACGGACACACAATCAGACTGACGGATCAGATATAATATAGATTGTTAGATAGATAGATAGATAGATAGATAGATAGATAGATAGATAGATAGATAGATAGATAGATAGATAGATAGATAGATAGATAGATAAATAGATGGATAGATAGATAGATAGATAGATAGATAGATAGATAGATAGATAGATAGATAGATAGATCGATAGATAGATAGATAGATAGATAGATAGATAGATAGATAGATAGATAGATAGATAGATAGATAGATAGATAAATAGATAGATAGATAGAAAGATAGATAGATAGATAGATAGATAGATAGATAGATAGATAGATAGATCAGCTGTTCTAACCATTGATAAATTAGAAACTGACTACATTCATGGCAAAGTAAACACAAATATTCCACAATTTGCGCCATTAGCGTATATTATCACACTTGATATCGATAGTATCTGTTGACTGGTCTCGATGAAGACTCACTGATATGAACTTTTTTTTATATTATTGTATTATGGCAATGGATTATATATTTTTTCTTATCTTATTGACAGCTATTTGATAAATCTGTTTCAGAAATTTCAATTAAATTCAACAGCAATAGATAATTTTTATATCTTTCATAACACTGTTGTGATTACAATGTTGGATCTCCATTTCGTGAATTGAATCAATAACTGAATGACCGGGCAGACAGACAAGACAGCCAAAAAGACAAGATTCCACTTAAATACAAAAGAAATGTTACAGCAGGTATCACTGTACAAACAAACCCGTCAGCTGTATAGAAAATAACTAAACGAAAAGATCACAGTCATATACACAGTAATTTTTTTAAAAACAATATTCAGATGAATGATGAGGATTTTTTTATAGTAGTAATTTGATCCAGAAACAGAACGGAGAAATCATAGACTGCATTGTCTGAATGCCAAGCCACACACGTATCGTTAATGACGAATGTGCAAGTATGTCACCTTATGTCACCATTCACGTCAATATGAATGTTGACAGCTGAACGTTTTAAAATTATATGGGGGAATTATACTATTCACCGAAAGAAAAAAAAAAGACCTTGCAGATTGTAATTCCAACTGTTATAACAGAAAAAGTTTTACACAGTAAAGCAGCCGAGCGGTGTTAATTGGAGCTCGTTGGACTGACTTTTCAGTAACGGTGTCTGTGTTAAAGAAGAGACTGGAGAACAGACAGTGCAGTCCCAAATTATGACAATGATAGACAGAATAATATGAGAAATTGGCGGGGGAATGACAACACAAACAATTGTAACAACAATGATAAATTACCCTGGTTATTTTAAGTGTTTTTATAATAAGTCCCATTCATTATTATTATTATTATTATTAATGATTTTGTTATTGTTAATTAATAACGGGTTGCTTTTTTAGTTGTTGGTTTTTGTTGGGGTTACGACAAAAAACACAAAGTTCGAACATTGACATCAACAATAATAACAATGATAACAGCAGCAACAGCTACAGTAGTAACCACTTTGCAAACAGCACCGGTTACGTGAGAAGTTGAACATTAAAACTGACTCATGAGCAAACAATGGATCGCACGACCTGGCTTCCTGCCATCGATTTTTGTTTGAGTATGACTAACCCACTGAATCCTCGTAGCTCTGAAATCAACTTAACACCACTGAATTAAAACTATGATGTACGGTACCGGTATGTAATAAGATTGTTTTTGTCATAGATTCGCCATTTACCTGGATCTGAAGTGGTGGCATTTTGCGCTCTTGATCTTATCTATTTACTTATTCGTTTTCTTTCTTTGGGGACATTAGCAGTTTGTGGTTGCTGTTTGTGTCCAGCATAACTTACATACTTTCAGTTGATAAAATTTGTTGGTGTTTTATCGGCATTATAATTATTACACAGATACGTGGGTGTATGAGAGATTTGATTTTGTTGTTCATAATAGATATAGTTGTGTTTGTTCGAGGTAAGAAGAAATTATATGTTATTACATTTTGGTTGTACTTGACACAGTGTAGCACTCGTATCTCGTCGATTCCTGTGTAATCATTGTAAATGTATTAAAAATATATCATTTTGCTATTCCTTTTTATCGCAGTGTCGTCCTTTTTATCGCCTTAATCGTGTTAATTATGAGTCTAACTTCATTATGATAAGTAATTCTAGGAATGAAAAAAAAAGTGAGAATACAAATAAAAATAAAACGATTAACAAATATTCAGACAGAAACACGGCATAGATAATGCAATGCCATCACATCATTATTTTCATTGTTACTATCATTACAGATTATCTGCAACAATAATACTTATACCAGTACGCCACAATTTGCCTCACTTAGTCGCACACTTGACCTTGTATCAAAATAATGATCACCATCTTCTCTTCAAACTCTTATCTCATTTCGGCGGGCACGTCTTATATGACATGATTATATCATTGCTTTTCTCACAATCTTCCTGTACATCTCCGCAGTTCCATGTTCTCTTCGTGGCTGCAGTGCTTTCTTAATTTCGTTGTGCTCCAAACCTTGTAATAGTTTTGCCGTTTAACATTATGAAACGCAAAACCTGTCCCTTAGACCAGAAAGTACAATACTATATTACATTTGTAGCTTGTGCCAATCCAGTATTTTCTGAGAATTACCATGGCCATTCGATAGCCTGTCTAGACTGCATTAGTAACATCACTAAATGATAATAATATGGTGGACTGCGGCCCATGTATGCTGGTACTCAACATCACCAGTGTCGATGACACCACTAAAAACTTTATTATTATTATTATTATTATATACTATCCTTCCCTAGTTTCCACCACAAGTTGTGCTGTTGTAAATCCGTCCCATGAGTGTCCCAGTAGAATTCCAATTCAAAGGGCCAACAAACCGAGGCCACCGGGAAACAAATGGAGGGTTCAGATGCAAAAACAGTACAACCGTTTTTTGAAGTTTAGAGAAAACCATTGTATTCTTCTGCCTGTCTTTCTGTAGAATCACCCCAAATGCACTGGTTTACTTTAGTAGCATTTTTGCTCTGAAGTCATGTGTTCTTCTTCCTCATTCCGTTTTTCTATTCGACGCAACGGAATGAATTCGGATGCCATGCAAAATTCACACGACATGCGTTGGGCCTATTGTCTCATTTCGCAATACATGAATTTCATCACATCTTCACATCACTGTATTGATAAAACTATATTCCATTGCCGTAGCACTGGTTTGTTCTATTTCCACTTTAGTGCGATTTGACAAAATCGCCAGTCAAGTTTTGAAGATAAATCATATGGTGTTAGACCAACATTTTTAACACCTAATAGCTACTCCTAAAGATGAGATACCTCACGATTTTGGCAGGAATGATAGAATACACTTTGCCATACTATGTTATGGCAGTAGTACGGTTTTATGTAAATAAAAAAGAAATCAAGATAGACGCATTACTGACGCGGCGATGGAACTGATCATTTGACATGCTGCAAAGGAATTTTATAACTCATAAAGTACACATCGCGTCCCTACTTTTTCTTTGTTCTAAGATCCTTTAGTAAGTGGAAAAGTTATAACAAATGCACACTGTGACACCTGTTTAATGCGTTGTGGCACTTATCAAGTTGCTTCACAGTTCCGATTTATTCTAACTCCTTATCATAATACAAAAGCCGCAAACGTTAACGTCGAATTTCTCAGATGTGCAAAAAAAGTGGGGATGGAACTGACATGAACTATGGTCGCGACATGTATGAAAACGTTGTAAATGATGCGTACATTTCAAGACCAGTTTGGCGTATGTTTTGCTTTTAAAAATGTCTGCAGTTCTTATAGCTATGACTTCAATATGACGACAATATATTATCATCCACAGCAAATAAGATGAACGTGTCCCAGGTTGTCGCCACAAGCAGTTCTATGTGTACGTTGTGACAGCCGTACTCTCGAGGTGGCCCGAGTACCTATCAGACTTGGGGGCTTTGCCCCCAGCTGCCAGTGTGACGTCATCATGACTATCAACACACAGGGCTGGGTTTGCGGACTTGTCATCCTGCTGTCTGTCTTGCAAGTGGTCCATGCATCATGGTGGTGAGTACAACCTTTTGGGGGGCTTTATTTCTAAATCCTATCTTCATTTACTGATCATGATGTAAAAAACAAATACGTCGTTCAGGCTCCTTGTCTGTGAGTGAAATTTGGGTCATTCTTTCATTCATTCATTCGTTCATTTATTCATTCAGTCGTTCAACCATTCTTATTTCTGTCTATTTGTCTTTTTTCCCCCCACAAATTCTGTCTTTCATTTCTCTCTGATTCTTTCCTTCACTCTCAGGCAGTCTTCTTTCTTTTTTTCTGCCTATAATTTATTCATTTTTACTTCCCAATGCGTTCACTCCCTCTATCTTTCTTCTTTTATCTTCTCTTCTTTCCCGTGAATCTATTTTTGCTTCCATCTTTTTAATTTTCTTTTTTGTCTGTCTTTTCATGCACTCCTCCTCTGTCTTCCTCATTCCTTTGTTGCTTGTTTCCATACCCCCCCCCCCCACCCCCCTTCTTTTTTTTCGGTCTTTCTCACGACTTCATGTTATTATCTAGAAGCTAATGGACTTTCTGACATACACCCGGTTGGGTGAGTTCATATTCCCAGTTTGAGAAACACTGGCCTGCCATGGCGACATATTCATGGCTTGTCAGAGTCAATAGAAGAGAACACGAGCCAATAAATTGGCATGCTCAGGTGTGACAAGATACCGGTGGAGACAGCCTGTTTTTCCTTTGACACACATTTCTCACCAACATGGCTTCTATTCTTTCCTCCCTGTCACGTCATAGGTTCTTAGACACCAGCGGTCTTCAAACTGTCCACTAGCGGACATCTATTTTCGGGATCCTGATTCGTGGACTAATATGGGGCCCTTTCGCAACCAACAACAATAAGGCAACATTCAAAATTCACTCATTAGAAAAAATTGTCTTCAGGGCTCCTCCTGGATTAGGCACCTGGAGCTTAAGCTTCAGTATCTTCATAATTGAAACTGTCGGATCTGTCTCATTCAGAATTCAACCTTGTACATACTGGAGAAGGTTTGAGAATGTTGTACAGAGATACTCGTTTCCATTTGACATCATCCCCCAAAACAGTTAAATATTTCAGACTGAGGCAATTTATACCCGGCTTTTACTCCTGGCGTGGATTGGTTTGCAGCAATGCAAGAATGACATGATATTGCAAGCAGTGTCACGTTTCTGGACACCCAAGTATATGCGAAAAAACTACGGGTGGAGTAGACACTCAATTAGACGTTACTCGTCACGTTTACACTAAAATAATATAAAAAAAAAATCAAATGCCACAATACTGGTCTGTGGTATGGTGTGACTTCCAAGGCAATAAATGGGCTAGTTAGCATGACATTACAGGGTAGACTTTGCCAACACCTGAGCAGATTGATTCCTGCATTGGAATGTCTTGGTGACATTAAGACACCACAGTATCACCCAAGCATAAACTATAGCACAAGCAGCTCTGGGTTAATACGATCTCTCTCCGGAAAGAAAGTAATTGGCACAAAAGAATGCTTAGGGGGGGGGGGCATAACATTCAATAAATCAACACCAGAAAACACCATAAGAACATTGTACGGGAATGGTAAAATCAAAAGTTCTACCAAGATCTTGTGTAAATCTGAAGCCATGCAGCAATTTTTAAAATTTTCTCTGATTTTTTTTTTACATATCTGAAATACGCTGATTTACAACTTTTTGCTGTTGTCTTCTATATTTAAACATGCCATTTGCGCATATGACTATCCTGCCTGAATACGATCATAATTATGCACGGTTGATAAAAGTATTGGCCTGCTGAGTAAAGCATCGACTCTATAGACTGATGTCGGAAACATTTCATAATTAGAAGATAGAATGAGTGAGGATGCCTACTCAGGTAGCCACAATTGTGAATGGGTTATTATCATTATCTTCTATTATCAGTACATACAGTGCTAGATAAGAACATGACGTCACAGTGTTCATAGCAATAGATTGTTCGGTATCATCTATGAGGGCACATCGTTTATTGACTTTATGTATGATGGCCAGCCATATAATCACCAAACAGATTCACCGAATCACCGCCACGCCAAACGCAGTGGCAGTTAACTTGATGGAAACCGTTTGTCCCCACTGCTTGTTCTTGTGTGTTTACCGAAGTCGATGCTCTTGCACAGCAGTTGTTGGTGGGAGCTGGTAGATCGACATTGGTTCTGAAGTCAGATATGACAATGTCTTGTGTATATCTGGTTAGGAAATTATGTCATGCCGGAACTGGTGGACATACAGCACCCACTGTTTACCTCAATATCAAAATTACAGGGAAAAAATATTTACTAGAAGTATCCAGTTGCCGATCTATTTAACAGCAAGAAATTATGAAATTCATTCATCGTGTTCCTTGAACCTTGAGCTGGATTTTGCACCTGCTGAACGATGCATGGCAGAATTAAAATTTGGTCTCACCTCCCCCCCCCCCCCTTTCCAGTTCTCGTGTCGCCAAACCCGTGCCGCTGTTTTCAGTCTTGATTATTTATGAGAGACACCTTGTGTGTCAGCACTGTGCATCATCAATGGAGTAATTAATTTAAATTCAAAATTGCGAAAATGTGTGAAAGACAATTAGATTGCTGCTTGTAATGCTCTCCCACAGTGAAAATAATAACATACCCACACACACATACACATGCATACACACACATACACAAATCATTCTCAACTACTTCTCCAAAACGGTGACATCGTCTATGGCAGCAACAATGCCTGCGGAGACATCGACAAATAATCAACAACTGCTCTCTTACAGAGACGAGTCTTTACAGTATTTTACCTCACTCTGAATCGCATGGCAGAGATGTGTATGTAATGTCTATCGCACATAAATGACGTTCCCAGAAACAGGAATGTCTAATAGTATATTGTGAATGGAAAAAAAAATCTCAGTCTTATCTCCCTGAATTTCGGGGGAGGTGGAAGAAGACAAATGGCAAACTGCAAACGGGGAGCAAATAATTTTCTGTGAACTTATCATTTAACCATTTAGCTGCGGAATGTTGTCGAGTTTCTTGTCTATCTTAATTGACGTCACACAAAAATTACACTAGTGCCAGAAAAGATGGATGACTGCTTTAATGTTATTATAGCAAGGCGCTGTTCTAAAATTTTAATCTGTTTTGTTATTACAGCAAGGCGGCGTTTCAAAATTTAAAAATTTCATTCTTGAGAAATGAATATTGTGCTGTCTCCGGTTCAGTTTGTCCTGTAAGCTATTTGAACCAGCAGTTGGTATGCAGTGCCATAATAATTACTTATCAAAACTGTCTGTGTACGGGAGTGCCTTGTGTGATAATGTTGTCGCGTTATCATGAAATCACGAAAGTGACACTCCCACGAAATTTTGAATTATGTCCCACCTGTAATTCTACTCCCTCACGCAAAAACGCAAAACAATTCAGCGTCAGCTACGAGGAACGGAGAAGTTGTGCGGCATCTGTAAAAAAACGAACACACCAACCACACAATATACCCTTGTGATATCGATTTTCTACTAGACAGTCAGATATTTTCTAAATGAATGATGGATGAAAAAAGAACTGAACTGAATAAAACTTTTTTTAAAGCTCGGTTTGCTGAGATGAAGTTCTGAAGCTTTTCATAAAGAAATCGACCAGGTCCTTTTGGAGCAACCAGACACATTAAAATACACGAATTCTTTGCCACTATGGTAGTCATCGTTGACAATAACTTAAAAAAAAACAAATCGTGTTAAATATGAAGGTAGGGTTAGAGTTTTTTTTTTTTTTAAATAGTCTAAAGATTAGGATAGGGTTAGGTTTCAGTGACACGGCATCCGAAACTTCCCTGTGCTGATTATTTTCGATAAAAAGCTTGCTGTCATCTCCGGCTCCTGTACCTGGCTAGAATAACCTTTTTAAAGTTTGCCGCTGGGCCAGAATAATCATTTACAAAAAGTGTCACCATCACATTGGCACTACTATTACTATTACCATTACAAGTCACCACTACCATGGATAGTTTTCTTCCGTTAATCTAAACGATGCTGTTATCCGCATCGCCATTTCCCGACATATTATAACCCAGGCTAGACGTGGGACATGAAGGTAACGGAGAAAATTAAGGTCGTGCCAAACATGTTTTCCACATAAAATCACAGCATGTTGCGGCATGGTGGCAGGCTGTTTTTACTGCTCACATGATTAGATTTCCCTGAAAGTGGCGCTACATGAGACATGGGTGGGAATTATTAAGATTAGCTTTTGTTTCTCACTGTCATTGAGCTTTTTTTTTTTTTTTTTAATTTTAAGAAATGTGCATGTCTTGGGTCTGCTAGTGCGTGGAATGAAAATTTAAGGTGGCCGAAGGGATGTGATTTGAAAGGACAGGAAGGAGGAGTTTGAAGTCAACGTCGTTTTAATTTTTCGAAAGTTCAAACATAAATTCGCCTGACTGCAGAAGCCAACATGTCCTGCCAGCAGTGCATAATATATTGTTGATACAATTTCCTATATATACAAGAATGAGAGAGATAAAGAAGACACGAGAAGGGCAGAGAACAAGAGAACTGGAGACTTAAGTTCTTTTTATTTCTGAAAGATAAGGCCACTTGTTCGGTTGTCTGCACACCAGACAGTACAAATGTCATCAACATAATCTATTTTCACATGAAGTCCCAGAACTGGCGCTTTCCAAATTTTTAAATCATTTGTACCTGAAATGATGTGGAGCATTGCATGGCAGCCTAATGGCAAATTTAATGACGCAAATGAAACAAACTAATAGAAATAAGTAAAGTGTTCTCTCTTAACGCACCCTTTTTCTCTCAATCTTTCCCCTCTTTTCTTATTTTTAGGATCTAGTTACGATCGAATCTGCTCCAACTGAGTCAGCCTTAAAGGTTAGCATTATGCTCATCATAGCAATGCTGTGCGGTTTTGATTTGAGAAATTGATGCCAAAGAGATTGATTGATCGCAAGTAATCTTCCATTCAGTACAGTCACGGTGCCCGTAGACGAGGACATAATAATGGGAAGATCTGTTAAAGATGTAATGGAAAGAAAAAAAAAGCAATAATATATCCAGATTCATCATGGGAATGGAATACCCAACAAGCAAGTTATTGCACCCTAGCAGAATCTTTGTACATCCAATAAGGAAAGAACGCTTGACAGGATTTTCACAGACACAATTTTACATTTGAAAGCAGATCTGAACTGGGCAATTCCTATCCAGTGTCAAATTGCAGCGTGCACTAAAGACAGGATGGATTTTTCAGGACAAAGGATCCCAAGATCTGCCACGCTGAATTAGATCTAATTTGAGAAAGGATTTTGAGTGCCCGAAAGTCAGTTTAATACTAGTTCGTCCACCGATCTAAATAGCAGAATCTGAAGGGAAAAGTATGTTTCCCTGCAATGCATGCATTTATTGTCACAGTAGGCTGGGTCAGGCCATACACCATGTAGATTACACTTGCAAGAATGCTGTCAGAATTTGTTATTTCATAAAGTTCAGGGAGAAAATGCGATGTACTTCAGAAAATTATCAACAATTCCCTCAAGATTTTCAAATTATTTGTGTGTATCGCCTTTCCGGGACCACTCCATTTTCCATAAGCTATGCTGAAATCCGAGCCCTAGGGATATACAGTTATGGGGGTCGATAAGACATAAAAATGTCACTTGGAAATGCGCTCTTCCCGCGTTCTTTCCCAAGTACAATAGAAACAAATATCACTGGGGTTGCTTGAGAAGTGTGAACTATACAGGAATAAAGTAAGGGTAGTTCCACGGTAGCTGGCTCGACAAGCAGATGTTAGTTAGGTATACTGAACACTATCGGCCCTATTTCATATACACGGCTGGAAATGCTCTCATTCCGTGTATTTTATTTTCTAAGTACAGTTTAAAACAGAAACAAATAATATAATTCCATTATCGCCTGGTAATGCCAGCCCTGTAGCTTTAACATAATAAGCAGACCGACAGCTGAAGGCTCAAGCGCTTATCTTGTGTCTGCCTGACGTACAGAAGTTTTTGTTTTGCATTTCTCGGGTCGATTAACCTAGGCCGTTGAGCTACTTTTTTTTTTTTTTTGTGGTTCTAAATACAAGCGTAAAACCCATTCATAGGAACAGAATTTAAAAATTAATGGTTTAACTGTATTAGTAAACGGAACTTTGCAAAGCAGAGTAGGATGCAAACATAATTATTCCAATATCAATAATTACATGGCAAGATTCAGTTCTCGCCGAAAATTTAATTCAGAGAACCCTGAATGTAACATGTCTCATAAACCCTCTCGCGAGTTAAGAGTGTGTTTAAGTCTTTATTTCAGGAGGGTCGCTGCTATTGGCATTTACTTTTGCCCGGGCAGCGGCCTTGTTCGGCCTGCTCTTCTCGACTTTTAACTTCCAAGGTATCTTTAACGTGCGCAACGTGCACAAGGAACCTTTTGCGTTTTTCGTCCTAATCCGAGAAGACTAGGTGCTCGATCCTAGCCACCACAAAATCAGGGACAGGAATTTTTTTTACCTCGAAACAAAATCCCAACATGTCTACACCGACCGGGGATTGAACCCGGTACCTTCGGCATGAGAAATGAAGACCTGGCCGCTTGACCACCGTATTCCCTGTCCACTGTCCACCGTATCGCAAGTTAAGAGTTACAATAAGCATGCCCCTATTTAGCCCATTTGGTCAGTAACCCTTTTTCACTTTTTCATGCCAAATTTCAGAGAAATCCGCACAAGAATTTTGAGTCTATTGGTAGCGCACTAGATTATGTAGGCCTATTTTAAAGATGGGAATCACGACAACGTTGCGAGATTAAGAAAACACAAGTACAGCAATGATTCTTGCTCTCTACAGTTACAGAAATTATGGTGACCAATAACTAAGTCTTACCAATTACTTTTTATCTGTCTTCTCTATGTACATCAGTTTTACTTGGCATTTCTGATGTCATTGAACCAAAATCACAGTGCGCCTTGAATCTTGCCAGTTGTTAATGCTAGAATTATTGTTATTCCATTCTGCTCTGCTTTTCAAACTACATTTTTCATTCTACTAAACCGTTCAATCACCGGTCACATGAAAGGATTTCTTACGAAGTTAAGATATTTCCTAATATCTTCATTACAGTATCGTGTCCAGGCCAATAGTGCTCAATACGAAACGCAGCTTTAACGAAACGGGTCCACGTCATTACGGTAGAAACTACACATCTCCGGTGTTCCTTCGTGCAGCCGCCTTCTGTGTTTACCAGATGGATAGAGTGCTTCAGTAAAGCGGAGATCAAACGTTGGATAAAGGGGATTTATTGTTCACGTATGCGCCTGCAGATGGATATAAAACAAATAATGTGGCCTTTTAGTGCTTTGGGATAGAATTTTGCGGACAGGAGAGGTAAGAAACTACAGGATGATGGGACTATACAGAAATTATAGGCGTCGCCAGGAAGAGAATTTGCAGGAACAAGATTGCGGGATGGAACAGCATAGAATTTAGATATAATTGTGCACTTTACCGAAAGAATCCATTTGCCCTTGTCCTCCCATCTAAGCAGTGACCTGTCTTTTTCACCGGCATTTCATTCCATCTCTGTCTGCCTGTCTGTTTGTCTGTTTGTCTGCCTGTCTGTCTGTATGTTTATCTGTCAGCCCGGCTGCCTGTTCATGTATCTGCCTGCCCGTCCGTCTGTCCGTCCGTCCGTCTGTCTGTCTGTCTGTCTGTCTGTCTTTCTGTCTGTCTGTCTGTCCACCTAGTCATTCAGTTCAGTATACATCCAATCTATATCTTTTCGTCTGTTGGCACGCATGATGCGTGATTAATAGAATTATCAATCCTTTTCATGACAGTCCAAAAAGCTGAATGAAAAAAAAAAAATAACATGGGGCGAGTTCGGGAATGGGGACGGGGGTAAATTAACCAGAGAGAGAGAGAGAGAGAGAGAGAGAGAGAGAGAGAGAGAGAGAGAGAGAGAGAGAGACAGACAGACAGACAGACAGACAGACAGACAGACAGATAGACAGACAAACAGACAGACAGACAGGTACACACACACACACTCAAAATTAATTTAAACATTACATAGCTATACTCGTCTAATCGACCACGTTGCGAGACAGCGTTTGTCTATGCCTTCCACAGTTTTGGCACACGTCGCACTATATTTCAATAAAGATGTCAGAAAATTGCCTTTATCGACATACACGGATTCCGAATCAACATTACAGATTATGTTTACGATGGTGTACGTATTAAAAATGATATCCACTTTAAGGGATCGCTGCTGACGTATGACGCTGAAACGGTGCACAGAACAAAAAGTTTAACCCAAGATTATAATGTGGATGTGTACATTTTTTGGGTTAATCTTGGCAAAGGTGGGATGTGGAGGTGAAAAGAATTACAATAATCTCAAGTTAAGGTCTAACTTAAGATTTAAAAAAAAATCCAACCTTTACTTTAATGCAACCTAATTCTTTTCCCTTTTTCTTTTTTTTTTTTAGAATATTTTTGACTAAAAGAAAGGATTCTGTTGTATTTTTTTTAGCTAATTTATAAATAAATTTTCTTTTGTTCACATACTTCGTAGAATATTTCAATTTTTCCAGCTCTCATAATATTCAGGCTCAACCGTAAGATGTTTGGAGGGCCTTGCCCCTGAATTTCATGTTGATGGAGCTTGGACAGTGATAGTGGCACTGAATAACGTGGACTTTTTGTTTTTGTTTGTTTGTTTTAATAGATAGTATGACCCAACCACCTTTTTTTTGTGGTTTACATTGTTCTGCTAAACTTTTTTTTTTCTTTAACACAAACAACAGAATTCATTCATTTCTCTACACCGAAAAATTTAACTATCGCGCAAAGACTCTGAAATCTCTATTGAGGGAATCGTGATTATTTCCATTGTGGCTGTTGCTGTCATTGGCAAATTTATATAATAATAATATGACAGTGTGCTGTGTTAATGATAAATGCCATTGCGTTGTAAACTAGTTAAAGCTGTGATTTTTTCAAAAATTATTTGTTCACGTTTTTTCTTCTTGGTTGCTGTTCCACTCGCAGGGCTGGAATAAAAATCATTGTAAATACCAAGCAATTATTTTCAGAATCTTATAAACATCTTTATTTGTTCTGCTGATTCACTGCGCCAGTTTATCTCTGGACACACGCAATGTGAACCCACGGAAAACAGAATTAAGACTAGCATTTTGACTACTTTCTCCCGGCATAATACTGAAGGTAATAATAGCCAAGGAATAAAACTTAAGCTCGCCCTGTCGAGTTAATGCATTCCTATGCACCGACCACCTCACTGTGATGGTCTGACAACTACGCTTAGAAATCTTGATACAAGACGCCAGGTAAATTATTACAGATGTTAAGCATTAAATCAGTTTGTCATCACGGAGATGGAATTGAATATGATAAGTAATAAAACCAAGCATTTTACAGATGTTGGGCGATAAATTCCATCTGTCAGCGACGCCGCTGAAATTAAATTATGATAAAAGGCACATACACAAAATGTAGAGTTTGGTATCTACATCTGTCGGAAAAAAGACGAGTCTAGGACATAGTTTTGGCAAATTATGTCTTTTGCACGATAGTCGGTCTGCATGGGGCATCATAGAGAGATAATGTTTCGGTAATAGGGTATGACTTTATCGTAGGACGTAAGGCGAGTGCTTAGTTTGTAACAGAGTTTGAGTTTTCGCCACTTTGTTCAAGCAGATAAATGGTCCGTAGCGATTTGCAACTCGTGACCTTTTTAAAAAAAGGCAAAGTATGGCAGAAAGGAAAAGTTGTATGAGGCAAAGCATCGCATAAGAATAATAGACACACGATACAATAAAACGCAAAGGCTTATGGGATACAACAACAAAAAACCGATAGTTAAAATCTGAGGCAGATTCTTAAAATGTTTCTTTTCTGTCTGTTGAAGGAATGCGGCTCTTGACATTCTTGAGGAATTTGTTTCCCCATAATCTACAGAATTACTAGACAGTTTATTGCTATCACAAAAGTGCGTGTTTCGAGATCTCATCTATGAGGTATTAAAGCATGAAGCATATTAAATGACTACTATTTTTATGCTTCATCACAATGTACCCCCTGAGTTCCTCATCAGAATTAATAATGTATGGGTGTCACGGTGAGGTCCCGTTTAATAATGCTATTATTATATTCTGCCCCCCATCTAATAATGCTCACGCTATATGTAACTATATGGCCGGCATTTCGAAAGACGTGCACTGGCTGGGAGAGGGGGGGGGGGGGAGAGCGGTCGGGGGGGGGGGGGAGGGGAGACGGTACATGTTAATGCTTGAAAGCCTTTTTTTTTTTTAAATTGTTGGTTGCAACAGCTGAGTTCCGTGGGTTGTTATTTTTTTTGTTCAGTTCGTGCAGTCAGAATACAAACGATATTATCTATTCACTCACTCATTCACTCACTCACTCAGTCACTCACTCCTCACCCACTCACACACTTCCTCATTCACTCCCTCACTCATTCACACAAGCACCCACTCACACATTCAAAAGGGAACAATCATAAGCCAATCTAGGCTTCCTTTAACTCTGCACATATCCAATGGAATTCTTACTGAACAAACTTCACTGTTATAATTAGCACAATTTCTGACCTTTTTAATGCTAAAAAAAATGCTCTTGAGTGAATCATTCACTTCACAACTATGCACTCTGAAACTCGCAAAAAGCAGTGCTTCTTCTTCATAACTCAAGATCATCTCTCTAACTCAGACGCACTCTTCATTTTAAATCAGTGGGCTTAAACCCTTTACAACCTATTTCTTCTACCATCCATTTGTTATCTGATTGTTATTTATTTCCCCCCAAAAGACTTTCGGGTTCGACTCCACAAATTTGGCAATTCTGGTGGGTCAACATAATTCAATGGAATTAATCAGCTAAGATTAAGCTGAACGATGAACGTCAGTAGAAATTATTTACATGTACATTCTGAAATAAGAAAAATGACTCTACTTTCATAATACCATGCAGTGTGCATTATTAAAAGTCTCTTGTGTGCCTTATTTAAATGTAATGATTTTGTAAAGTGCACGTTTAAAGGTCTGTAGTGTGCACTATTTGTAATGTGCATTGTTTAAAGGCCTGTAGTGCGCATTACTTAAATGCCTATAGTGTGCATCATTTAAAGACCTGTAGTGTGGATTTCTTTATTTTAACAGTCTGTAATGTGTATTATTGAACGGCCTGTGGTGTGCATTATTTAACGGACACTAAAGTGGGCATCAGTGAACGGTCTGTAGTGTGCAATATTTAACGGCTTGTAGCAGGCATTAACTAATGGCCTGTCGTGGCCATTATATTGAACAGCCTTAGTGTGCATTATTATACAGCCTGTATTTGCAAAGAAACGGCCTGCACTGTGCATTATTGATCGGCCTTTAGTGAATGGTATTTAACAGCCTGCTTGAAATCCTGAGGTAGGTGGGAATTTCTCCCTCCTGGTTGAGAACCGCTGTTCCATATCCAATATGCCAGCCTTAATTTGTAAAATAAAGTTCATGTCCCCACCGAAACTCACCCATATAGTAAACTCGTGTAAACGTCGGCCCCGGACTTGCGAGCTGTTTCTCATTTGTCCGCTTTTGTGGTCGCTCAGATAGTTTTACGAGCTCTCGTAAATAATTGCTAGTGTGCGCCGGGTGTCTTTCATTATATGAGTGCCTTTGAAAGTCTTGCTCTGTCAAAGATGATCCATTCCACGTAAACGTTTCGCTGTTTGATGAGGCACAGGAGAAACCATTTCTTGTTTTGTTTATTCCGGATAACTTTTATTTTGCTTGATCTTACTTTATTTATTTTACTTCATTTTCATTTATTTTCAGTTTCATTTTTATTTCATTTTATGTTATTATTATGTTGTTGTTTTTGTTCAAAATTCATTTTACTTTATTTTAGAATCTGCCCAGTCGTATAGCCCGGGCTTGGTAATGTTATGCCTGGGTTAATAGATGTGGGTGGATCTGGCGAAATCGGGCTAAAGTGAAAGGCCAAATTCATGAGAAAAGCCCGCCCGGCCGGCACACGTTTTGAATAAATAAAAATTGAGATTTGCTTATAAATGAAAGATTAGCCACTTTTCTGCATTCTATTCAAGTATTTTCATGAAATCGTCTTAGAAATATTTATTTTGATTTTTAAAGAGGTGTAAGAATTTCAGCTTAAGCCTCCGATTTCGCCGGATCCACTCACAAATAATACGTCCTCAGTTTGCAAGCCACCTGCACGTTCTGGATACCGGACACAGCAAAGCCTACAAGTAGACCCACCCCTTAACCTTTGAAAATAATGGAAATGCGTAACCCCACCATCTGCACAATTTTCTCAGATGAATAGAAAATGAATTATATTATTTAAAAAAATACCTCAGCACAAAAAAAGACCCTCTTTCTTAAAATCAAAAACGTTATATTTTATTTTGCCTGCCAAAAGATGAATCGTGGCATTAGAATGTTTACGGCGTACCTCCCAGAGGTCGTCCAAGGTCTCGGAGAAATGATACGTAAGAGGAGGGAAAATTGAAATTGACAGAATATTCTTGGTTTACAGTTCGACCTGCCGTTGTACACCTGGGGAGAGTGCTGAACTTCTTCCGTTTAATATGCTTTCTTTCAGTGGCCAATGAGAATGAAGCACTGGTTATAAAAACATATTTTGAGACGAAACGTCTTGTAATTTTTCTGGAAAAGCATTCGTTTATCGGTATTCCGTTTTAGTATGAGATATCAGTATCTTTGCTTAAACGAACAAAAAGAGGTTGAGAGAGAGGCACAAACATTCAGACAGGCAGAGAGATTGATAAAAGCAGGGATTGAAAGACAGACAAATCGCTGGTAGGAAGAAAACGGCCGTAGATAGATAGATAGATAGATAGATAGATAGATAGATAGATAGATAGATAGATAGATAGATAGATAGATAGATAGATAGACACATAGATAGATAGATAGATAGATAGATAGATAGATAGATAGATAGATAGATAGATAGATAGATAGATAGATAGATAGATAGATAGATAGATAGATAGATAGATAGATAGATAGATAGATAGATAGATAGATAGATCAGTTGTTCTAACCATTGATAAATAGAAACTGACTACATTCATAGCAAAGTAAACACAATGATCCCAGGATTTGCGTCACTAACGTATATTATCACACTTGATAGTATCTGCTGACTGGTCTTGATGAAGACTCACTGATATGGACTTTTTGTTTCATTGTATTATTACAATGGATCATATGTTTTTTTTTCTTATCTTATTGACAGCTATTTGATAAATCTGTTTCAGAAATTTCAATTAAATTCAACAGCAGTAGACAATTTTGTCTTTTTCATAACACTGTTGTGATTACAATGTAGGATCTCCATTTCGTGAATGAATGATGAATCAATCACTGATTGACCGGGCAGACAGACAAGACAGCCAAAAAGACAAGATTCCACATAAATAAAAAAGAAATGTTACAGCAGGTATCACTGTATAAACAAACCCGTCAGCCGTATAGAAAATAACTGAACGAAAAGGTCACTACTACTACTACTATTTCCTGTGGCACCCACTGGTGCTTAGGGCAGCAACAAAGGATCTCCAGCCCTGTCTGTCCTGGGCCATCTTTGCGAGAGTTCCCCATGAGTGATTGAAGGATTTCATCTCTGCCTCGATTGTTCTCCGCCAGGTTGCCTTGGGTCTGCCTCGCTTGCGCCGTCCCTCCGGTGTCCACTGAAGGAAAAGGTCACATACAGAGAGTAATGGGGGTTGGTCTTGTTGGCTGTGGCGCAGTCACTCCGGGTGAAAACATGTGGATGCTTGCGGTTTCCTAGAGCAACTTAAAGGAACCACCATAATATCTTGTCAGGAGAAGTCCACTTTCAATAATACAATGTTATACTATGTTATGATCTGCCCCATAATTTAATAATACTCACACTATATAAATAACTAAGGCTTAGGGAGCGCCGTACCTGTTTTTTTTGGGGGGGGGGGGGGGGGAGGAGGCATAAAAGTCAGTGGAGTTTTATCTGAATCTCCACCCGCCGAGACACAGGTGGTTCCGTTATGTTTTCCATGTCTGTTCTTACATGAACTGTCCTTATGCGAACAGTTGTCAAAAACGCCGGAAATGTTGGTTTCTTCCACAGTATCTCATTTTTTCGTACAATTGCAGCTACCCGTCACGTCATCGTCGGGAGAGTCCGAACAATTCCAGTAAATCATCTCGCTCTTTTGTGATTATTTATCAACAGAGTCCGCACGAGAACTATCAGCATATCTTCTTTCAAGTTCAGCAAACATACTGGCGGTTGTGATAAATTGTTGAAAATTTCAGACACTGAGAAGACCGTTACAGTAATGACTTGATCTCCCTCCAGCGTTCTCTAGTCAATGTCATACATATTGAGAGAGAGAATTTACAATTTGGTAGCACTCTCAAGAGAATAATTCACGTATTCATCTGCGTGACAAAATGTAACTAATAAATAGCGTCCCCGCCGTCTTCCATATCGCCTTATGAAGATGGTACTTAGAATTCTCTATGTTTCAGGGCAGGGAAAGATGAAAATTAGCATTCTCTATTTATTTCAGGATAAGAAAATTCCTTTCATGCACATATAAACATCTAATGTCTTCAACATTTCATCTTGAAACTTTGTTACTGCCCCCAGAGGGTACTTGGGAGGGTCGTTGGTCACACTCTAATCTCCCGACAGTACTAAATCATACACGGCCTTTCTGTTTATGCTACCGGTCGGGAGCAACAGACCATCATAAACAATTAGGGGCCTTAGCCGAGACGAGCGTGGATCTCCCATGCTAACTCATCCATCACTGGGGAGATAGGCTCAGTTTACACTGGTATAAGCGGTGATGTCAAGCAACAATGGTCCCCTTTGATATGATCCTGTATCTGGGGTCTGGGCCGCCCCTGGTTGCGGGCTCCTGTGAGGTGACTTATGGTCTTCATTCATCATCTCACCTTTCAATGGTGAGAAACTGCCATTGCCTTTCAAGATATTTGCGCATCGGTAGACAAATCTGACTGCAACAAAAGCATGCCTACGGGCAAGAGTGGCTCAATGCATTCAGTCAACCACCTGTCCCAGATAATAGAAGAGATATTTATTAACAAAGGGACCTACTTACTCATGACTCAGTTAAAGTTTGTTTTGTTACTACCTGTGAGTTTCGATGGAATATACGTGGAAAAATAAGCGTATCTTGACAAAAAAGACTCTGTTAACATTGTCCAGGGCATAATGTGTTACGTATAAAACTGTATTTGCCCCTTCCAAACCCATATATCTCTGTCAGATTCACTGATTGAATAGTAATGCATATCCTATAAAATGATACCTAGAAGTGACCAGTCCGTCACTGTTTTATAATTCGTAGTCTGAATTTCATGTCCACAGATTGGTGTCATTCACATTGATTGTTCTTAAATTGACATACAGACAATGTATTATCTTCAGGCCAGAGAGCTATCATGTGATCTAAATACTATATAAAATGACACATAGTAATAAACTTGGAAATATGACACAGTATATGATATAATTAATTAAGAATATTATTTTCACACGCAAACATGCATTTCACGAGCAGAGGATTTTTTTTTCAGCGGTCAAGATGTTAAACTGGAACTACATTTTTGGTGACTTGAGATCGCGGCCCATGATTCTTTCTCCCGTGACATAGGGGGCAAACATGACCAAAAACATACTAGAGCAAAATGATGGCAATTTTCTTTTCAGATATAAATAATGCTAGGAAACTACGAACTACAAAAGTAACGTGAAAAGGAAAAGAGAGAGAGGAGAGAAAGAGAAAGAGAGAGAGAGAGAGAGAGAGAGAGAGAGAGAGAGAAAGAGAGAGAGAGAGAGAGAGAGAGAGAGAGAGAGAGAGAGAGAGAGAGAGAGAGACAGAAAGGCACAAACTGGCATATAAAATCTGTTTTAATTTTGAAGGTGAGCACCAAGGACAAGGAGAGTTTATAGGGCCTACGCCGGCGTAGAATGATAATAATAACAATAAAAGCAGTACCGGTATAACCTAATGGTGCAGATTAATGCAAAACAAAACAAAAAATTGCCCAGTTCAGTAACTTCTCAGATTATTTTTGGGCTAGACTGAAACTTTACCTTTCCCCATTCGGTTACCCTGCCTCGCAAAAGCGCCGGCCGTAGAAAGGAATCCCGCGGTGCGTTATTATTAGCCATAATAGCCTTATGATACATCTCATAACTGCGTTTTCGGCCGATAATTCGCATGGCTTCACCTGCTATAAGCGCTCACTTCTGACGCTCCCCCGTGTTTTTGGAGATAGTCCACCTTGCAGGGTCTAGATAAACGTGTTTGGGAGGGATTGGAGAAGGAATAAAATTTGAACTAGTCAGCCCCGGAGGAGAGGAGTAAAAGTGAGAAAGGCGGAAGCAATGCTGATGTTGAAGAGATTTAGAACCGCATGCATTTCAAGAATCCCAGAGTGACCCGTGAGTTCATTCAGAACACATTGCAGAGGCGTGAAGGAGGTTCTGAAAAGATAATGATGTCAGATCATTGAAGAAAATCCTTGAAATTTACGAAGATTTTCCTTTGTTTCAGGAGGTCAAAAGGCCATGCTATTCTATCCACAGCAAGAACGTGCACTTGATGACCTACAACGCATCATGTAAAAGATTGCCATGCCGGCAACACAGGAAGTCGAGCATCGAAACTTTGTACCTTCGTCCCAAGAAATTGATGATGGCATCTCCGTATATTGATCTTCATACCGTGGCTCTTGCGATGATTTGCAGTCTTGCGGCCGAAACATTCGTTACGAAGTTGAATTGCCCACAACTAAAGTGCTCAGCAGGCTCGTACGGAAAGTAATTTTCATTTCGTATTCAAGACTATGGAGAAGAACACAACAAGAAACTTCGAGATAACTTGAAAGGCAAAGTTATGAAAACGTTATTTGGTAAAAAATAAACAAACTGAAATACAAAGCAAACCTGTGGGGTTGCAGAAAGGCCTGGCACACAGTTCAGTAGCTCCATTTTTTGTAATTGTTTCAAAATGTTTGAGGTTTTCATATTTGTTTTTGACATGACGAAGATCCCAGTTGCGGCAGGGGGTGTCAGATAAAAAGACTGTGACGGCAGTTATGCAGTTCAACATTGTAGACAGTGTGGAAGATAACATTTTTATGATTATTAGAATTTACAGTAAAATGGTCGTAATGTAGTGACATTTATGAACTAGATTTTTTTGTTTTTTACCGTGGAAGTTCCTCAATGCTGTGCTGTAAGTTTATTTAATGACTCTACATGATGAACATTTCAAACTCTCACGCATTCTGATGTCTGTCAATTTTCTTTCGAGGAATCCATTTTCCTTTAAAGTAATACGTCATCCCCTGAGTTTAAAACGACCTAGCATACAGATTCACTGTTTTCTTCTGTGCTTGAAATAAAGTCGCACATACACGCAGACACACATTCGTTGTCATTAAAAACGTTTACCTGACCCGTTGTTTTTTTTCATTTGGTACGGGAAGTATTTCTATTCAGTCCTGTTTATATGAGCTTAAGAGGTTTGTAATAGTAAAAAAAAATATTATTGTATAGATCTAATCTTCTAATCTTGGTATGAAAAAGGATCAGTTTTGCCAAGGCTTTACAAAATACAGTGTTTTGTTTTTGTTTCTCACTCTCTCCTTTTTTCTGTTTAAAGTCACATTTTCACTTCTGTACCAAGTTCAACTGTGACCGAAGAGTATCTTTCATAGCGGGTCTTGAAACGGCAAAGAATACACGTCACTTCTTATAAAAATGGACTTAAAGAAGAAACAACACACATATAAATGGAACAGCAGTAAAGGAATGTATTGAAACCCAAATAAATGTTTCAATTTGCCAGACCGGGGACCGCCTCGCCAGGATCTTATTTACATCAAATTACGTCTTCCTACTTCTCATCCCTGTCACAACACAGGCTCATGCTTCTGGTTATCTGGAAATGCCAGGCAGAATACCGGTTTAATTGCAGTTCTCCGCGGATTCCTGTCATCTACATGTGTGTACATCATGTGCAGTGATTCTAAAATAAATATTCTTGGGTCTGGTTTTCAGCGCATCTTGCTGCGCCGAAACCAAAGCCTACCTCGTACCCCTGGTTTACCGAAACACTGAGCTGCCTTATGGAAACAGGACCGTGGATTTAACAAGCACTTCCGATACCCCGGGTAGAAGTAAAGCAGAGAAGAACAGAAATACCATCATGGTCTGGCAAGTATTTCCGAAAGATTCAGATGAATAAATAGAACTGAAACGAGAGACAGTGTGCAATGCGTAAAGTTGAGATCCTGAATAATATACACACCCACATACGCACAAACGTGACGCCAAATTCGGCGATTTTTAATGGGCACAACAGGATTTTTACTGAATTTTTCTTTCTTTATTGTTTTGCAGCAGAATCATACCAGAACCATTTAAGATACCTTCACCCGACATGAGGGAATAGAAGAAATTTGCCGATTAATAATATCAACAACTGTTTCTTATTTTCAGTATTTATAATTTTTAAAGTGTTTATCAAACTGGGACTTCCATTAATGTCTTTCCAGCTTTGGTGGTGAATGTGGATGGGAGTAAACGGTAAGAAGTAAAATGCGAGACATTTTCATCTCATATCTGGATTTTTTTCAAATTCAGTTGTGTCCTTATAACAAAGTTGAACTAAAGGTTTAAGAACTAAACGTACAGTACGCCTACGCTCAACGGTCTCCCTTTGAGACTTTGTATTTCATCGGCGCCGTATTTAATGTAAACTTCTGGAAACCAAATGTCACGAAACGAATGTATATAAACTTGTTAATCATTTTCTTCTTAAAAATATTGTTTTGTGAAGGCAACACTTTCAACCCAGGAGATTCCAACTCGATTCCTCTTTTCAAAGAACGTCCCATCGGATCGTTCAAAAGAAAATGAGACCTTACGCATGAGGGAAACCGTGGCACTTGGCCGCGTGAATGTATAGACGAGGTTACAGTAGGACCTAGACGTAAGTGTGTTGATTTCACGGTCTTGCTAATAATATTTTTTATCAGAGTTATTCGGTTAATCATTTAGCCATTTTGCCGGGACGGATTTTATGAACTACATCTGCTAGCGCGGCGCCGTGTGTTTCTAAAGAATGCCATGTTTATTCAGCGTGAAATTTCACATTTAACATTATTCTGCATCCGATCGTTCGCCTTAGACCTTTCTAGCATTGGCTGTTGAGAAAAAATTGGTGTATTTTTTTTTTTTAGTTTAAGTTTTGGCGTTTTGGTTTTATAATTATATATTTTTCGGCTGTTCTCGCACCCTTCAATTTAGCTTTTTTCAACGACAGCCTGCACAGTAATTTTGATTTCTTTGCATCCAGCTTTTCCTTCTGTCACCTTCATTAACAGACTGACGATTCATATTCTATGGGCTATTGATTCAGATTGGACAGGGAAAGCAAAATTTGATTGTCATTAATGAGAAAATAACAGCGGGCATAAGCGAGAGACAGACGGCCAGACCGACAGACAGATAGACCGACGGACGGACGGACGGATGGATGGCTGGCTGAATAGACTGGTAGATGGACGGGTGAATGGATGGATGTATAATGTCTGAAAATTAAAAAAAAGGGAGAAAATAAATGGTAAATCATAGATAATGCAAAGTGCATCTTAAACTCTGCCACGGTATTGCAGCCGTGACAAAGAAGAGGTGGTGCTCAATAAAGGTCAGCCCAGTCTCCTAAAATTTTCTCGGACACCATTTGTCCACTACAACCCATCCAACGCCATCCCTCTTCCTTATTCTCCATGTCCATAGTAATAGAGTTTAGTCCAAAATTCACCCAAGCAAAGACTGACAATATTGAAAATTAAGAACATAAACTTAAATAAAAAATAGTCATGGTACTTTGTGAATGGCGGGACCCCAGAGAAGCAGAATGTTATTGGCGTAAAGAATACTTATATAATTAGACCTTCCCTTCATGGGTCTGGGTTTGTGTAAAGCTGGCGACGTTCCTGCTTCAAGAGGTTTAAAAACAGATGTGATATTCCCTTAAACCCGTGGCCTGGAGCTGGGCGTAGAATATCGTAACAGGCTAAGGGTTGGGGTCAGGGATTAAAAGGAGCAGGCAGCTTGTCATTAAGAAATGTGTTATGATTAAAATGAAGTGTGTACGATACCTGGGGCGCTTCGGTGGAGGAGGTAAAATGTCTTGTTTACAGACAGTGAATGCAGCGGTGTGTTTGATAACATGCAGGGAATTATTTTGTGTTCTGGATAGAGATAGATAGATAGATAGATAGATAAATAGATAGATAGATAGATAGATAGACAGATAGATAGATAGATAGATAGATAGATAGATAGATAGATAGATAGATAGATAGATAGATAGATAGATAGATAGATAGATAGATAGATAGATAGATAGATAGATAGATAGATAGATAGACCATTTGTACAGACACAGAAACTGATCATGTTTTCAGACTGTACCTGTATTGTGTGTAGTGAGAAAGAAACAGGCGCCCCAGGCCAAAGAAATGACGTGCTTGAAAAATCATTCTCTGGGTATCTCACCAAGTCACAACGACTTCATTCACAGTATGCTTTATAGGCCTATGTAGGAACCATTATTCATGTTTCAGTATCGCACTCCCCCGTCAGTTGACACAGCGACGAATGGAAACGAAACTCGCCTAGATGGAAGGTATGCACATTTTAGCCCGATACACCTAGGTCGATAGTGTATAATGAGGAAACAGTACCGCCGTTTTATGGAAAAAGATAGTAAATTAAAAAAAAATTATTTTGTATTTTGTATACTTCTTTAATCTTATTTGGGAAATTTGCCTTAGTGTCATTGCAGCCAAGTTACAACTAAACACGTCGTCGCCACAGTGCAGCGTTTGTTTTGGTTGTGTTTTTTTTGGGTGGGGTGGGGGAGGGAGAGGGAGTGGCAGAGATACATTTTATTTAATTTTGCCCGGGCAGCGGCCTGTTCGGCTTGCTCTCCTCGATTTCCAACTGCCAAGGTATCTTTAACGTGCACAACGTGTACACGAGCCTTCCGGGTTTTTGGTCATTATCCGAGAAGACTAGGTACTTGATCCTATCTACCATAGGATCAGGGACAGGAAAATATGAGAAAAATCCCAAAATTCCAACATGCCTGCACCGATCGGGATTCGAACCCGGTACCTTTGGCATGAGAGGCGAGCACCTTGCCTTATAGCACCTTGTACCACAGACCACCTTGTCCCACATTAAAAAAACCACAACAGTCGCAAACATTTTGTCTTGAACCTTTCTTTACCCTTTGTTCAGTTACCATTTTGACGAAAAGAACTGCATGTATTTTTTTGTTAAAAATTAAAATCAAGCTAGAAAGATTGAACATATTTCTCATTCTACAAAGCGGTGTTAAAAAGTGACTTTGAGTTAGACTGGCGAAGACGGTCATTTTCCGTAACATGGCAAACAAGCCAAATGTGATGTTGCTTAAGAATTTTACATTGTTGTGTATGGTGACTGGGACAGGCAAAGAAATTTTATTGACGTGTGCCTCACATCAGAGAAGTTCTGTCTACAATGGTCGACAGAATAATAAAGATATGCGGAAAAATATTCTTTTCCTTTATTGTCCTCCCACTTGTTCAGCATTAAAATGGTTAAGTCAAATACGTGAAGCCTGTCGTTATAAGTACGTACACACCCACAAGCATTTTGTGGTAGGGGCGTGTACATATATATACGTACCTATCCCTAACCTCGTCCAGGTCCTCAACCCAAAATCTTATTGAATCCCTGGCCCTGCCCATGTCCTCGGCCCTACCCTTTCACAAAAAAAAATTTTAAAAAATGAAGAAAACAAAAAGAAAATCCGAAAGAATAATTAATTAAGGCCGTTGTTAGAGGCATTTAGTGAGGAGCTCTCTAGCTCTGGAGTCACAAAAGTCTTCAAAGTACATACCCCTAGCGCAAGAAAAAACAAACTTGGGAGACGTACGTACTCGTAACAACATTCATAGGTGAATATTATTTAGTATTAGTTTAACTATTGACAGAATAACAACAAAACAACAACTCACACTGAGTACGTTTTGTGACCTACTGCCACTGACAGCCATCACGTAGCAAAACGATTTCCTTCCAGTTGCTTCAGAAATTGAAGATATTATTATAGCTAGCTGGACAATCTGGCCTCTTATTCCTAGGATTTCAGAATTTCAGTACAGACATTGTTTAAAAAAGAAAACGACCAGACAGCCGGACAACCTGGCCTGTTTCTTCGGTTTTCAGAATGGTATAATTCAGACATTTTGCAAACAGTCTTGGTTTGCACACGTTGCTTTAATCGTGTGGATTGTCGCGCCTGTTCTTTACCCACTTCAAAATGATATTGTATTTTTCCTAGATAGACGATGTTTTAATACCGTTCTAGAGGCACTCTAATAGAAGTTTATAATCTATTTTTCCTCTTACACGAGTGTTGACATTTCTAGTACAGGACGCCGGGTTTTAACACCTTCTCTTTATTCCTTGAAATCTTTTGAAGCTAATAGAATAGTTGGGTTGTAACTCAAGGTGAATAGACGTACCAGAGTCGTCAAGGCAGTGAGAGATAAAGGTAGCGGTGAAGTTTGGCTGTCATTCGTTGACACCGGTCGCACACGTTTACCAAACCCGATGTGGAAGTTCCTAAGCTGCGCAAAAACTGGCTACATCAATGTGTAATGTTGCATTTGTATGTCGATGTCAGAAGCTTGCTTGATATTGAATTATGCAATCAAAAGTCTTCTATCTCGCAGAATGTAGCATGACACGCACTTTCGAATAAATTTCTTTATTTCCGAAACAGTGATTTCGGTGTCTCTGTACATATTTTGCGATCATTTGAAACCGATACTCAGAGGGTTAATTGTCGAATTCAGGACACATTATCAATAATTATGCATGGCACTTAGGCTAGATCATCTTCAAACAGAATCTCTGGGAGTCACGATACAGACACATTTGTATGTTGTACAGAAGCCAACGTTTTGGCAAGTATACCCGCTGATAGCTCAGGGTCATGTAAATTGCAAAGTGTCATGCCATGGCAAGATAAATTTGCGGCTAAACTTTTTGGGCAAGTTTATCAAACCCGCTTTAAGACAAGCATTTTCTATTATTTGATTTCCTAAGGTTACTTGGTACGTGTAGACTCTTTTTTGTTTAGCATGCTTTGTTGTCGATGTTACTTGAGAGAGGATGGAACTGACATATCTGGGGGGAAGAGAAGCCAGTGTTTCATTGAAAATAACATTACTCACAAGGCACAGCTACTACCGGCCTTAGAGTACTAAACTGACGTTGCTTTGTGTTACAGAATCATAGCTTACATCGTCGGGTATTTCCCACATTGTTGTATGTGCATTGTTGCCTTTTCGAGAAAATGAAGATTGAAAGTTTGAAGAGCGGTGTAAAATCAGGCTTTTCTCCAAGACGCTTCAAAATCGAAGCTTGCCTAAAAATGGCCACGAAAAACACACCCACAAGACACTTGTACATAACAAAATTAGGTGTGAGAGAACCACTTTCATGAGAAAACCTCAAAACCGGCATAATGTCGCACACAACAATAATAATGGCAAATACCCGTCGATATAATACTGTAACTATAATAAATATTTATAAAAATTATAATATTATAATTCCCCCAGGCCTTTAAAGCAGTCGGGAACTTGACCAAATTTTAATCATTGATACTGATATCTTTTTCAAATCAATAATTTTCTCTCAGTCATACATGCTGCTTCTAACTGTCCACAATAAGTCAATGGGTGTTTGGCCTAGAGAGACGAGGAAGATGGCTGTACAGTTTAGTGTTGAGAGAGAGAGATCCTATGGTTGAGTTACGATAAAGGCTGGAAGATAGAGTATTTTGTGTTCGTAGAGAAGCGTTCGTAAATGAATTCTCGAAAGTTACAATGATAGGGACACACACATGAAAGATACCACCAGATCATCTTGGATTTATCGCCTTGACAAGGACAATGAAGAAGCTGGCGAGGAAGATGTCGTCGGAAAATAAAGCCGATGGCTAAGTGGAGGTGTTTTCATGGTGACGGTTTTCAATTTAGATGTCATCTTTCACTGACATGATGTCCGGACGTGAACAACAGTGCTGCTGGCTTCTCACCGTACCCTCGATGCCACGGGGACAATTTCTTGTTAGTCTTTGTAAGCTGAGATACCCGCTGGTGTTTTCATAGCAAACAAAACCAGGGGCCGCCTTCGCAGTGGTCAACAGTCATCAATTCTACCTTGTTTATCATCCGAGACGCAGTTGCTTCTATGGAATTTCAAGTTCCGGCAGCCTTGGGTTACGACGAGCTCCAAATCTTCCCCGCGCCGGCACTCCTGATTCATTGAGACAGTTTAATCGATCGTAAATATCTAGATTTTCATCTTCTACCCGTGAAATGTTGCGAAAGCTAGTTATGTGAACAATAAGACCCGAGCATTTATCGCACCCCAAAAGCTCTGGGAGGGACCCACAGAACACGCAAAGTACCTCGATCGTGTTGTGACAGCGATCACGTTTGACAGACGCGTTTCTTACACGGCACGGGCGGCGGAATGTGTATTTACTCATTGCGTGGGAGAAAAAAAAAGAGTAGCTCGTCTCTTTCTTAAGTCTGAACGAGCTGCGAGTTCCGCGGTGTCAGACCCGTTTAGGCCAAATGGTGTTTCATTATGAGGTTTCACTTTGCTCTAGTGGATAACATCAAAGAGATCATTGAAATAAACCCAGACAGGCGTACACCTAGTCTCTCTCTGACACACATGCCCCCGTGTGTTTACATACAATCACAGAAACACTTGTATAAACATTTGCAAAATAGTTAATTACGCAGTTTACTACACCACGCTCATCTTGGCGGCAGTTTTGTAAAGTCATGGAAATGGCTGGTGAATTTCAAGTACCAGTATCAGAGCACAATATTATTGCAGGGAATAAATATTAAAGATTCATATTTAGGTTCCTCAAGAGTGTGGTAAGCCTTTCTTCCTTTCTTAAATTCGGCAATACGTCATTATACCCTTAAGTTTGGTTTATAGTACCTTAAATGTCGAAAAGCTCGTTGATTTGTGGACGCCCGGTATTGTGTCATAAATGACTGACCACGTGTCTCAATCACTTTTCTTCATTGCCTTCACTCAGCCCTAATTCATCGTTCTATAAAGGCAGAGTTAATGTAAACCGCTAGGCTACCCCTGACTCTGGCCCCAAACACTAGCCCTTAATTTATTTTGAATTTTCTATCTTCTCTTTCACTCACTTGTTTCTTCTCTTCCATCTCGTAAAGGGTTCGTACTCGTGCTTCGACATGATCAATCAGTACAACTGGTGATAGAACAAAGGGAATTTATTTGGTGATTTTACACCCCCCCCCCCCCCAAAAAAAAGCAACAACAAAAAAAAAAAAACGCAACTGCTGGCTTGGAAGAGGGAGCTATGCGGAAGTAGAATTACAGGCTTACTTCAATCAATTTCATTCCACGTAGTCTATGATGTGGTCGACGTACCCGACGCAGACTGATTGCCTAACGACCCACACTAATGAACGCGGTCCAAAATAAGCTGAAATGAACAACCAAGGAGTATTGGTCGATGATGAAATAAGCTTTGAATAACTTCTGCCCCCCCCCCCCTCCTTGTGAAGCAGTTTTCATGAAAGTGACATTCCGGGGCAGAATTATAAAATAAAATAAATCCACGCACCCGGGCACACACAGACACAGACGCACCGACAGACATGTAGAGACAAACAGGACACACACAATCACACACACACACACACACACACACATACACACATAATACTATGATAGCATAACGTGTAGTCAAGCCTAAATCAGATTCTCTTCAGCTTTCTAATATCAATGGGTGAGCAATTCATTTTGATAATTAAAATTTACTTCATTTTTTTAAAAAACAGATAGTTTACAGTATTGAAGAACAGCCCCAGGAGATCATAATTATCAACAATGTAATTAATCCCGGTGCTATTTTAATTTTGCTAAGGAGTTGGAAAATGCAATTTAAGTAAATGAGTTGGAAATAAAATTACAAGAAATGTAAATGAGAGAAAAATACGTGAAAAAAAGAATAGAATTAAAAAAAAAAAATAATCTGATTTGACCTTTGTATCCAGTCCACTTAAAGGCCAGTTTGCGGCCTAGCATAATGTCCTAGTCTGTGCAAGGTCTTCCGACACCACGGCCTCTTCAAATAATTTTTTTACCCTTATAATTTAGCCAAGGCAAATATAATTACGTCTAAAGCGTGGTCACCATTGGGGCCTTCAATAAGTAAAGCAAGGCATTTTGATGAGATGGAAGAACAGGGCTTTGTGGGATTCAGTACAGACTTTTTGATGACACATTAGGTTTGACAAAGCTGAAATATAAAAAGAAAGGAATGTCCAGTTTTACCCTGTCATCATGTTCAGTTCAGCTATTACTCCGTAAGCATGTTCTGTTTTTCTCTTATAAATACGCCGCACCCTCAGTACAGTCACAACTGGACAAATCTGCTGAATATATTAAAGTGCATGTACTGCCATGCAAGCAGCATTTTAGCACCATTATTGGGTTACAGTAAGTATTTTCTTTCGGCCAGACTGTTTTCACTTTCGTGGGATTTGACAAGGCCCTTTTGCGGCAATTTCGTACAGTGATCGATAGCTTTTCGCCCTTCACCTGGAGTACCTCTCGAGAAAATCACCAGCTTTTCAGATTCCGACCGATACCGGAACAGATTTGGCTGGCTAATCTATTTGTTTTGCAATTATCGGCGTGATTGGGCCCTCATAAGAATAATAACACACACGAAAAAGAAAATGAAAGAGCAGAGGCTCCTGAAACCGGCGGTAGCAAGGATTACAAATCTAACGGGGCACTTTTGTAGATCGCTCAGCGCTGTGGCCATTCACTCTACTTCTCTCTGCGTTTCCCGGTATTCGCTGGAGGTCTGAGAACTGAACAGAAAAATGGGAGAAATTTGGGGTTCTTGTTTCTCTTTAATTAAATCAGTAACACAGCAATTTTTAAAAAAAAATAGAATTTAGATGGAAAGGGCATGCTTCTAGATTTTGTGGTTAGGAATTCAGAGTTGCCGGAGTAAGTTTTTAGCAACTCGCTCTTTTAAATACAGATGGGCCTCGAGCATACTGTGAAAAATTAACTCAGGAATTTCTTACTTATTTCTTCCGTCAGAGCAACAACCAATCATTAAGAAATAGCTGGCATTCAATTATCAATATCAAACCAATAAGGGGTAGTATGAGAACTCTTAATAAATCAAACAAATCAATAATGACACTGCGGCATGCATTAATCAGCTTTAAATTAATCACCGCCTCTCTCTCTCTCTCGTTCTGTCTTTCTTTCGCTGTCTTTATCTCTCTTCCTTTCGCTCTCTCCCCCTCCCTTCCTCTTCCCTCCCTCCTCCAATCTCGTCACTTGAGTCTTCCTTAAGGGCAAATTTACTACATGTAATACGATGCGTTTGTTTTTAACGCTGTTAAGACATTCTTATAAATACCTTCACATTTACCCGACAATCACGAATGGAATTCTTGACGCCTTTCAGTCCTTAAAAGTGGGCCTGATTTTCACTGTTCAAATACAAACTAAAAACTGAATGGTCAGTGCGATGATACCCTATTTTTGTCTGGTGGGTTATCTGTTTAGAAAAAAACAAACAAAACAAACTGCTACCATCTTAACCGTTTTACGTTCCGAACAAATAGACTGCACGTGGAAGACATTCGGTGCCAGCTGCTTTATGTCTCCCCAAAATCTGAATCAATTGAGCGTAGTTTTCCGCCGCAACATGTCCCAGCTGAGTTTTGGGTTCAGTTTGCGTACACAAGTCGTATGTTGGAGCTGTAGCAAATTTAGTTGCACACTTTGACATTTCGTAAATACCCGGGCTATGCTTTGAGTTGTAACACATTTTGACACGGAGTTCTTCCAGCCGTAGCTCACCTGAGTCTCGTGTGAGCGGCAAGGTATAGCGTTGTGGGTAAAGGACAGACGAACTAATAATAAAAATATGGTACCGCGCCAGTACAAGAGGAGACGCTTCATTCATAAATGTATTGAAAATCCCGTGAGCGCAAATTAGTAATCTAGCCTAGCCGTTTCTTTCAATTTTGTTACTTTGAATTTTGTTACTAAAGGAGTGTGAACATGAAGGCCAACTGCAAGTTTGAGATGAAGAGAAAAAAACAAGAAACATTTGGTGCCAAAATGATTAGACTGGTATTCCCCCTCATATATTTTTTTTTGTAACTCCTGCAAATTTGTTTGTCTTGCTGGAACATTTCGCTCCTAAAGACAGATTACTCATAACTGGGAAATGTAGCCTTAGATCACTCATACTCTTAAGCAAATGTCGTTCCTGCGCGTTACCTGCACTGACAAATAGACAGCTCAGACAGGCAGACAGACTGATAGACAGGCGCTCGAGATGACAAGCATGTTTAACACATCTTCGCGCCGAATCTAATATATAGACATTTGACAGATGTAAAATTACGCACTGGCGTAAGTGCATTATATTGATGATCCCTTCCATACTCAACATCTTTAAAATACTGAGTATCTACCATTTCAATGCCCTTGATATTTCACACGTCACTATGAGTCAAAGTCCAGATGATGAGTCATTTATATGTCTATTTAGGCCTAGGGAGCAATAAATCAAGTCTGTGTAGCCTCGGTTTTGTGGACTATGGACTTAAATTTTGGCACTAACAAAATTGAGACAAGTCTGCCTCGCTAGCTGATTCAAAGGAAGTTCAAGTCTGAGTGAAAACCGACGCAAAACAGACTTGACTCAGTGCCCCACTAGCCTGACTACTTCACAACACTGGCGCTGACCCGAACAGTGTCAAGGGTCCAAAAAAAGAAACAACAACCCATTCCTACAGCAAGAGCGTTGAGTAACTGGCGTTATTTTTTAATCCTCTATTATAATTCCCTTTTGAACTACTTTTGTTCTATAGATAAAGGAACACACTATGCTACACTCTTACACTTTTTTGTTTTGTTTTGTTTTGTTTTGTTTGTTTTTTCCCTGTCTTGGATAGAAGTGTATACCAAACCACGCTTAAATCTGTTTTGGCGCGTTGCAAACAAAATGTCTCCAAATAAATAAGTAAGTAAATAAATTTCACAATGTAGAGACTTTCGACGCTGTTACATTGTGGAGAACTCGAAACATCTCGGACAAGATCAGGCAACTGAATGCCTGCCTTGTACCCTTAGTTTAAAGGTAAAACTCGTACCGGCTGCGAGATGTATACTTTGGTGTTGTCTGGCATGTTTAGGTCATGACTTGTGACAGCTGGAAGGAAAATACAGCACCACCTCACAACAGGAACCCATCGCTTCCTGTGTTATTTATAGCGGCAATCCACGTGACAGACAGAGACCCCCAGGGAAAGGTAGAGCTCTTCTTTTTGTGGAAAACATTGTTTGGCTTTGCATTGATGACATGCTCAGTATTCAAGGCGCAGTAATATTGGACTTGTGTTTCCGGAAGGGGGTCTCCAATAAAAATTAATACGCGGGCTAGTGAAAGGGGTGGGGCTCTGAACGAAAGGTACGGAAAGCGTACATTGATCTTATGTTAATCCTGCTTCTAATTTCAGTTCAGCGCCTTAGCGCAAACATTTTTTTCCTAGGCGCTATACAAGCTACCTATTACAAATCATTACATTACATTTTATACCCTTCTCCAACAATCACGAATGGCATTCTTGGCGTATTTCAGATCTTAAAAATTGATCTGACTTTCACCGTTCAAATATAAACTAAAAATTAAAAAGTCAGTGCGAGGATACCCTATTTTGATCTGGTAGGTTATCTGCTTACGGGCAACAACAACAACAACAACAACAACAAAAACAAACTGCTGCCAATTTAACTGTTTTACATTCCTTTCAAATAGACTGCATCTAGGCTTTTCAATGAGGGCAATGGATTTAAGGAGTTTGGTTTTATTTACTACAAAAAAAAGTTGTAGGAACATAACTCTTAATCTCAACTATAGACTGTCGGATGTAATGAAACCCAATCACCCAAAACAGGCCATGGTAATGTCACTTGAAGCTTTAATACATCATGATCTCACTATGGACATTTTACTATTCTAGCAGTCGTAGGCCAGCGCTAGTCCTGGGGGGGGGGGTGAAACCAAGCGTATGAAATCTGTACAAGGGAGAGGGAGAGGTCAAAGATTGCCAGAATCGAGCCTGGGTTCTTTATGGATGAACCCAAGGCGTTTTAGTCTTAAGACTGGGAAAAGGACAAACGAAGAGAGGAAATTCGTCAAGACTGACCCTAAAAACAACTTTGTCATATTTGGCTTAACAGTACGGTACTTCCAAACAATTCCACCAGAACAGTATATCTCAAGGTGGGGGGTCGTGGCAGTATTTTGGTGGGGCATTGGACTTCAGTATGGGGCGTAGGAATATTGTACTATATATTATAACTAACTTCTCCGATTATGATATAGCGCTTTTTTGTTGTTGTTATTTTGGAATTGAAGTGGGGTGTAGGACGAAAAAAGGTTGAGAAAAACAGCCATAGAACAAACTTTTCACCGAACCAGGACTATCGGACTTTTCTGTGTATTGCTTGAAGAGTGAGATCTATTAAAAATTATTTATACCTATTTTTTTTTTTTTGGCACCGAGCAACCCTGACAGGTGAAGCAACAATGGCCAGGAAATTTACCTGGAGACTCAAAGTTTGTGTAAACAAAGAGTGAAGCCGGTAGACGGGCGGTGTTTAGTCGAGTCAGTGCAACACCAAGTCAGAAAACACAAGAATATTTCTTGTATCTGCGGACGTTAATCTGAGTACACTGTTGCTGTGGACCTAGGTCATTTTGAATTTGTCAATAGCAATGGGAAAAAACAGAGTATTTGTGTAATGAAATAGATATTTTATCCTTCCGCTAATGAATTAGAGTACACGTGAAGAACTTTATGCAGCGATCTGTAAGCACGTTTGCTCCTTTGTGAAGCTTTCGGCGACAGTGAAGACTTTGTTTGATGTTGTGTATGAACAGTATTAGGAGGGAAAAAACTCAGGAAAACTAATGACAGAGAGAGAGAGAGAGAGAGAGAGAGAGAGGGGGGGGGGGAGGGGGGGGGGCGAGAAAGTGGATGTAAGGAAAGATTATTTATTTTAACTGCCTACAAATTCATCTTGAATCAACAACTTCAATTAGTCTCAGCAATTTAAAATTTCATGGCGCGGAATTGTAAATATGTCGTTTTGTAATAAAGATGGCAGACTGAATCTCTCTCTCTCTCTCTTTTTTCTCCCATACTCTCCCTCTCTCACTCTCTCACTCCTCCATTTTTTCTCACTCACCTTCTCTCCCTCTCATACTCCTTTCATTCTCTCTTTCTCCCTGTCTCTCTCTTTTTTTCTTTTTCTCTCTCCCACTCTATATCTCTCATTCTCTTTCTCCCACCGTAGTCTGGGGACTTGGCTCGCACAGTGAAATAATACACAAACATGATGTCTACTGAGGGACTCGTGACTGTGAATATCTTGACTTTGTAGGGCTGAACCGCAAGGTTGTACATGAAGAATTAAACTTGGTTTCAGACGCAAGCGATATGGTAGATAAAGTTAAACAGAAGTGAGTAAGCAATACAAGGAGATCATGTCACTCCCCATGCTCATAAAACGGCCTTAAAGAATCTTGACATGGGAATGTTCCGTGTCGGAGACGTAGTGGAAACTTTACATCCTCGTAATATAAAACAGAAAAGACGTGTTACACTGTTGGCTGGGATCAACTTTCTTGGATATTTGGAGATTTTTTAGCGGGAGGAGGTGAAGATGGAGGACATGGCAAGCAATTTTGAAAAACACACCATCTTAAAAAGAAAAAAAAAGGGAAGTGTTACAGTGTTAGTCTGGATAATATTATTATAATTTCTGAGACATCTGGAGATTTCTTTGGACGTTACGAATATGACAAGCCGTATGAAAAAAAGACAAAAAGCAAACTTTAATAACAATAATAATAGTATATAATTATCACAACAAAAGAAATAAAAATGAACTGAAGAGGATGTGACCAGGTCACCCAGAAGAACCTAGCTCCCCACGAAAGTATGTGATATTTTATTCTATTGAAAATTAATTCTTTCTAAACCTTAACCGTTTAGGCATGCCGTCCGATTAAACAAACAAAAAATATGTTGTTTTTTTTTGTTTGACAAAAATTCAAGGCCAACCCGGCAAACAATGGGCGATGATATACCATTTGCTGACACTGGTGTAATATTGCTGCCCCAATTAGCATGACAAAACTTACGCAGCCTACAGACTGATTGCAAAAGGGCGCAATGAAAGAATGTTATAGCCGCGAAATGCCACCAGGGCGTTGAAAAGATGTATGTGCCATAGGCATAACAATAACACACCCCATGCCGTTTTCTCAGGCAATGCATCACGCTGACAGTCAATCCTGGCATTTATTGACAAATATTCTCCGAGACTCCCATTGGTGGTGTATTTAAATTCGTTTTTGGCACGCCAACATTATTCGTCGTATAAAACCTTCCACAATACGTGGATTGGATTAAATTGTAATCGAATATGAAAATGACGGGGTATTACTTTTTTTTAATACTATCTCCTTATAATACGTTATTCTACACCATTTTTATTCTTGTCTAGTCGTGTGCGGTACACGTGACACAATGTGGGTTTTATTTCCGTTCATGACGGCAAGATCTATCATTTTTATAAGGAACTTGAATTTGGCCTGGCGGGGATCATATCATTTATGTCTTAGTTATCTGTGCCTCCCATAATTTGTATATTGTCTTTCATTTAAAAAATAAAAATAAAAAATTTTGCCAACATTTGCATTTGACTGATTTCAAACAAGATCATAATCTGTCTGAAATAGTTACTTCACAACAACAACAACAACAACAACAACAGCAACAACAACAACAACAACAACAACAAAAAATGAAGATAAAATGACCATTATTCCATTGAATGTTCGGAAGGTTTAGTGCATGTTCACAGTTCCCAACAGAAGTCGAGTTGTACCACTCGTTTATTCATGAGCACAAATATAAGTTGTATTTTCTTCCCACAGCTAGCGCTGTGGCTGGGACCAAACCCACACAACAATAGGTCATAAAGGCGATATCCCTGCAATCTTTCTCTAATCTGTCACTGCCTAATTTGTTGTTCGGGTTCTTTCTCTCCCCTCCCCCCCCCTCTCCCACCCCTCCCCCTTTAACTCCTCCTCCCCGGCCTTGATGTACCACTTGGAGTTGAGCTGGTTACAAGCGCAGCACCCTGGCTTTAATGAAAAGCGCACACCCAATTTCAAATAGAAGATCCACGGATTTTAGCACCTTTCTGTGAACAATGAGAACTGTTTTGTTGTTGTTGTTGTTGTGGTTGTGGTTGTTGTTCTTGTGGTTGTTATTGAAATCAACCGCGGGGTCTCCGAACTGAGTGGTTTACCGGCCTTTCAAAATACAAAATCTATTAAAATTAAAATGAAAAGTAGGGCCACTTCAGTTTGTCAACTTTCTTGTCTTCGTCTTGAAATATAGGATTTTCGCCAAAAACGGATTAAAAAACAAAATAATAAAAAGAGGTGCCACTTCAGTTTATCAGCTTTCTTGGTTTGTTCTTTTAACGTGGGATTTTCGAAAAACATTAAAAAAGAAAGAATAACAAGAATAACAAATCAATATATTATCAATTTTCTTGTTTTGGCCTTGACAGGTGGAAAACTTTGGTATTTTCACATTCATGAAGCCCAATCGCATTCTTTATGAACCCCGATAGTTTTGGAATTTGCCTGAGAAAGCGAGAGGGTATTATAATATATTTTGTTCAGCAGTGGATCCACGGTATGAAGGTGAAATAGAATTTTATACCAGCTGAACACAAGGTTGAAGGGCGGCTGGGATGATTCTAAATGTTTCCCCGAGAACCAGTTCCAGTGTCTTCATAAAGTAAATATGTGGCGCATCTGTACATAGCGTCGTTTTGCAAATTTGAGTGAATATCTACATGTGTTGTTGAGAAAAGAAAATATGACATTGGTCATGCTGATAAACAGATATTTTGTTTTCTGTTTAAATAAATGAAACTAAATAAATGAATAAATAAATGAAAATATAGAGAAACAAACAAACAAGTAGTACAAAAATAAATAGATAAGATCACAAGTCTCAATATTACCATTGTGAACAAAGAGAGGGTTAACGAAAAGAAAACCCATATCTTTTCGTAGTTTCAACTAAGGTGTACAAATTAATGATGTTTTTTTTTGCAATATTCCGAAATTAGGTTGCATTATAGAAATTTTGTTTGCACATCGCGTTAAACACGAACAACGGCCAACTTAAATTTATCCATCGCCGCAGCGGAAAAAAATAACATAAACTCCGACCTGTGGCATTTGTGAGGGCAAATGTTTGACTTGTTTGGCTGCGGGGTCGGATTTATAGTCCTGGGGGGTGGGGGCAAAAAAGGCAATTACCCCCACCCCCTCCCACCGCCAGAGTCCCCCCCCCTCCAGCCCCCACGCCATCCCCACCCCCTCTAGACAAAAATATAGTACTGAGTTTAAACATTGTTGTAAATTGTTGGGTCGGCCATTGCTATCTATGGAAACTAAAGAGTACATAGCAGTATAGCTATGTTCTTTGTAATTTGTCTTACCTAAAAAGATACTTGGAGTGTTGCTAGGAGGTATTTACATGCATACAAGTATTTACTTCAAACTTTAACCTTGCTATGCATGCATAACTTGTCAGTTCTAATTACATGTAACAAACGGACTACGATGTGTAAATTTGGTGATTTGGCGTGTATTTTAATTTCAGTGTCCGAGGGGCTCACCCTATCTGAAATGCCTCGGGCCCCCCAAGGTGTAAATCCGGCCCTGTTTGGCTGTGCCAAATAACTGAAAATCTACGCACAATTTCCCAAAGTTCTCGAAGAACGACGCAATATGTAAACTCATGCCTGGAACAAATTTCCCTTTCAACTCACTCGAAAGCTCAAGTGTTGGAATGTTAGTATACAAGAGGGTGTGCGATCCGGAAGATACGACGGCAGAAACACTTACATGTATCAACAATTTCGTTTATCCACATGACGAATACAATGTTAAATTTCCAGTATTGCTTCTAGGAAATTGTGTAATTTCAGGTATCCAGCTACAAATAACTGCTATTACGCGTTTTCCATCTAATAATTGGAAGTTAACTAGAAAGGTGTAGCTTAACTTCAGCAGTTGATTAAGGAATGCTTGGATCGTTCTCAAGAAAGCATGAACGATCTAGTGTTACTTCTAACAGAAAAGCTGTAGGACTTGAAACAATAATTTGTGTTATTTAAATGTTCAGTTTAATTTCAGTAACGGCAGAAACCAACCGGTTTGACATACGTTTTCCCAACCGCTAGATGCGAAACAACAATAATGCACAATGCAATACTTCACCTCCAAAACATGAGCCCAGAACTCCTAAGTGAGGTGAAGGCCTATGTCTCCACGCTCCTTTTCAGAGGTTGTTAACATATTTTTTTTTTTTATATTTCCCCCGCTTTCTGCGGTCTATGCGCAATGACTCAAAATAATCTAATGAATTCACAAAATTGCCTGTTGAATTCTTCTCTCAGTCGGGGTGCTGCTAAAAACATGTAATTGCCGAAAGTGTTTTAAGATGAAAACTAGAAAATATTTCGAGTTTCCGTGATTGAGATAAGCAATGACATCTGCAGATGATTAACTTCAAAGATTTAACAGTGATTCCGCCGTCTAGTGGAGATATAGAATACATCTGTAAGTAGTTTCAGAGATGCCTGCTTAAAACGGAGACATTTCAGTAATGCCCTGTTGCAATCAAAACGAAGGGGCGATACTAAAAGAAAAAAATAAATAAAACGGTGGCTTTCCACATTCCTCGTGGTTAATTCAGAAAGTTTGTCTTTTCAGCTGGTTTTATTATTATTCTTTTCGGTGGCAACAATTTTAGACAAATATACCGCGATTTCATTTCTGTTTTGACGGAGAGCAACAGTGTGTTTGCGTGGCATTCATGCGTATTTATTTCACTGCCTGTGGACCTAATTCATTTCATGTGCCTGCATTTAAGGGTGTGATAAAAATGATAAAAAGGAAACTATATTGAAAGTATGAAACTCCATGGGTTATATTCTGAAACCACGTAAATTTCAACAATGACGGGAACCCAATACCCGAGAGGATTCATATAAAGTAGCGTATTTCTTATGGAAGATTATATGAAATAACAATATATAATTATTCATCCCTACACTGACAGTTCGAAAGCGACCGGATTTCCAATGAACAAAAATTAAAAAATGTTATTTAAGATCACAGACACTAAGATTCCAAAATAGACTAAATTGTAATACATTATGAAATAGTTTGCTTTACTTTGCACCAACATAACAATTGGGCTTCTGACAAAGGATTATTAAACAACGTGACCCAGTATCAATGAATCGTCACAATATTTATTGAGTTGTTTTACATGGTGGCGGTTTTCGGAATTGAGCACTTGAAGTTCTTAATTTTCCCAATTAACTGCCAGACAACCAGACTGAATAACTACTATGCCCATGAGGCAAAAACACGTTTGTTAACAACATGCCATACTTGCAGGGAAATTCCTTACAGCGTGGAGACGAAAGAAAACTAAAAATTCATCATCCTTTCAAGACTCCACAATATTGCTTTGCTTAGTTATAAACCATTAGCCTCTTTTTCCGAAATTAAATCAACGAACTTTCATAATTTTTGCACAGGCGCCTTGTCTTTCTCTGTCCAATTCTGACGTACAGAAAGCTCCCACATTCGCCTGAAGATTTACGCAATACGTTCTGACTCTGCAGTTGCTCCTCTACTTTTAGCAGATTAGCATACAGCAGTAATAATATTGGTTTAATTAAAAAACCATGATCTGTCGTGTTTTTCATTAACAAACACATTCAAGCTTATTGAGTAAATTGGAATGTAACTTAGGGCCAATGTGCTTTCCTCCCTTACCGTTCTCTTCAAACAACACTTATGCCACACCAAGATTTTATGTCTACATTATTGTTTTATATTTTACGTTTTTTTTTCACGACGTGTGTTTCGCTGCCGCACTGTTGTTTGAAAATAGTTATATCACGTCTTTTGCAAAAGTATCTCTTGTCCGAATATGCATATTGCGTTATTAATTTACAGACTTTTTTTTTTTAACAGTAGCTCAGTTTTCTTTGAAACTACTTTAAATGCTATTTAGTCAAACTCTTTCACAGGAAAACGGAAAAACAAGTGATAATAATCTATTAAAACATCATGTTTTGCCAATGCAATAAAATTTCCAGTTACCAAGAAAAAAACTAACAAAATAGAGCAACAAACAACAACAAAAAGGTAATATTCATTATAATTCCAATTGTACAGAATGTCTACCTTCATACAGCAGCGAAAAATAATAAGTTTCAGAGATAATGAAGTAAATCCTTTCCAGTCTCCCAGTCAGACGATGGTCCTCAGTAGAACGTAAATCTATATTTTCTCAAATGTGATTTCTCCTTTTTCATAAGAGGTGGCTATCTAGAAAACTCGATTTTCGTTCATTAGACACCGTTAAGGCATTAGTCAATTCAGGTAATGCTAGAAATATTTCCAGGGTTTACTGGGAAGAAAACTGGCTCAAGTCATTATTGTGAGTAATAGTGTGCACCTGAATAAGTCAGGTGCATTATTTTGTGAGCTAGAACTACCTTTTCTTAATAATATAATGAACGGAGAATTGACATTGTATGACTGAGAACATTACTGATTCAAAACACTCTGTTTTTCAACAAAATCTTTTCTCTCTTTTTCTTCTTTATTGTTCTCCATTGAGAGATTGAGGGTAGTTATGGCTATATACTACTGTTGTAAGGTTAAATAAAAATGTTCCCATGATGGTTTTTCTGACTAAATGAAACAATAATGGAGAATATTAAAAAAAACAACCAACAATTACTTCGGATTCAAGGTTGTCTTGATGGAATTTTGAGAAAGATTTCGCTCACCCTGATTGTTTAAACCCCTTCTATTTCCGCACCTTGAAAACTGTAATGGCATCTGTGTGCATGATCAAATAAGCTTACAGGAAGGTGGAAGAAATAAGAAGGCGGACAATATTGCAGTGCAGTTTCAGGAGGCGATATCAGGTGTAGACAGAAAACATGTATTATTAAGTATTTCATTTTGCGTTGAAAATGTACAATTAAACTGGAGTTAATGAATGCACTGTTCTTGTATAAAACAACCAAAATACAGTTGTCCACAAATGACAGTTTTGTACTCAGCTAAATTAATTGTAGATTATGGGCAGGTGTGCGAATTCATTTCAATGCAAGATATCACAAAACTACAATTGTGATGTGAGACTGAAGTACATAAAATAATAATTATGACCGGATTCATTTCCAATCACCTCGAATTTTGATTTCTTGCCCTTTGGTTTGGAAGGTCATCTCAAACTGGGGCTGATCCACAATTCTTTGCACCATTCTCATTAACAGATCGGTGGGCTTAAAAGTATCCATTCCCATTCACTTCTGTCGGTAATTTAAACTAGATTAAAAAAAAAAAAAAGTTCATAGATTCTCTTACTGCTTAGAAATATATAAAAAAAAGTATCAATTTCTATTGAATTGGGTCGACCACGATAAACTAGATACCCTAATCTCTCTCAATAGAATATTCAACGAATTCTCAAATTTCTCAGAAACATCTGAAGGCAAGTGCATAGGCTCGTATATTTTCAAAGCGTTTGGAAAAAATAACAACACAGGAATTACGGTGGATACAGAATAATGATGTATGTCGCTGTACATTAGCTAAAGCATTTCTGCAACACTCAGAAATAACGTCGTTATATGATGAGTGTGAAAGAGACGCGTTCTTACTCATTAACTCATAAAGTTTTGACACAAATAGAAACAGTACTGTCAAAATATCCTGCGAGTTGATGGGTGAGGAATATTATTACATGGGAGGCTAAAAATACATGGATGAGAAAACGGGAAAGTGCCGCGTTTCTCTGGTGTGTTTATCTTAATTCGAGACAGTCACTGAATCAGGGCAAAATATACAAGTCGGGGAATAAGCGATTTCGCTCACAAAAAAAAAAATGATACTGGTAATCGTCAGGGTCTCATCCGTAACAACAATAACAACAAATCTTACAGCAACAGTAATAAACAAACAAGCAAACAGAAAAAGGGGAGTCTACTTGAAGAGCTGAATGCATGAGTCTGTTTTAGGGCCGAGTGCTCTTAGGTAAAGGAAGGAATGTATGAGTCAGTGGGAGAGAGAGAGAGAGAGAGAGAGAGAGAGAGAGAGAATCATTATAGAAGGGTCGTGAGAGCAAATAAACAAAATTAATGTTGTTTTTATGTGATTGTGGCAATTGTGTGAACCTGTATAAGAGAGAAATTACGTTAATAAACAGAAAGGAAAGTGGTAAACGGGCATCTTTCTCAACTTCGTTTCCATACTCTTTGCGTGAAAATAAATAGAAAGGGAGAAAGCTAAGAACCGGGACTAACGCAGTTATCTTAAACCAGAACCTGGAGAGCACGTTTCTTTCTTTTTTTTTTAAAGAGAACTATGCCTCTGAGTATTAGCCTCTCAAAAAGGACCTTTACATTCAAAACCAGCTGTTTGCCTGGAGTATGATTATTCCTGGAATATTACACGGGCGTTTTACAGACAAAGGCCGTTCACACCCATCTAGGTCAAGTTCACTTTTAATCATATCACATAATGAAATAATCTCTATGTCTTTTTTACGGAATGAAAATCCCTATAATCTTTCTATCTGGGGTTTAATTTTGTACCACTGTGTCTTTTGGTCATCACAAAATGGAACTTGAAAAAGGAATAAAGCAGTGCTTAACCCTAGTTTTTTTTTTGCGGTGAGCGTAGGGCAGATTTTGAAAGGTAAAGAACCACCGAGATAGATGATACCAGAAGGTATTTCAAGGGGATAGCTTGAAGATATTTCGGGAGGGTACCACTCACCACGAACTTACATACAACTATTCTCCGATTCTCTGCTGTTTCCTGGGGTTCTTCCCTTTTCAAGGAAACTGATAAGATTTGAATTCCCCTACTCTCATCAACAGCAAAGGAGCGCCTGTGTCATAAACGGGATGTAAGTTCCAAGATAGGGATGTCCCCTCAAAAATTTATCACCACTCTGTAAAGCACCAGTGTCATTAAACGTGCTCTGAATCGGTTATTTAGTCACAACATCAAGCATTTTTAACTAACTAGGCTTACCCCGGTTATATTTATACTAGGCCTATATCATTTTTATTGCACATTTTCCCTCCAGCTATCTGAGTCATTTTCTGTGGCAAAGATTAAGAAACATGAAAAGTGGGTACGGTTGGAATTTTGGGAAGCTTTTATGTGAGAAAAACCCGCGGAATTTTAATCCGCCTATATTGCAGGGTCTGGCATCTTTATTTGAATATACGTGGTGAGCAACGTAAGCTTTCATAATGGCATTTAAACGAATAGGAAAAGCAAACTCTTTTGCCACTGCAAAATGCAAGAACAAGCTGCCGCTGTGAGGTATCATTATAATCGTCCTCTTTGATAGTATGCAGTCCACCGTAACTCTCGAAATAAAGACCCTAATGTGGTAGTTTTTATTACATTTTAGTTTATGATTATCTACGGTCCGCACACTGAAAGATACGCAGGGCTGCATGCTGCCTTTATTTTGCACAAAAAATTATGTACATTTCTGCTGTATTCTACAATGTTCCAGTCGTGTTTTTTCTCACAGAATTCCTCGTTTTCATTCTACATTACTGAAAGAATAACCGATGCATTTTCAGCTATGATTAATAATAATGTGTCGTTTTCTGATTCAGCCTTTCCTGCATTTCCTACAGGAACTGCGTGTTACCTTAGAATTTTCCCCATCAAGACTCGGGTGACTGGAGTTTTTTCCTTGTTAATTCTCCACTGAGTAAAACATTCTGGTAATCCTTATGGTTTTGCAAAATTCGTTTCCCATCTTTTACCATTGTTTTAACAAATGGGCCTTCTTTTAAGCGCCCCATATCAAAATCGGTCATTCTGTTAATGCAGATTATAATAATGATAATAATAATAATAATGATAACAATAACAACGATAATACGGAGGAAACTTAAGTACCCCACACAAACATGTTTTCACGAATTGTCTTTCAGGAAAATGCACATTCGCCGAAAGCAACAACAGCTAAAGATTCTGGATTGAACAAACACTGTCCATACCAGGTTTCCAATTTCTTGTTTGTTTTTAATTCTTTTCTTTGATTTGACTTTATCACTGCCGGAGAAATACGCCATCTTTAGGTCAGACTGATATAGATTTAACTTTCCGAGGCTGTTATATTAGGTTTTCATACAACAATTCAAAAAATGTAGAAAGATTTGAAAAAGCCATTGGGTATTTGTTTTTTTTCCTCTTCGCCGGAAGTCAACGTTTACTTGCGTGTCACTGTGTAACATGAATTTTATGGACTCAAGAGAGTCAAAGCTTTAATCTGTCGTGACCATCAAGGTCCTTTTAGACAGACATAGAGATGGAAAGCTACATAGATCTAGACTTGGCTGCTAGATACCCATTCCCACTCTGACAAACGACCAGCATTAATATAAAAATATATTATGATCACTTACGATGACTAAGTCAGGAAGGCATTACAAACTCTGTATGAACCGAAAACGTGGTTCGGGGGGAAGGGGTGGGGGGAGGGGGGGGTGAATACGTGTCATATACGTGTCGTGCCAAGATGTCTTTGGTAACGGCAGGCCGACGCCAGAATCCCATTGTCATTGGGCTCGAACCAACAAAAGCATGCTTTTATCGCCCGGCGACTGTTTCAAAAACGCTTGCCGTTAATCTGATCCCGTCGATGATAACACATTGTCCTTACTCATCTTCCACCTGTCTTGAGTTTCCTACACCGGGATACTCTAGGTAAAATTTCGGTCTACGAAGATTATGTGTCAATAATTTTGTTTTTTATATATTTCAAAATGACGCAGAATGAAGGGCTGGTCCTTTTAATGGCCAGTCTGATTTTTGTAATTTCTTTTTTTTTTTTTTTAATTGCGCTATACGAGAGCTCATGTTAGTTTTTATTCTGAAAACACGCACAAGCGAGTGTTTCATTTGGCATAGACCGTCAGGGGCCAAAATGTGGAGTTTCCAAAAAAGATAAGTTATTGATGCCCTTGTTACTGGGTTACGTCATAAAACGCGGCTCTGATTACACGCCTTGATATGTTAGTCTGGAGTTACAGGTGCCACTGTCTACCTTTCTCCTGGCTCGTTCAATCTTGACTGTCAGGAACATGAGTAGCGAACTGTTTTAGTTTAGGGTACCCCCCCCCCCCCCTTAAAAAAAAAAAAGTTCTGTGCACACCCCCCCCCCCCCTTTTTTTCTTCTTCAGAACTTTGATTTTTCGCAGCTTAACATTTAATGCGTTGATTATGAAACAGTTCATCGCTGCCTCAACAAATATTCTGCTTTTCACACTGACTTACTGGAAACCTGGTTTATTTTCTCTACTTCTCCTACCTTCTTGTTTTTGTTTTGTTTTGTTTACTTTTTCTTTTTAATTTTAGCGAAAATTGGATTTTCCGCCGTTTAACATTTTACGGGTTCCTTCTCAAATGGTTTATCTCTGCTCCAATTTAATTTTTGCTTTTCAAACTGGCAAAATTAACGCGATAAAGGAGCACCTACAATTTCAAGCGGGTATTGTTATAAAAATGATATAAAATGATGCAGACAGTAATGAAATTTGATTCTTAGCCTGTGCGTGACTTTCTCAGTATTGCCTGCTGTGAATCATACATTGTTGTGGATTTATTGCTCAGGGTAATCTGGCGCTTTATGGCAGTATCTAGATCCTTTGTTAATCCACTCAAATACTGGAATGTTTAGTGACGACATCGTAAACATTTGAGGAAAGACAGATACTTAAAAATGCCACACATGCTTACAAACCGATAGATAGACACACAGACGAACGGACAGACAGATATGATAGACAGAGAGGCAGAGGGACAGACAGATAGGCAGGCAGACCGACCGACAGACAGACAGATAGATAGATAGATAGATAGATAGATAGATAGATAGATAGATAGATAGAAAGATAGATAGATAGATAGATAGATAGATAGATAGATAGATAGATAGATAGATAGATAGATAGATAGATAGATAGATAGATAGATAGATAGATAGATAGATAGATAGATAGATAGATAGATAGATAGAGCGGCAAACAAAAATATATGATAAAAAAGAATATCAGTCATTAACAATTAATATGAGTCAAGATTCCTTTCTTCAAGTTCCACTGTGGTTCCTCTGCCCCGACAACCTTCTCCACAGACAACCATCACACGAACGCCCACTCATCCATCATAATGCCATAGACAGTTTATCATTCAGACACCGGTGCTCCAAAGTAAACATGCAGCCATTCCGAAATAATTCGTATCCTGTGGTTATCTCAGCCGGAGATAAGGTACACGGCCATTTTTCTCAACAGTTCCTTAACAACCCCTTGATACGATACACAGCATCATTCCGATGGTCTACCAGATCGCGTGACTAAAAGCTCGAGTTGTGGTATCCCCTTGTGTTCATAAACACTTACATTCATCTGTGAAAAAGGCAATATGCCACGTTCTGCCAAATTCTCTTTAAGAAAGCACACATAGTTGTGTTGGCAAAGCCGTATTAAAATACGGGAACCGTCGGTTGAATAGTCTGTCTTTTATTTGTAGGCTGAGATAAGAACAAATGTTGTAGTTTCCATTCTTTCAACAGTTACTTGATGATAACACTGGAGTGACACAGGACTATGTTTATTGGGGTTTTCCCCTTGCAAGAAGGTTTTTTTCCTGTTTTCACAAATACAGGAAGACATTTTAGATAATGTTGGACACGATTAGTAAACATTAAAGAATAAGGAACAACATCAGCACCCCATCCTTCTATCTATCTATCTATCTATCCATCCATCTATCTATCTATCTATCTATCTATCTATCTATCTATCTATCTATCTATCTATCTATCTATCTATCTATCTATCTATCTATCCATCCATCCATCTGTTTGTTTCTCTGTGTCTGTCCGTCAGGCTGTCTGTTTGTCTGTCTGTTTGCCTGGTTGTCTGGCTGATTGTCTGTCTGGCTGCCTGCCTTTCTAGCTGTCTGTCTGTCTGTCTGTCTAGTTGTCTGTCTGGCTGGCTGTCCGTCTGTTTGGCTGGCTGTCCGTCTGTTTAGCTGTCTGTCTATCTGTCTGGCTGTCTGTCTAGCTGTCTAGCTGTCTATCTGTCTGGCTGCCTGTCTAGCTGTCTGTCTGTCTGGTTGTCTGTCTGTCTAGTTGTCTGTCTATCTAGCTGTCTGTCTATCTAGTTGTCTGTCTATCTAGTTGTCTGTCTATCTAGCTGTCTGTCTATCTAGGTGTCTGTCTATCTGGCTGGCCGTCTGTCTGACCGGCTGTTTATCTGTCTGGCTGCCTGTCTAGCTGTCTGTCTGTCTGGTTGTCTATCTAGTTGTCTGTCTATCTAGCTGTCTGTCTATCTGGCTGACCGTCTGTCTGACTGGCTGTCTATCTGGCTGGCTGTCTGTCAGACTTCTTAAAATTTGGATTAGGAAAGACTTAATAACTGTGTAACTAAACAGAAAAGTGATGAAAAAAAACCTACACACACGCACAAACACACACACACAGCACCTGTCATCATCAAATTGTCCTACAAATGTCATTGCAGCGGCGGCGAAACATTTTAATCCACCTCCGACTATACAACTCCTCCGCAATTCTTATTCCTCCCATCTCTTAGCAATCTTTTCAGTCGTCCAGTATAGTTCACCTTTACCACTTCACCTTCCCTCCTGCCTTATTAAAGGGCTCTTCCCCCTGCCCTTCATTCCAAGCGGAAACAGTTTTTAGTAATGCCTTTCAATACCTGCATAATTGTATCACTAAACGTCTTTATCTTTCATCACTAGGTATCTCGGTGTGGCAAGTTCCTACCAGATCTTGGCGGACGAGGTGAAGCACAAGCCAGACCGAGCCTGCGCCAATCTCCAGTTTTTGCAGCCTCACCAAAGAGAGATTTGCAGCCATGACGTCAAAATGCTTGACGTTATCAGCAAAGGGGCGTCCATGGGTATCGAAGAGTGCCAGTACCAGTTCCAGGATCGCAGATGGAACTGTTCGACCTACAATAACACAAGCGTATTTGGGAAAATTTTAAGCATTAGTAAGTCAGACCTTTTTTCCCTTTCTTTCTTTAAACTTTTTTAATAGTTTGAAATTCCTGGAACAAAAAACAAGGATATCAACAACCACCACCACAACAACAGCAACAACAGCACATCAACTGATAATGTTGCACGCTATCAAAAGACAGATCGAAAATTAAAAAAAAAAAAAAGTAAATTTATTTGGCCATGTGTAGCCAAAACACTCGCAGTAGAATTTTTGTTACCAACTTCTGGCCAATTTCCGAAAAAGTTATTTTGACCATGTCTCCAAGGTAGGGTTGTTGTTGTGGCTTAATAGTTAGACTTGATCCTAGCCCTAACCATGAACCTAACCCCCCCCCCCCCCCCCCCCCCCAAATTTTCTCCAAAATACATCGTGCCAACACAGTCAAGTTTGGCCTATTGGGGCAAGTCGTTATTCCGAGAAAAAGAAAACCAACGTCTACTGATACTGTATCAGAAGGTTTTTCACAGGTGTTTGTCTATGCCCACCATGCCAAAGAAAAAAGACAGAAAATAGTGGCTTTTAAAAATTGAAATTAAAATAAAAGAAAAAAAATAAAGAAAATATCAACTGCACAACAGGCTGTTATTCCCAACACGATAATAACATAATTATGGACAGGCCTCAGACTTCAGAAAACACTCGTTGCTGATTACACACCTTATTAATAATAATATTATTATTGTTGTTGTTGTTTTTGTTTTTGTTTATTGTTATTATTATTATTATTATTATTACTAGAATTACAAAATGTTGTTTTTGAAATGGCATTCTGTCAAGCCTTTTTCATGGCACCAGCTAACCTCCGAACAAATAAGCTTACCTACCTCTTCCTGTCCTGCGTCGTAATTATCTCACCACAGATTATCCCTTGAACCTCAGAGATTTAAAGAGAAAGAGAGAGAGAGAGAGAGAGAGAGAGAGAGAGAGAGAGAGAGAGAGAGAGGGAGAGAGAGAGAGAGAGAGAGAAAGAGAGAGAGAGAGAGGGAGGGAGAGAGAGAGAGAGAGAAAGAGAAAGAGAAAGAGAGAGAGAGTTAATAAACAACAACAACTAACCAACGCAAATAAAAATTCACAACAGGTGAGGCTTGCAGCACTGCATGCACAACATAATGATGCACACATAAGTTCCCTGAACACAGTATCATTAGTGCAGTTTGTGCCACTTGTAAATGGGAGTTAATAACGTGTAAAATGAAGTTTAAGCGATTTCTTATGTTTGAATACATTTTTATGTTATGCAGCGGCGCCCCGGAGAACACTTCTATCGGCATGAAATATAAACAGTTTGAAGATTATGCATGTTTAATTATACATATTTAAACAATGACCTATGGCAAATGTCGCGTTGTTTCTCTTTATAAACATTTTTTCATCTTTTTGAACCCTTCTGCACGTTGTAGCCTCTATACATTCATGGACGACCTAAATACAGTAGGCTAATATAATTTCATTGCAATAGCACGCCAGTTAATATCGGATGAAGAACAGAGATAAGATGGGTAACAGCAACTGTCGCACTATAACGACCATTAATTCCAACCATAAAGAGTTGAAGGATCCGCCTTTTCTCATTTCTCTTTTAATCTCCCATCCTTCATAAAGCATTTAATTATAGCTAACCTAGAGCGGAGTTTAATTTATGCTGAAGGCATATCAACTTGATGGCAGTATGTTATTTAGTATCGGGATAACGTGGAGACAAAAGGAAGTCGTTAAAAGGACAAGACAGAGGGAGACCCCACACTAAGAACATCATTGGCTAAAATAGCTTGTTTAGCTTTGGAGATTCAGCACTGCCAGGCTACATCAGAGACCAGGCTTGTGCCACATGTTAGGCCACAAATGAGCACCTTAGCCCTGGGGCTGCCTTTTACCAATTAAATCGGTTAATGTTCAATGCTGTGTTTCAGCTGTCTAGAAATCTGTACACTGCTTCCGGTTCCGCGACACAGTGCAGATCTTCTAATTAATACTAAATTTACACGTTTCATCTTTGTTTTTCAAATTCCCTTCGCATGGCACAGCCGCCCTCGCCTCAGCCAGCTAAAAGGTTACGAACGCCACGAGAAAGTTAATAGTTATGTTATTCACATCCAACGCTGGATTCGGCCCTGGGGCCTCCCGCACCATCTAACCATTGGGTCACTGCGGGGAATCTGGTGGAGGCATGCCCCATGTACAAAGTGGGCGGCATTGAGTGAAAAAACTACGCAATCTATAATCTAATTAAATTTAAGATAATTGAAAACAAAGAAATATATACTTTTCTTCCCACTTTTTTGGCCCCTGTTGAGTTCCAGGACGTTTAAAGTTTACTCCGCGGTGGATTTATTTTTGACCAAGGCAATTTAAAAGTGTAATAAATACTTAATATAAATTTAATAATATTCCTTGGTATTTCCACTTTATAATACATAACCATTAACTGTACATTTAAATTTTCCTTGCTGTGTGTTTATTTTGGGACAACGTTGCTTTGTGAATCATAAGAATAAAGCACTGGGTGTTCCACCACTGCCACAGTAGAACATGCAGTTAGACATTCTGAAATGTTAGTAGTTAACTGTAACTCTCAGGGATATCTAATTTCATTGGTCAAGTAAAAAAAAAAAAAAGACCGTGAGCTGCTTGAAAAAAAAAAAAAAAGTGAGAGTGGGGTTGAGGCAGAGAAGGGCAGGAAGAACAAATGGACATGTCACGGAGGTGGAAAGAAGCGACGAAGGAGAGGAGAAACCGACAGAAAGAGAGACAAATAAAGAGAAGGCGAAGACTTTTTTGGGGAGGGGAGTGACAGACACAGGCTCATGTCTTGCTCTTCACTGGCTGTTTATGCATTCCATCCGTTCCCAATCATTTGTTTTCTCTGTAGAAAAGGAAAACCCTTGGTCTTATTCATAGCGCTCTTTTAACACTACATCAAAGAGCCCTTTAAGCCTCATTCAGTGGCGAAATCCCCCCCAACCGATTATTCTAGTTCTTCCCTGGCCTGCCTCCGGTCTGTGCTGAGGTTCCATCTCTTTTCACCAGCAATTACATAGAGCAAATTTAAATTTGATTCACTCCTCGACATCAAAGACTTTCCCCTGAAGAACACTAAATGATGAGAGTTGTCGAAGCTTGCTCTCTCATCCGCTCAAAACAATAGAGCGCGTCGATTGAAGGAAAGTCTGAAGAGGTCTCATGTCTTTTACTACCCACTTAAGACCAGAATGGTACTATTGAGAAACATCCAGAAAATGCACAGCACAGAGAATTGTCCGCACGGAAAAAATGGGCTCATTTCTAATATTCAGGTGTCAGCATCGAGTCAAACCAACCCAAACTCTTTTCGTTCCTCTCGACGGGAACTTGAGAGGGAATAAACCAAGGTGAGTGTTTGCTCAACAACCGATTCTGAAAACCAATCTGAATGCTCAAGCAATATTGAGGTTCCTGTGAAAAGAGATCCGAGGGCGCGCCCACCCAAACTCTATATATTGAATGAGGCGAGAGGGGAAAAACATGGAGGGGTTCTGAAATTGTAGACGAGGGAATGAAAAAAAAAAATGTCGCAGTGATAAAGTGTATGTTGCAACGCCAAGTCCGCGGTCCATTGGCGTGTTCTGTTTGCCCTCATTATTAACAGAAACACGGAAGCTTGACAAGATTGTTGGATCAAAAGAAGACTCGGGGGAACCCTCGTTTGACCCTCAGCCAAAGAGGGAGGCTATGTTTGTATCCAAACGACGGACGCTTGTGAGCATGCACCTTGTCTTGGGTTAACATAATCTAGGAGAATCTATGGTCCCCCAGCGACCTCATTGGGGCCAGGCTGAATCAGTTTTATCTTAACCCAACAGCTCTCTTGGGAGAAGGCACCTAAAACAAACATGAATTTGCTTTCCGTCGACCGCGGTCCCTTGGATGTTGGGAGATACACAAACTCAGTGGCCTTCCGAATCCGGGCTTTAGCTGGCTTATCGGATTCAGACGCACGCTTCCCTATTGTTAATGCTACCTGACACAACTTGGAAGTTTTCTCTACTGTTTTAGACGGATTGACGCGCTTTCTGTAATAGCCTGGTAAATTGAATGTGCGATTACTCCACCTACATTGATCAACATCATCGACATTTTTGAAAATTTAGCGGAAGAGAATATTAAATCATTTAAGAAACATTTAAACTTGAGGTCAGTGTGTTTATTGATTGAATACAAACTAAAACTCCTTGGCAAAATATTTTTCACACATCATTAGAAAATTTATCTTGAAAGAATGTTTCGCTGAAGATATCTACGTGATAAACATAGTTACCACGCCACTGGCACTGATTATATAGTATGTCACTATCACTTTACAAGAGTAAAGATAAATCTCATGATGACTTATGATGGCACGAGTATTCCACTGTTATTCGCGGATGACGGCTGGGAAAGGAAGGGGGAGGGAGGGTGTGAGGTGAAAGTGATGAAAATTTGTTGACATAACCTGTATTGTTTATTTGGCACTGTACGACTCAACCCAGACAATATTAGGATTTCTTTATAAACAACAGAAACACTCAGCTCAGTGCAATGCTGTGTTTTGTATTTCGTTTGACTCAGACGTCACGCACTGTGAGAGATCTCTTGCCACATCGCAAACTGAACAAAAAAAAACAAAACGAAAACAATAAAATGTGATCCTGTCGGAAGAAAGAGAAAATTTAAAGCAGATGGCATTATTTCTTTCTAAGGTCTCGCTTGGTTTATGTTTTGAGTGGAATTCAAGGCTGGTTTGAGATTTTGATCTCTGCGCTTTTAAATGGTCAGACTACACTCATATTTTTGTAAAGAAGAGATAGAACCACCGTTAGCGGCACATTGATAAGATGGAAGCCAAAATATTTATAAATAAACCAAAGTCAAGGGCAAAAGCAATTCTGATGCTGAAACTGATGTATGTAAAACTCCACCGAGGAGATAATTCATCAAGCTTAAATTTTCAGACATGCATGGATACTAGTATAAATAACTAACATCTCGACAAACCGTGGTTAGAAAGAAAGTAAATCCTTCCAATTTCCCGATGAGCCTCCTTTAACGTTACGTTCAATTTTCTTGTGACATCTCAAGTACCTACATAATCCATGCAGTTTGTCTAAGAGAATCCTTATCAAAAGATAATAACACACGCCAAAATAGTGGCCAAAAAGACAGAAGACATCGACAAAACAGCTCTCCGAAATTTCAGCATTTTTAACGCCCCTTTCTTTTGTACTATGAAGATCTCTCAATGGTTTCCGCAGGCCAGATTTTCACATTACATTCCAGTTGTTTTCCCTTGTGACAGAGGAACAAGCAAAACCCATTGAAGAGTAAGTTTAGGCACAGGACCAGAAGGAACAAGAGCTCCAGGGAGGGATTGTCTATGTCATTACAGGTTTGAATAGGAGACGAGCTCTAAGAATCAAGGAGCATAACTGAGGTTTTAGGTTTCCTGTTCCCGTGTTTGGCCAGCGTCCTTGCCTTAAACAGCTTTGGAATTTCTTGTTTGTTGTTACATACATGGCCTACAAATGCGTGGTGGACAAAGAAACTGTGTTTTATGTCACTCTTGAGGAGATTCAGGAAGGAAAACAACAAAACTACAACGAAAATAGAAAGATAGGGATGCGGCCTAATGCGGATAAAAGCAGCATCACTTATGAATTTCAAAGTCAAACAATAATATGAAAATGTGTTTTTGCTACTGGTGGGGAGATTCAGGAAAGAGAAGAGCAAAGCTACAATAAAAATAGAAAGATAGGAATACGACTTTATGCAGATAACAACTACGTTACTTATGAGTTTCAAAGTCAAAACAATCATAAATATCCAGTCTGATGCTAACGGAGACTTTGGTTTCGTAGCACCATCTTCCGCCACCACAATCTTTTCTCAGCGCATATCATTATTTGTTTTTCAGAGCCGCCTTTCAGATTATACAGAAAAGTTCCTTACGTGAAGATAAACGTTTACTGTATACCAAACAGTGTATTATCTTATTATAATTGAAAAGGAGAGGAAAATGGTGCATTTGCTTTTTTTCATTTCCAGAGAAAAATCTCAAACTTGACCGCCACCAGACGTCTTTGTCAGCAACAGGGATAGAAAATGATGTGCAATCGGATACTCATACTACGTCTTTGCAAGGGTGGGAAGTGGGAATAAACTATAAGACGTTGTCAGTGTATGAATCACACTGGTAAATAACAGATAGTGAGCAGTAAGTTTACCCATGGTTTTATTGGAAATGCTGGTCAAGAGCATCAAAACCACTTGTTTACTATCAGGACCCCTATGCGTCCAGACACTATCTTAGCGTAATGCAAGTTCAGGACATTAAAGATCTGGAGTTTTCTTATCAAATGAACCAAAATGATTGTTTTAGGAATATGAGCATGAAGCTCTCTGCAAGGCATGTAGCGACGATATGGTGGGAAAACCACTGCATAATTATACACATGCAAATGTCAGAGGTATCGTAAGTGATAGAAACTTAGAGCCGACAGTCTCTGAGATTAAATAGGAACTGAGACTAACACAACTTGGGGGGAGGGGGAGGGGTTAGGCGGTTGGCGAAGGCGGTGTTAAAAGAGAATACCGATCTTGGTACTGTGAAGATTAAAATTTTGTTAGGTGTCAACTGTAGTAACTCTACTGATTGTGGCAACGGGATACCACAGTCATTAACTTCGTATTTCAGTTCCATGGATCTGGCACTGCCGGGCAACGAAAAATGCACCGGTCTAAAATCGCTGGCAGATTCGTCATCAACCCAGAGATTTGATTTATCAGAAACAACTATTTTTTTAATCGTAACTTCGCGTTCGTGCTGAGATCAAAGAAGTTAATAGGCTGTGATATTTATCTCGTACGATTCACTACGATCTTTGATGTTATCTATGCCCGTGAATGGCATGCCAGCTGCAGAAGGTGTTTTGGAAAACATTACGACAAACATGTTATCTTGTGCTGTTTATCTTTTGACCTTGTATCTTTCTATCTTTATTGACATATTATTATAAAGGCCAATTTATTCAGTGCGTCAGTCCAATTATTATTATACTTTTTTTTTCTTCTTTCCATTTTCAGAGAGTAGAGAAACGGCGTACATATACGCCATTTCATCAGCTGGGATCATGTATAGTGTGACTCGCGCTTGCGCCAAAGGGGAGCTGGAACGGTGCGGATGCGACAATAAAGTCCGTCGCCGACAACCAGAGGCGGATTTCGAATGGGGTGGGTGCTCTGACAACATCAGATACGGCGCCCGATTCTCCAAAGAGTTTGTGGACTCCAATGAAATCAAGGATGAGGACAAGGGCAGTATGAATCTGTGGAATAATGGAGCAGGCAGAAAGGTGCGATATCTGGACGGTTGTAAAGTAACAAGTTACATAAAGCGATACAGTTGCAATGTGTATCGAATCCTACTGATGAGGGGTAAATGAGATCGTTGTTCTAACATGTATACAGATGAATTCAGATGCCATCGTTTTTAAAAAAGAAAAATGACGAAATTAATAGTGGCACGCTTAAAGCGTTTGACAGGCTGCAGGTTGTGTTACCAGTTGGGGGTTAAATACTGAAAACTAACTTTTTAAAAAAGAAATCCATTCCGTTTTTAGGCTTCTCCTGAAAAGTTTGTAAAAACCAAGATACGACACTTTAGCACATGGTCCTCGAAATACAGTTAGTACATGGCTAAATGAATATTTGAATTCAGAAGTCATTGATCTTTATATGAGATACAGCATTTCCCCCAGAACCGTCTCCATACTTTCACTGGAAGCATTTTGTCTTGATGTCATTTTTATGCTTCAATGGTAATAATTCGCCCCCAAAAGACAACATTCCCGGAAAAAAAATCCAATAAAGAGGATGCAGACTACACCGTGTTTCCCCAGCTCCGTGTACAATATTAAAAATCGATTTTTCCCTTCCCAATTGAATGGCGGAGACTGGACGCCACGGGGTCAGGGCGGTCATAGTAGCATCATGTAGTATTTTACAGCCGTGACTTGTATGACAGACTAATTCACGTATTAAATCGACTTTGCGTCTCTGAATTTTGCATATCTTATTATATCTTATTATAAAAAAAAAATAGTGGCGGGAGTAATTCATTGTGGTGCAAATTTGCCCCTTTTTTTGCTCGACGCTACAGCCTAAATGACAGTTTCAAAAATTATAAAATTAATTTTCTTAAGTGTCAACTAATCCAGCCCAATCGCTTTTGTATCGACCGATTATATTGATTTAAGTCTCAGGTATTTTTCAATAAAAAATGTCAAAATGTGAAATACAATGATCTTTGTTTTGGCTCCCTGTAGTAAGTCCATCGCACCGGAAACGATATTAATACGCGTTCACTTCCGTGCGCACAATTTCCCTGTCACAAATGGGTGTGTATTGCTCAGGAGCGCATGAAATCTGTAGTAAGACTGTAGAGTACGGGAAGCTTTGCAGACCAAAAAGAGAGACAGAGACTGATAGAACGGTATGTTCACAGGTTTATCCCGGATAATGCCGGGAACGTCATCTAGTATATTATAAAAAAGAAAATAGTGGCAGGAGTAATTCATTGTGGTGCAATTTTGCCCCCTTTTTTGCTCGACGTTACAGCCTAAGTGACAGTTTCAAAAATTATAAAACTAATTTTCTGAAGTGTTAACTAATCCAGTCTAATCGCTTTTGTATTGGCCGATTGTGTTGATTCACGTTTTAGGTATTTTTAAATAAAAAGTTGTAAACATGTAAAATACAATGATCTTTGTTTTGGCTCCCTGCAGCAAGCCCACCGCACCGGAAACGATGTATTAATACACGTTCACTTCCGTGCGCACAATTTCCCTATCACAAATGAGTGAGCAGCGCTATGGTGTGCATGAAAACTGTAGTAAGACGAGAATAAGGGGAAACTTTCTAGACCAAAAAGAGAGAGAAGGGGGGAATGGTGGGTTCACAGGTTTATCCCGGTAATGCCGGGAACTTCATCTAGTTGTTTTTAAAATGCAGTGAGTCGTTTCCTGCTCGTTCAAAACTTATATGAATAGGATCACCTGACGAAAAGGTTAAGTGGTGGGCCATTCCATCCAGAGAGAGCTAAAATCTGAAAAAAAAAAAGACATTTTCGCATATTTCGTCAATAAATTCAGGAAGGGATGGTCAGAATTCACTAATTCATAAAACTTATATAAAAAGCATGATCGACTTGACACTCTTTGAGACAGGGAAACAGAAATCACTTTTCAGACGAATTGATTTCAAAAGAACACAGCAATCTCTGAAGTAATTTTTACGCCTAAACAAAACGCTCTGACATTCCTTCAATACGGTACTTTGTTTCCAAACTCGATTTTGTTTATTAACTGTTTGATGCATGTGTGCGTGTCCACCAGATTGAGTAAAAAAAAAAAAGAAAAAAAATGCTTTCAAGTTATTTGACATAGACATGGGAAAATTGTGTCTGGTGTGCAGTTTACATGTGGGATGGCCATAACGTGATTTTGGTACTGAATGGATAGGATTTGCAATTATAATAGCACAGTTTAGCACTGTCTAAAAAACATTATGAAAATTACAAGTCCGGCTTGTGAGAGTGTCGCAGGCTTTGCTACAGGTTAATGTAATATCGCAAATGGAGTGAATTGATCATTCCTCATTTTTCTCTGTGTGTTTGTGTGTGTGTGTGTGTGTGGAGGGGTGGGATAAGAAAATTGCACAGTAATATCCCGGATTTGAGGAGTTTAGCAACATACATGTAAATCTCACTGACCCACTGCACTGTATTCCAGTGACGTGAATACTCTAAATCGTTAGAGCCATTAAATGAATTGATCCATTACATTACAACTTTCACTACTATGATTTGTGCGTGCTGTTGGTTAAAATGGTGCTATGTGCATAGTTTAAAAAACGTTGAAAATCCATGATATGCCTTTATAATGAATTGGTAGTAAGGTTCTTTACATAACCAAATCGAGACACGGGAATGAACTTCTACAGCCTGCTCATATTCGTTTTCTATTTACGTCAATTCAACATAAAACTGTGTAATATGCATGTTTTTCATAATATGTGAAACACAGCTAAGCATCGAAGATGCATCCTACTGTCACTGAAGACATGGGTTTTCTAGTGCGCCTAGGCATTCAATTGAGAACTGATAGTATATCATCCAATATTCTATTCTCTAATCATTTGTCTAAAAGTAATTATATGGGCTCTTTGTTTGTACTACTTACCTTTTGTCACCATTTCAAAGTCAACATTTTTATCCCGTAGTTCTCACGAAGATATTTAGACCTTATGTAACATTCATCAGACCATAAGGCCATGTGATATTCCGCTGAAAATTATACTAACTAGTATCACGGTTGTTCCATCCACAGACCATCAAAGATGAAATCGACCTTCAATGCAAATGTCACGGCGTTTCAGGTGATTGCTCTGTCAAAATCTGCTGGCGTAAAATGCGCGCGTTCAGAGAAATAGGAGCTGCTTTGAAACAAAAGTTTGATGGTGCCAGCTACGTTCGTTGGGACAAAAAACGAAATCGGTTAAAACGCATCACTGGGAAACAGAAAAGACCAACCAAGAAGGACCTGGTATACCTTGCCCAGTCTCCAGATTTCTGTGAGTTCAACCCAGTCAAAGGTTCGTTGGGGACTCGTGGTCGTCAGTGTAACCTGACCAGCTACGGGTTGGATGGTTGCACATTGATGTGCTGTGGCCGAGGCTACCAGACCTTAGTTAGTGAGGAAAAACATGACTGTGACTGCAAGTTCTTCTGGTGCTGCAGGGTCGAGTGTAAAAAGTGCACCGAAGTCTTAGAAAAGCATTACTGCAACTGAGTAGTGGAAACTGTTGGTTTTCTCTCAAGGCTGTGTTTACAGAGTTATAGTTTGTTCCGTTCGTTCCTGATCTGTAATGTTTATATAAATATATATTATATTCATGTATACCTGTCCATCTGGTAGTTATATCATTGACATTTTAGTAGTGAGTAATTAGATGAAAGCAGTGACTGAATGAACGTTGCAACATTACCTCTGAACATTTGAGTGATGCCCTCTGACACTGTACATGCTCACCTGCAGTTCGAGAAATCTGGTTTTCACGGTATGTCAAGTATATGACATCCATGATAATCATGCCCATGGCATTCTTTGATTTGGAAAAGTCTGACAATCCAGTTTTTCAAAATTACATAACATTTCCTGTACATTATGACCTTTTAAAAACGAGTTCAGCATGAACTATGACCTGCGGTATCTACACAGGTTATCCATGATTCGTCCAACTTTGGAACCGAGACTGCAAGCGGATACAAAAAGTATTCCAGTCGAAGACAGTCAAATCAGAGGTCCACGCATCAATCAAGATGTCCGCAAATGAGCTTGGATCGCTAAGTTCATGGATTTTGTTTCTGTGCAATCACTTGCAGAGACCACTGTGATGGAAGGAATGATTCAGAACACATCGCTGAGACATGAATTGTTTGATATTGCTCACTTGCGGGAACTGAAACGCGCGGTCACCTATTAAGGTGTTTTGATAGAAGGAATCAGTTAAGTGCTACTGCTGTTATCATTAGGGTCTACAGGAAAAAAAAAGGAGGCGGTTATTGAACACTTGGTGACCTTGCCTTTGGTCTTACGGAGTGTTCGAGTCCTCTTTATTGGCTGTTCAAGAACTGCAAACAAACAAACAAACATGACGTCACGTTCATCTATACCAGGAGACATGTTTGGAATATGGAATGGAAGCCCTTTTAGAATCCTGTGTGTTCACTCAAACAGAGGAAAAGGGTGGTGACAGGACGCAGGACTAGAAGTGGGGCTGAGAGGATAACCTGAAAACTAAGTGGCTGCTTCCCAGGGTGGACGTGATGTTTGCTTGTTCATTAACATGAATATCATATGATAAAACAGAACTTGGCACGTCAGACAAAGTTTTTGACTCTGATGTATTATTGACGATGTATTATTGACTATGCCTTTATCAATATAAACACAATTACAATACGCTGTGACATTGCCAACTTCGAGCTAGTTGGTATCCGTCTAACACCTATTACATTAGAGATTTGTTTTGTGTGAATAGAATTTAATGGAATTAGCAAAACATTTAACACATTAGATCACGTCATTTGTTAATATCTTGAGCGTCATGTATACGGCTTTTTTACACTTTTGTACCGGTTTATTTGGCCAGTTCTACAGTTTTAGCATATACAACCTCAGCAATCTTTACACGGCTTAAATTAGATGTTCGTTAATTCTGGCACTGGACAATCTTTCCAAAATCTTCCATCTCTTTTTACCCTGTTAAGGTTGTCAAGGTTCGAGGTGAGTAAGGTCTTGGGGATAATAGCGCATTCAACTAATCGAAAGGCCACTCACACTCGTCCAGGCACAATCGTAATAATTAATAACACACTTGTTGAATATATATAATTATCAGGCCTGAAGGGCCATACTACTTTATTACTACGGATACAATAGGTATGATTGCAGATACAATAATGTGTTTGCAGATACAATAGATAGGATTGCAGATACAATAATTATGGTTGCCGATACAATAGATAGGATTGCAGATACAATAAATATGGTTGCCGATACAATAGATAGGATTGCAGATACAATAAATGGGACTGCATTAATTAGTGGCTACATCAAAGCCCTATTGTGGGAACTCCAGCTTGTCGCTGAACTTATTAACTGTAATTCAAGAGTTCTAATTTCACATGGGATACAACTAAGGCATTCGATATAACATGAGATACAATCTCTACGTACTACGTCTACAAAAGATTATTTTTCTATGAATGACTTCAATACTTCTTTCTTTCCACACACACTATCATTCTACACTGTATTAATCCTGTCTCTGTTGTGAGGATTGCCAGGTGGCTTTCCTACTACTCAGCTTCGTCACTGGGCTGATCTAGTAATTCCTGTCTCTATTGTGTGGACTTATGGATTGCCTACCATTATACGCTCGTAGCCAAGTACGAGCGTAGATCCAAAGGACACGGTTCGCACTTTTGGCCTAGTGCGACGAGGCGTTTATCAATTCTCTGGATGACGACACGGTCACTCCACTTCGACTTCACTTGTATCTATTCTGTCTGTGCTCGACTCCTATTGTCAGGCCCTGGAGCTGGAGCCGAGAGGAACCTCACTGGATCGAATGATTTCCACAGCCGTTCTCTGCTTAAACAATGGCGACTTAAGCTTATATATCTCCAGCCAAACCCCGTGAAAGTTTCTTGTCTCACCTTCCGAAATCATGCCGGGTTCACGTGCCCCGTGCTTTGCTTACACAACTCACCGCCTTAGTGCGTGAGTCCACTAACCTATAAAATCCCACCTTTTTATTCTAAGGGTCGGATCACCCTAACACTACTCACTGGATCCCCAAAATGAGATAATGACACATCCCCCACCCCAGTTAAAATTTACAATTTTAACGATAAAAAAATTTGGGGAACTTAATGTCATGAGCCCCCAATATAACCGAAGGTTCACGTAACTGAACTTATATTAAAGGTGAAAACTGAACGTGCATTTTTGATGGACAAAACTTGCATGAGAAATTTACCTGCATCGTTCTGTAGCAAGATCCGTCTGTAACAAATAATGAATCACAAGTCTATCCCTACGGAATATACATGAATGCATATATCACAATTTGAATTCACACATGGTCATATCCACAAACATCCGTACTGGATACATTTGACAATCAACAATGAATAATTCTAACAAAATTTTCATTCGCTGGCATTTGTGGCTCTGGATGCCTGGTCTGCCATGGATTTTTGTCATTGACCCGTGGGCAACAGCGTGTGGGTTGTCCAACAATCCGGGTCCTGGTCAGTTACACTGTTGGATAAAAGAAAGCACGGGAGTGGTTTAAAGTGTCCCAAAATCAATGGACAGTAGTATGTGATTCCATCCCCGGTCTCCGAATGAGATAACAGTTTCTCCAACCCCAAATCTTCACAGAGTAGCCGTGATAGTAGATCTGCCTGGAAATTTTCTCCCCCAGGAATGGCCTTTATAATAAATCTATATTCCTGGAGTGCCAGGCTCCACCTAGTGAGCCGAGCGTTTTTGGCTCTGTTTGACTTGAGAAACAATAATGGCTTGTGGTCGGTTTCTATAACGAATTCCGACATGAGCAAGTACTTGGAAAACGCGTCGACCGCGTACACTATCGCCAGACATTCGCGCTCTATTATTGGGTAATTTCTCTCTCTGGGAAGTAATTTTCGGCTGGCATACATGCAAGGCCGCAACAAACCATCTCTCTCTTGGAGCAAAACCGCTCCAATACCCTGGCCCGACGCATCCGTGCGGACGGTAAATGTATATTTAATGTTTGGTAGTATCAGCAGCGGCGCGCTGGAAAACAGTCGCTGCACGGTTTCAAGTGCTACGGCACACTGTGTGGACCAGACTATCTTATTTGGCTGATCCTTCCGAGTAAGGTCGGACAACGGTGCCGTAAGGGCAGAAAAGTTAGGGACAAACTTCCTGTAATAATTTATCAGGCCTAACAGGCTACGGACCTGTTTCTTCGTATATGGGGCCTGGAGTTTTAAGATGTTACCTATTTTGCGGTTGTCCGGTGTCTGGACGCCATGAGCGATAGTGTGCCCGAGGAAGTTAATCTGTGCATAACCCAAAAACACTTTACTCGGTCTGGCGGTGAGTCCGGCCTGTTGAAGCACCATAAAAACCTGTCGGAGCGCGTGCAGGTGGCCCGTCCAATTCGCATGATAGATGCAGATATCGTCGAAATAACTAACGACGCAATGCGAACGCTGCAGCCGGATGTTCATCATCCTCGCGAAAGTGGCGGGGGCCGTTACCAGGCCAAATGGCATGTATCTCCACTGCATCAGACCCATAGGGGTCTGAAATGCCGTGTACTGTTTACTGTTCACCTCCATTGGAATCTGCCAATAACCCTTAGATAGGTCTATTTTTGAGAAAACGACAGACTCTGCCAGACGCGAAAACAGGTCCTCCTGGTTAGGGATTGTTTCCGCGTCGTAAATCGTGATAGTATTTAGTTTTCTGTAATCTATGCAAAAGCGGACGTTCCCGTCGCTCTTCTTTACTAAAACGATGGGCGAGCAGTAAGGGCTCGCCGATCGTTCAATCACTCCCAAGTGGAGCATCTTCTGTACTTCGGCCCCAATAGTTACCTGCGCGTGAAGCGGACGCGGATATGGTTTTACGAACACGGGCACGTCTGTTTGTAAAAGGATCACGTGTTGTACCAAGGACGTACTGCCCGGTAAATCCGTAAATATGGGCGCTAACTCTCGAACAAAGTCCTCCATGTCCCGCTTTTGCTCTTGGGACAGTTCCGGGCTAATGTTGACGTGAGTCATGTTCTCGGTGGCCTGCAAAGTCGGCAGGGATCTATTCATATTTAACGGTTCGTGGTCGTCGTCATCTATGGTGACAATCGCGGCGTTAGCCTGCGCCACAACGTGGCAGGACTGACCCTGCCGATCCCGATCGTCAACGTAATATTTCTTTAGCATGTTAATGTGGAAGACCTTATCGCGTCCCCGGATGGTAATTAAGTAGTTTACCCTGGAGAGTCTCTTTTTAACTTCGAATGGGCCCTTCCAGGTCAAGAGGAGTTTGTTCCTCGTTTCAGGTAACAGTATAAGGGTCTGATCTCCGACAGACAGGGTTCGCAATCTGCTACCCTGATCGCGATATGTTTTGAAAGTGTCGGCCCTAACGCATGCAAAATGTTGGGCCAACTCGCATGCATTATGAATTCTCTGTCGGAGATCGACAACATACTGATACGCGGATCGCGTATCATTTCCGTCGGTGTCTGAACCGGCGAACAGGTCATGAAGGATGGCCATGGGGCCACGCGGCTTACGTCCATACAATAGTTCGAACGGGGAGAACCCCGTGGACGCATTGGGGAGCTCCCGGTAGGCGAACAAAACGGCTGGCAGCCGACGGTCCCAGTCATTCGGCTTGTCGACGGACACGCGTGCCAGCATCGCCTTCATACTGGCATTCCAGCGTTCGCAGCACCCGTTCGATTGCGGGTGATAAGGGGAAGTCAGCTTCTGTCTTATTCCTGCCAGCTCAAGTACGTTCTTAAACAACTCCGAGGTAATTTGTGGTCCCCTGTCAGATAACAGCTCGGTCGGGAATCCGACGCGTGAAAACACGGTGACCAGTGCCTCGGCAACATGGTCCGCTGAAATTTCTTTAAGGGGCACGGCCTCAGGCCATCTGGTTGCATAATCAATAACCGACAGAATAAAGCGATGGCCTCTGTCTGACTTCTGTAGAGGCCCCACAATGTCGACGGCAACCCGTTCAAAAGGCGTTGAGACAGTTGGCATCTCCTCTAGAGGCGCCCGCGAAGCTTTACCTCGAGGAGTCCTCTTTTGGCAGGTGTCACATCGCGACACGTAGCGGTTAATATCCGCGTATACGCCCGGCCAAAAGAACTGCGACAGGACTCTGGCTTTCGTTCTAGCTTTTCCCTGGTGGCCCGATAACGCAGTATCGTGCGCAAGACGCAGGATGTCTCGTCCAAAGGAGCTGGCTATCACCAACTGCATTATGATCTCGCGCTTGCCTCTATAAACGCGATACAACAAGTCATCCTTAATACAGAATTTAGTCGTATTCGGCTCGTCAGGATGAACCTTTGCAAAGAGATGACTCAGAGACGAATCTGAGCGCTGCTCATTATAGAACAACTCCGGGGTTACATTTAAGTCCACGACAGTCGTTCGTAACGCACCGCCAGCTTGGCGACGGGCCTGCTGTCGCGTGCTAACACATGCAATATCCCTCTCCTCGTCCCACATCTGAAGTTTATTGTAAGGGATGTCTTTAACCTGGGGTATGTTCCCAATTATCAGGTCCGCCACCGGATTCGGCAACACGCAGGCGGTGACCACTCCAGTAAGAAAGGGTGTGTCTATGTACACTTCCGCAAGACGGAAATGCTCTCTCGATCCCCCAAATGTAATACACGTTGCTTTTCGGTTAAGGAGCTGCGTGGGGCGAACAAGGGATTCCCGCACGCCGATGGTGGTACATCCCGAGTCCCGCAACACTGATGCGCGCGTTGCGTTTACTTGACCCTCATATAGTGTTAAAACGCCCTGCTCGTGGAGGGCTGACATAACCGGTACATCTTGTGACGTCTTCACAATCAAAGATTTGTCTGGACTCTCATGCGTGAACACGACGGAACACGCATTTGCTATTTCCCGCCTCACTCTACAGTCCTTAGCAAAGTGACCTTTTCTGCCACAGTTATAACATTTGAACTGTCTATCGTATGCGCGATAGAACTGCCTCGGTGGTTCCCCATAATGTCCATAACCTGGTCTGCCGGCAGGGAATGGACGTCCCAACCGGGGTTCACGGCCGCGTGAGAAGTTACGCGGGTCGGGTTGCATTCTTCCAGCTGGCGGTTCGGAATGTCCGCGAGGAGGTGGTTCCTGTCGAGCGGGCGCTCGAGGTTGTCTCGAGCCTGTCGATGTTTTAGTGCCCACTCCGGCGTAAAAAGGCTCATTAGATTTGGCCTTGGCCAAGGAGCGACTAGGGTGAGCAGCTGCATACTGCTCCGCTATTAACGTTATTTCGGCGGAAGTCTTGGGAGCGCGCTCTTTTAGATGCGCGACCAGGTCCGCATGGCAGGATGTATATATCTGGTCCTTTATGACCAAATCGTACAGTTTAGTAAAGTTGCCATCCTCTACCCCAGCCAACTCAATCCATCGATTGAGAAGGTGCCGGAGACGGTCCACGTAAGTGGCAAAATTCTCGGAAGGTTCTGGCTTACAATCCCGGAACCGTTTATGGAACCCGTCTTCCGTGTGTTGAAACCTCTTTAGAAGGGCGATTTTAAGTATATCATAATCTTTAGCGTCGTCGACATTGAGGCCATGGAAGACCTCCAATGCTCTGCCGGTTAACGGTTCGCAAGGCAGGAAGTATATTCGCTCCGCTGCCATCCGGTGCAGGCGGCGTGTAACTCAAACCGGTGGAGATAGGAGTCAATCTGGTCGACCCTATCTTGAAACGTAGGAAGCTTCGGCTTAGACGATTTGCTAGACTGCGCAGTCGGGGGCGCGGCCCGCTGGGTCTGATCCAGCTCCATCCGTTTGAGAGCCAGTTCGTGCTCTCTCTGCGCGGCTCTATCTTCTTGTTCTCGTTGCGCGGCTTTCTCTTCTTTCTCTCGTTGCGCGGCTTTCTCTTCTTTCTCTCGTTGCGCGGCTTTCTCTGTTCGCTCCGCGGCTCTATCTGCGCGGTCCTCCTTTATTCTTTGGTCTACCCAAGAAGCTCGCTGCTCCTCTGGGATGCTGAACTCTTTGGCCAGCTCTAAATACTTCTGTAGGTCGGCCATAATGTTGGTCGACAACGGGAACTAAGTCTCCTTGAGACTACCACACTTTTAAATCGGTGTGTTCAAACTTACCAACTCCTCAATCCCTGAAGACAGTATATACTTTGTCCTCTTCGGGTGTTCGTTTCTCTATGTTACGAATCAACAACAAATTCCCTACTGTTCAACCGAATAGCGGTTGATTATCCTCGTGATCACTTCCTTTATATATGTTCCACTCACTTCTTCGTGTACAACTTGTACACAGCTTAGCAGCGTTTCCTCTGCTCTTAGATTGGCATAATTTAATACTCCCAATCTGATCTCTTATGGCCTCTAAGCCTCAACTCTCACTTTCCAGATTATACGTCAACGTGTCCTTGACACGCGATTTCTCTCAGGCAAGAGTATTATAAAGATAAATATAAGTATAATATGGTAACGCTATAAGTGAAAAGAAACTATACAGTGAACACTACCCAACGACACAAAGGACGAACGATAACAGACCCAATCAAGCCTGAAACTATCTACAGATAGGTAAGAGAAGCACAAGAGAGACGTCTTCCTAAAAAGTACGAGGAAGATAGAACACCACAATCTAAACGATAAATGGATCCCTAACAAAGAACTATTCAAAACAATGCAGATCTCCCATCCGGTTTAAACGCCACCTAGCCCGGCTAGTCTGGCAAGAAGAGGTATGCTGAGTCCCGATCCCTTCCAACCACCCGCTTACTCTAGCTAAACACAGAAAAAGGAAAAATGCCTGTTAAAGAGAGGGGAAGAGAAACGTGTCAACCCCTCAAACATAGACAGAATCGGATGGTATCACTTAACTGGGAATTGGGTGTCAAATTTCCTCACTCCACAGCGTACGCCCCGTCGTATGTCTTTCACTTTCTGCGAGTCGATGTCCTGTCCGTTCCTCGTTGTTGTCCACGGATCAGTGACGAGATGTCCATGCAACGGAAAAAGAACACAAATTAGCGGTATACAAAGATAATATGGTTATAACAACTAATCTAAAAAATGTAGTGAAGGAGTGCCCGGAAAGGTCACAACACTGGTTTGGTGTCCTCCAACGTCAAGATGATCGCTAGGGTGTCCACAGATTTCGGGTCCCCTCCAGTGTCAATGTTCGAGGTGAGTAAGGTCTTGGGGATAATAGCGCATTCGACTAATCGAAAGGCCACTCACACTCGTCCAGGCACAATCGTAATAATTAATAACACACTTGTTGAATATATATAATTATCAGGCCTGAAGGGCCATACTACTTTATTACTACGGATACAATAGGTATGATTGCAGATACAATAATGTGTTTGCAGATACAATAGATAGGATTGCAGATACAATAATTATGGTTGCCGATACAATAGATAGGATTGCAGATACAATAAATATGGTTGCCGATACAATAGATAGGATTGCAGATACAATAAATGGGACTGCATTAATTAGTGGCTACATCAAAGCCCTATTGTGGGAACTCCAGCTTGTCGCTGAACTTATTAACTGTAATTCAAGAGTTCTAATTTCACATGGGATACAACTAAGGCATTCGATATAACATGAGATACAATCTCTACGTACTACGTCTACAAAAGATTATTTTTCTATGAATGACTTCAATACTTCTTTCTTTCCACACACACTATCATTCTACACTGTATTAATCCTGTCTCTATTGTGAGGATTGCCAGGTGGCTTTCCTACTACTCAGCTTCGTCACTGGGCTGATCTAGTAATTCCTGTCTCTATTGTGTGGACTTATGGATTGCCTACCATTATACGCTCGTAGCCAAGTACGAGCGTAGATCCAAAGGACACGGTTCGCACTTTTGGCCTAGTGCGACGAGGCGTTTATCAATTCTCTGGATGACGACACGGTCACTCCACTTCGACTTCACTTGTATCTATTCTGTCTGTGCTCGACTCCTATTGTCAGGCCCTGGAGCTCGAGCCGAGAGGAACCTCACTGGATCAAATGATTTCCACAGCCGTTCTCTGCTTAAACAATGGCGACTTAAGCTTATATATCTCCAGCCAAACCCCGTGAAAGTTTCTTGTCTCACCTTCCGAAATCATGCCGGGTTCACATGTCCCGTGCATTGCTTACACAACTCACCGCCTTAGTGCGTGAGTCCACTAACCTATAAAATCCCACCTTTTTATTCTAAGGGTCGGATCACCCTAACACTACTCACTGGATCCCCAAAATGAGATCATGACAAAGGTGCATTGACAAAAACTAAATGTATATAAAGTCACGAACCTTATTATTATTATTATTGAAGGCAGATAATTGTTACCGAAACTGAAAGACATAACTTGTAATTAATGACGTATCCCACGAAAAAGAAACGAATAAAAAAAAAAAAAGGCAGAAAAGCATGCTCGAAAATGATCACTTTTATTCTGAGCATCGACGCGTACGTTGTTAATTGAACAGGTTAGTAACAGAAATGTGAACATTTTCAACACAATTAACGTAATCGTTTTTATATCTGGTTGTTGTCAGGACCCCTACAGCTCACTGTAGTGTGGTGTCTACACATACATGTATGTAAGACTGGTAAATCTGTCTTTGCTAAGTTGTTTGATTAGTATGTACGTACATTTATGGAATACTAACAATATCGTTGTCGCACTTGTTATCACGAGTGCTTATGTGTACATTACAGTCTGTTCTATGTAGAGTTAGCCCTAGCTACTGGTATCAGATGGAACCACAATAATTAGGGGGAAAAAATGCTAAATTGACACCTGGAAAAACAAAGCTGTTTTCTACCTTCACAGAAGATAATTTTTCCAGACATTTAAGATTAGGAACCTCCCCCCCCCCCCCCCTCTTTTTCATAAAAGTTTCCACAAGAATTGAAAAGACACTTGCATTGTATTTTGTTCTTTAACTTAAATAGAAATAAATATATCGAACAGATAAAACACCTTAAATTTAGTAAGGTTCACTGTTATTTTGATTTGTTTGCAAGACCGGCCAGGGATATTTGAGAAGACTGGCCCTTTCCATTCAAAAGGCATCAAATGGCATTTCATGGTATATAGTTGATGGTGAATATAATGTGTAAAGAATATCTTAAAATAATAAACAATAAATAAACAAAACAAAAACGCACACACAGGCAGAAAGCAAACACATACTTACAAATGATTTATAGTTCCGGTACATATACTTCAGTACTTGAAGTGAACAAGTAGATATCTTTATGTAATTATATTATACTTAGTAAATGTACACGTGCCTGTTACACGTAGCTGTATAAATAAGAAAGCAATTAAATTCCTGTCTCTTCCCGTATTCCTACGATGTACTGATATCAGCAGCTGTTAGTAAATAGGCTGTCTGTCTAGTGACATATTATTACCGAGCAATCATTTTATACGTTGTAGTTAACTCTGATTCTTACCTCGTATTTCATTCAATCTAATGAAATTATTGACATGAGATGAGACTGACTGTGTATATTTTTGATTACATGTAAATTTGAGGAAATTATTGTGAATATGCTTTGTTTCGCACCTTCTGCGTCTTATTTTATGTTGTAAGTTCAATAATTTTATTGACTGTATGGCTTAAATGTGCCCTTCTTGGGGCTTGTGGTTTGTTTTGTTTTGTTTTTTTACCTTATGGAATGATGCTATTCGGGAGGCATTGTCTGGCTTTGCTTATCTGAAATCGTATTTGACATAAAGGCCAGTTGGACAATGTGCGCAGAGACAGCATTTGTATTGTTGGACAAAAAAAAAAGTAGTGCGGGCATGAATCGCCAGCGACTAAATTGTTGGCTAAACATCAGTGTTACATTTCAAAACCGACACTTTCTCATGGAAATGTAAAACAAATGTCGCCCCCAAGCAGTTCTTAACTTTAAATTTTCTCGCCCATTGAACACAAGTGCATTTGAAGAGGGTGTCTTGTTACCGCGCAATTCATTCCACATATAAACAAACTAAAAAGCGTTGCACCTAACCAAAATTTCAATGACCCGATGTCAAAGGTTTTTAAGGAAGATTTTAACAAATATCTCATATTGTTCCGTTTTTTCCTGGCTTCAGACGCGTTAAAGTTTTGTTTTGTTTGGCAGTAAAGGATGCACTGAGAAACTTCACCAGGTTGGAAAGGCGTGGACAATAATGTATGAGTGGATCTGGCGAAATCGTGCTTACGGTGAAATTTTTTATACCTCTTTAAAAAATAAAAATAAACTATTTCTAAGACTATTTCAAGCAAAGTATTTTAAGTGATTGCAGAAAAATAGCTAATCTTTCGTATTATAAGCAAAGATCTTAATTTCAATTTAAAAAAAAGACCCTTTTTGGGGGACTATTCTCATAAATTTGGTCTTTCATCTTTAGCCTGACTTCGCCAGGCTCACTCGCATTTGAGAAGACGAAACCAAGCTGGATAAAGTGCAAAGTTCCTACTTTAGATTTTCAACTTTATCTGGGACAACATAATACAAATGATACTCTATGGCAAATGTCAAATACGTGAATAAATTACTTCGGATAATATGTTTTTGTGTGAAAATTCCTCTGTTTCTAAAACAAGTAAGAGTTAAATAGTAGAACCTGTTAACTACAACCTGTTAAATAGTCTCAATACAGGCAAATCAATACGCCCAGTACCAAGGAAACGCACAACAACAACAGCAACAACAAACACAGGAGTAATCAACTTTGACAATGGCAATGTAAAAATCGTTGTAGTTTATCAGTTCCCAAGAATCTTTATCTTGAAACGGGGCGGTTACGAAGTGCACTCTTTTGGAATGTGTTTTCTCCAAAGACGTATATAATGTGCTGAAACATACCCCTGTGGTATTTTTGAGTACTTCTGTGCTGTTTAAGGAGGCCAAAACAATGGGCGATGTATGTTTCCCTGGCACAAAGGTTTAACTTCGGAAATATCTCATGTCATAAGTATGAGCCCTTTATTCAAGCCAGATCCCCAGGCAAGAAAAGTCTCTTTGTCCACCGGGCTTTACCCGCCCTTACAGGTTATACCTTGACTGTAACACTGACTACATTAATGACACATTAGGATTTGTATATATTATTTTAGATCCAGGTTTTTGCCCTGGACGCAAATTAAGGATTTTTACCACTGGTCTTCAAAGGCGACAGGTAGGAAAATAAGGCGCGAGAGGTAACATTGCAACATGTTTACATTTTTACAGAGAGGTTTAGAGTTATGTTAAGATCATCTGTCTCAGTGTCCACGCAGTTTGCTGGAGTTTATGCACTTTAGCATACAATCGGTTTACAAGCGTCTGTTCCCCCTGGATGTAACATTATAAAACGTGTTCAGGTACTGTCAGGTCTCAGCCAGATACTTCTTTGTACTGGAGAACAAAAAGCTGTAACTTTCAGAAAATGAGAGTGATTCTTAATATCTGCACTGCGATATGGCCGGAAAGGGAGGGGGAAGAATGTCGAAATTGAAGAACCATTAAGAAAAAAAAATACAAATTTAATTACGAATACATTTTTAATTGAGTCATATTCAAGTGTTATGACCCTGCCTTTCATTTGGTCACGAAACTGAAATGTAAGATAGCCAGTACCTACATGGTTAATCTCACAAAGGCTTCGCATTAGAAATCATGTGGCTGAAAGGTACAATGTACGTCTTTATTTTTTTTCGGTTCTCTGAACGCGAACATTGTTAAAAAGAAAAAAAAATCCTGTTTAATTTTGGATCTACACGTAATGCGTGAGACTTGGTACCTCCTGTGGTTTTCCAGAAATGAATGTAAAACTCATGCAGCTGGTGGATAGCCAGAACTCAAGGCTTAAATTTGACTGCAGAACATTCTCCCAAATTAAACAGTAGCGACATAGGATTATCGCATCTCGGCGGATTGTGTTCCGTGTTAGACCAGAGACTTCCAGTTCTTGTAATTCCACGTCGGCCAACACAGCTAATGTAGTTCTTAACTCTTCTCTCTTCCCCCCCCCCCACACACACACACATACCCCCCCCCCCCTCTCTCTCTCTCTCTCTCTCTCTCTCTCTCTCTCTCTCTCTCTCTCTCTCTTTCCCTGTCTACCTATTTCACTTATCCTCTTTTAACGATGTTTTCAATTTCCTTCAGTTTCTATTCTCTCCTTCATGGGTCTCCGGTCTTCTACAACTCGACCCCCCCCCCACACACACACATACCCCCCCCCCTCTCTCTCTCTCTCTCTCTCTCTCTCTCTCTCTTTCCCTGTCTACCTCTTTTACTTATCCTCTTTTAACGATGTTTTCAATTTCCTTCAGTTTCTATTCTCTCCTTCATGGGTCTCCGGTCTTCTACAACTCGACCCCCCCCCCCCACACACACACATACCCCCCCCCCTCTCTCTCTCTCTCTCTCTCTCTCTCTCTCTCTCTTTCCCTGTCTACCTCTTTTACTTATCCTCTTTTAACGATGTTTTCAATTTCCTTCAGTTTCTATTCTCTCCTTCATGGGTCTCCGGTCTTCTACAACTCGACCCCCCCCCCCACACACACACATACCCCCCCTCTCTCTCTCTCTCTCTCTTTCCCTGTCTACCTCTTTTACTTATCCTCTTTTAACGATGTTTTCAATTTCCTTCAGTTTCTATTCTCTCCTTCATGGGTCTCCGGTCTTCTACAACTCGACCCCCCCCCCCCACACACACACATACCCGCCCTCTCTCTCTCTCTCTCTCTTTCCCTGTCTACCTCTTTTACTTATCCTCTTTTAACGATGTTTTCAATTTCCTTCAGTTTCTATTCTCTCCTTCATGGGTCTCCGGTCTTCTACAACTCGACCCCCCCCCCCACACACACACATACCCGCCCTCTCTCTCTCTCTCTCTCTCTCTCTCTTTCCCTGTCTACCTCTTTTACTTATCCTCTTTTAACGATGTTTTCAATTTCCTTCAGTTTCTATTCTCTCCTTCATGGGTCTCCGGTCTTCTACAACTCGACCAGCCCCCCTCTTCTTCTCGTTGTTTTCTTTCCCTCGGGACAGCATATATTTATATTTCCTTCTCCCAGACACTGAAAGAAAGAAACGGTATCGTGATACGCATTTCCTCGGCCTGATCAAAAGAGCGCTTACTTTGATGATCGTCACCGTGATAACAAACGGCACAGAACTCAAAATACTGCCGTTACCCATTTGCAGATATCAATTAAGTGCGTGACTTCAGCCCACACGTGCTACACTAAGTTTGAGCGATGAGAAATCCTCTCCGAAACAGGACAGAAAATGATGTGGCTTTTGGTGTCTGTTACAATAAGTGTTCAGTTTTTCATAATTGTAGGATGTTCTCCAATGAAGAGATTATGACAATTATTGCATAGGGAAGAAAATGATTACGTGATTTAACATAAAATATATGTAAATTTATTGTCTGGTGTGAGATATACATCAACTGTAAGCACTCACATTTAGGAATTTTCTAGAGCAGAAACGGAATAGTTGATACATACTACTCATTGTTTCCTGAGAATTTTCCCGAGATCCTTATTACTTTTGTTTTTTTAATGATATGTGGAGAAATTGTTTTACGCTTTACATTATTCAAAACGACTGCGTTTTGGAGGAAATGTTTAAGTCAAGGAAAGCGAGATATGGAGCAGATGTAGGTCATGAAGACCTGGGCCTCTTCTGGCATATTCTGCAAAGCGCACTCACGACCCCCAGAAAGAATGTGAGATTATGAAACATAATAAATCTGGGATAACAAATTATTTCACAGATGTGCAGTAAAAGTCTAGGCCTGATCCATATCCAGGAGACTGCATTTTAGGGCTTTTGATAAACGGTTTAAACTCAGCTTAGACCGTGTCTTAATTTTAGCCGAAGTAAAGAAGTTGATGTTATTTTTGATCATCGGTATAAACGGTTGTTATAAACTGAACATCAGTCTCTTGTAAGACAATCTAAGATTTAACATTGGACATCGTTTAAGCCGTCGACGAGAACTGCTGTGTCCATTTCTTCTCTCTCTCTCTCTCTCCCCCCCCCCCCCCCTTTCTTTTCTTTCGATTTTTATCTGGATCTTTTTTTTTTTTTTTTCCTAGCCATTTCCAGGTAATAATCTGTTCCTGCTACCAGAATTAACTATACTAAAGGATTTGATTATGTCTGGAATCGAAAACATTGTCTTCCTGGCTGTGTGACAATGACACAATAATGGGCTTACATCAACTCTTCTTTTTTTTATGACACGTAGGACAGGTGCCCATCATTTAAAAAAGGGGGTGGGAGGGAAATGGGGTTAGGGAAGTGGGGAGAGGAATGGTGAAGAATCACAGGATAATTATACTGATAACCTTTGATATTTGAAGGTATGGTTTAGTTTCTGTTTTGGTAAATCAAGTTTGGAAGGACACGGTTAATGCCTAGAATTTCTGCAATGACGATTATCAGGCGTATGAAATTTAACTCTGCAGGTAAGAAAGCAGTCGATAGCAGTGAATATAAAATACGTCAGTATTTAAGCAAATGGACAAGGAGTATAAAAATAGAAATAACGACCTTCCGGGAATGCACGTGTTTATCTACGTCAAATTGCAGCCTGTTGAGACATATCGTAGGCCGTAGCGTTTTGGCACTCCGACAGAACTTGTATTTGAAAAAGGACGGCCCAATTCTGGCTACAAAACATTCTCTTGTAGTTAAGATAACAGTCAATCTTAAGCGTATTCTTCCGTCCACAGACTCCATTTTCTCAAAGCACGATGACAGAACTATTGTGTAATATACAAAATTCACACCAGATGTTCCCTAGAGCGAACCGTTACAAATAATTATATAAGATCTCTGACCTACTGTTAACTTAGTTATGAATATCAAAGTAGACGTTAAAAAAACCGTATGAATGAAAACCAGTTAAACTGTAATACTCAGATTAATGGTCTCTATAGCATCCCAGAAACACCTTAAAATTATAATTTTTTTTAAAAGTTTTGATTCATTCTGCCGATTCATGTAATAACAATAATTGTAGATTTGATATGTATTGAATAAAATGAAATGTATTTGCTGTTGTCTACTTTATGTTACAGACTCTGTACATTTATTACTATTATACAACTGTTTAATCGTTTGAACCGTAGTTACTTTTTATTTAAGTACTTTATTTTGTCTCTGTAGGGATTAATTTCCATGTGTTAATCATTTTGACACCTTGTAAAAATAAATGAAAAAAAAATTTAAATTGTCTTTGATACATATTATTATGTTATTATTATCCTGTTGGATTGTGACTGATGTGGATGAATGGATGACTGGACGGGGACACGATCATCCACTTGTGTACTGATGGATAATCGATAATTTAGTAAGCCAAAAAAAAAAAAAAGCAGAGGGAAGCGGGTTTATTTATGGAGGGGTGAGTGAAGAACGGAAGTGTGTGTGTATAAATGCCAGCTGGGCACAATGACATCATTCAGCACAATGACATCATTCAGCACAATGACAAGAAGAATGTCGTCGCACTGATCTTGTTGGATCTCAGTAGTGACGCACTCAACACCATAGACGGGTCGCTGGTAATACATGTATCTAGGCTGGAATATCATCATAGAACACCTGATTAAAATTATTTATTTTTGGGGAGGGGGGGGGGATAGATTTGAGCGCTATACAAGCTAATTATCACATATTATAATCCATGAGTGTGCCATCGATCACTCAAGGAAAGTGATTGAAAATCAATGAAAAAGATGCACGAAATCATATTAAGACATGACTGTATAAATAATTGTACAAAAATGTGAATCTTGCACTTTCTTATCCCCGTAAGACTTCCTATTTCTGAAGATAAAATGTGTCTGTTGCCATTGAAAAATTCAGTTTGAAACTCTATTATCTATTTAGTACCAGAGATTTTCTCAGAATATCTAGGTTTGAAGATGGAGGGAGGGTAAGAGGAAGAGGTGGGCACAAAGTTCCCTATCTGTTCAAAGTGGGCTATCAGTGTGGGCCTCCGCCGAGTTTCGGTGTATTCAAAACACAATATGTCTGTATAATGTAGATGTTCCCTTAGTATGCCAAGATTCTATGTCCACTTGTTTTTTTTTTTTTTTAGCTGTACTGAGTTGCACACTGCACACTACAGGCCTTCTTTATTGTGTGTCAAAGTATCAAGCAGATTCGGTGTGTAATTTGTAAGTCAGTGTTAGAAGGATAAAAAAAAGTCATATTATCATCGAAAACTCTGAGCACATGAAACTTCAATCCTCAATTTCTCAAAAGTTGACGGAAGGGAGTTAGTACCGGGCAGGGCTGGATTAAGACTCTCAGAGCCCCTAAGCACTAAGGATTTTGGTGCCCCCATATATACTGTATATATAATTCATAATATCAAAAAAATAAATGCCATAAAAATAGTTTTTTTGTTCATGTATTGTGGGGATCCCTTTTTGTGGACTCTGGTTGGGCTGCACTGTTTGCAGTTTTGCACCATATGGTCCATGGTAAATCCAGCAATGACAAATTTATGTGGTGCCCCCCCCTTCTCTTGATGTCCTAAGCACGTGCTTATTTTGCTTAGTGGTTAATCCAGCCCGGGAACCTGGTCATTCTAAGGGGTCGTAGCTTTGGAGACATCAGAGAGAAAAGTTAGGCAACTCGGTGGAGCTTCAGGTTCATACTTTCTCAGAGGAAGATTGAAATTCCGTACAATACATACATGTATGTTCGACTCTCTCTGGGGTAACTTTTCTGTGTATTAATGTTATCACTCTCCAGGATGAAACTAACGCAAAAAGAATTTCTTTTTTTTCGTACATTCGTCAGACACGATGCTTGTGAAATAATGTCCATCATTAGGACCAATTTGCGCTCTCTGGTGTTGTAAATCAGCGGGGTTCAGGCGACACCAGTTGACCCAAGGCTATGGGGCGGATGTTATCTAACATTAGGTTGTGTCATTGTATGTGACTGGAGCAGTGCTGGAGACAGACATAGGTTACTGGCGTGGTTTGAAATTTACAGCCACGATGTTTGTGTGCTTAGAATGTTTATGAATAAGTATTTTTGTTTCTTTGCTGAGACGGAATGACGATATTTGCAAGAGAGAGAGAGAGAGAGAGAGAGAGAGAGAGAGAGAGAGAGAGAGAGAGAGAGAGAGAGAGAGAGAGAGAGAGGTTGGGGGGAAGCGGGAAGGGAGTGGGGGAAGATAAAGAGACCGAGAGATGGAGTGAGAGAGGACAAAGAATGAGAGAGAGAGAGAGAGACAGACACACCCACAGGCACACACAGAAAGAGAGAAAAGAGAGAGAGAGGCAGTCAGAGAAAGAGAGAAGGAGAAGACAGACAAAGAGAGAGACAGACAGAGAAGAGAAACAGACAGACAGAGACAGAGAGAGAGAGAGGTAAGAGATTGAGACAGAGAGATAGATGGAGTGAGAGAGGAGAGAAAGAAAAAGAGAGAGAAATGGAATGACAGAGAGAGATAGAGACAGATAGATAGATAGTTAGACAGAGAGAGAGAGAGAGAGAGAGAGAGAGAGAGAGAGAGAGAGAGAGAAAGATGGAGTGAGGAGAGAGAGAAAGAGAGATGGAGTGACTACATTTTCAGAATGATGCCATGTTTCGACTCGAGGTTTTAGCACCGAGACGAGCAACATCACCAAGGCCATCGCGTTAGAAACTCCAGAATGCAGTCAACAACAAGTTCTTCCACGACTAACTTTACCACAATTACTGCCACCACTAACATTACTTCTAGTTCTATGACCACCATCGCCATCATCAGGATCACTTCTAATGCTACTGTCACGATGAGCAGCAAAACAACATCATCATCGCCATCACCATCACCACCATCAACAACATAAAATACAGGAAGAAAAGCATAATATACAGAAACGTAAATTGCACTCCACGGAGGACATCTTCCCGTCAGGCAATAACAACGCAGCTCGCCTTTCTGTCTGAAAAAAAAAGGCACGTCTTCAGTAGGCTACTTTATTTCCTTCTTTGACTTGGTCTGCGTCTACTTTATCACTAGTCTGAATTGCTTCTCTGTAATTCTACAAGATCACACATCTTCAAGCGAACGCCACCTCTCTCAACTGTGCCTGCCCAATCCCTGGTGAAACTTACCTTCTCCCGGACACACCCATCAACTACACTTTCTTTGTCTGTTCGCCTTGACCACTTTTACTACTTTTAGTTAAGTCTTTATCTATACCTCGCTTTCGCAAACAGTACAAACATTCATTTATTAGTACGCAGTGCTTAGGCCGTGTTTTTCTTGGATGATATTGCAACATTTTGAGTTTGCAATTTCAAGTGAATTAAGATGAGAAGTTTTTGCAGATTAGGCCTATCAATTATATTGCAATAAGTTATGGTGTATACTGTATTTGCTTGTGCGGGTTGATGCGTACGTGTGTTTGTGAGTGATTTGAGATGTGTAGATATATAATTATACATAATTATAATATATGATTATTACCCACGACCGTAGATTAGGGTTACTCGATCAATCGATTGATTAGCCTGTTGTGTTATTTGTGCGTCTGTTAGACGGTAAACGATCTAGGCGTTGGAGGTGTATATTACTATTAGGTGCATAAAAGCTACTGTCCCTGTAAATTCAGTATAAAATATTAAGTATTCATCTTACACATTTCTCAATCCTCTTTTCGATAGACCGAATATCCATTTCTTATTAATAACAACAGCCTTCTCCATGTATCACATGGAATTGCCACCCAAGACTTCCAGAGGCACCAAAGATATAAAAAGGAAAAAAAAACAAACAACCCACATATCTCCATGCGTCTTTACGTTATTGAGTGGCACTCTGATATCTTGAAAAGTGAGTACACGTTTATCTGACGACGCTGTCTGGCTCTTCACGTTATCAAGCCTTTTTTTTTTTTTACATAGAAATGAAAAAGCACATAGCATACACAGTCTCACAAACATAACAAAACACAAAAACCTAACTTCATGAAAAGTGGAGTCAGGGGAAAAAAATTAATACAGTATAACAAATGAAGTTGTCTTAGTCAGGCTTTCCATTCTGCTGGCGAGCGTTGACTGGGTTGTCTGGTGTGTATCTATGATAAATAGTTTCTGCCGGAAATATCAAAGGTTATCACACTGAGCGCGTGAGCCGATTGATTCTCCAAACGCCTCTTAAGATCTTTATTGACAAAAGAGCTCCTATCTAAGATAGGTCATGCCCGGGATCCCTGCTTCTCGTCTTGCCTTAACAGGGATGGAAAAAGAACGGGGAACGAAATAAAACCGCGCTTCTCGACAAGATCAATTATGCAATGTTCCTCATCGCTGTATAGACCCGTTATTTGATTCTGGCATTTCAAGAGCGGCCGCTTCCGACTCGGCAAATGTTTACATGCTCACCAGATGAATGTTGAAATATGTCCGCAATTGAAGGGAGCGACAGGAAGGTAAGGGTCTTCTCGCGCACGTGGCCCATCTCCGTTTGGAGCGAAGATTCCACATAAAAACGCCTCGAGTTGTAAATACAAAGTGGCTGGCCAGATGGTCTTGTGGGAACACTATTCACTGTTTTGTTTGGGAGATGGAAGGCAAGATAACTTAATTTCGGGAGAGCGGAGGGTATAATATCATCTCGAACACAAAATGAGGGCTGTTGGCATTGATGAGTGTCTGTATTCAAGGGCGTGACCTGGGCTGCAATGTAAACTTGGACGGTCGAGAGTTTTTCATTCGACGTCCTGTTTTTCTGATGATGGCATTTAATAAAAAAAAAAAAACCACCATCCTTTAGCCACTCCAAGTACCACACCACCATCGCTGCATTTAATAGGCACTGGTATCACTACTATAATTGTTGGAGCTTCCTCATTTTAGGTCTACAACCGCCATTCTACAGCATTGCTGATACCACCAGTGCCACAACAGCGTCAACGTGGGCTGTTACCACCGTCATTGCCCTAATGTTACTTCATCTTTCTCAGAAATCATCATTAGATCTTCCATGAAATCAATGGCCGTTATAGTTGGAATAGAAGGTGTCCCTCAAAGAAATGCGAGCGTTCGCCATCTTGTCTATTTGAAACTCAGTTTTCAGCATCAACCGTCCTTGATAAGAACATGTTAGTTTTTCAATTGCTTAATGATCATCTTCGATAGTTTAGCATACATTATGCCCCTATCAATGAGCTACGTAACGCCATTGTGTTTGCATGCTTGTCTTTTGTCAAATTCTTTGAAAATTTTGAGGATATTTTTCAGTTTTTTTTTCCTTAAAGCTAACAAAAAAAGTCCTGGCGTCTGAAAGCTTGCATATTTGGTTTGATTTTCATTCAGAATTTGTGCCACGTTTAGAATTCACTGTACAGTTTTCTTGTTATTTGCTAAGGTGTAACTTTGCGTTGTTGTTTTTTTTTCCTTGATAGAATATATAAACTCGCTGCGGCTACAACTTCATCATAACATAAATATCTGGGCATGCCCGTGCATACACAAAGCCAAATCTTTACATTTTCACAAATGATGCTTTCTTGTTTGAAAGACAAAACATCAAACCTCAACCAATACCATCGTGTTAAAAATGCCGCCCCAAATCATCTGAGCCTGGATAAGTATTTTTGAACATTGCAGTAAACATATTATTTCGAATGACCGTCACTTAAAGCAACTTTTCGAATATAAATTTACCACAACCTGTTTCGTTCAGAAATTTGAGTTTACATTTCTATCATAATCAAGCAGCCGACAAGGTTGAAATTCTAAAATTCAGTTTATAACATTATTATTTTAAAGTTCATATAACAAGAACAATAATAATAGCACATAACAATGTTTTTTTATTTTTTTTATGAACAACTAAAAAGGAACAGATAGCGGTATTTAGAAAATTAATGTGCAAATCCAGAATCTGCAAACTAACCCCCTGGGGAAAGTGAGATTTGCCCCCTGGGGGTATGATTTACGGTATACATGTCTGTATGTTGTTTTCATGGTGATGGGAGGGGGTAGGGGCGGAGATGGAAGTGCGGGGTTGGATGGGGTGGAGAGGGGATGGTATCACTATCCTTGACAGGAGAAACGTTGCTGAATCTTTTGACTCATGTAGACTCTCATTTACAAGCACAGGTAGGAAGGACTTCCTCAACTGGGGCCGGGTTGATACCTGTTCTCTCCCTCTACCTATCTTTTCTCTCTCTCCCACTATGATTTCACAGCACGACACCGAGATATTATTTTACTCCCTCTCGCTTGAGGAGAGAGAGAGAGAGAAAGAGCGAGAGAAAAAAAAAGAAAGAGAGAGAGAAAAAATAAAGGAGAGAAAGAAGGAGGGGTGAAGAGAGAGAGAGAGAAAGAGAGAGAGAGAGAGAGAGAGAGAGAGAGAGAGAGAGAGAGAGAGAGAGAGAGAGAGAGAGAGAGAGAGAGAGAGAGAGAGAGAGAGAGAGAGAGAGAGAGAGAGAGAGAGAATAGTGTTATTTTAAGTAGCAATCTGTATACTGTGGGTGCCAAAGTCCTTGATGCTGAACTTTTCGTTTTTTTTGTTCAACCAAAGCAAATTTCTCCCCTGAGATAAATAAAGATTATATTCTCTCTGCTCCCGTCAAATAATACACTACGTGTATAGAACAAGCTTAGTTATACTGTCACGAGCGAGTGAGCGAGGATCAGTAGTTACGAGAAGAGGGTTAACCCACGGGCCACGGGGTAAGGGAAAGCGTGCATGTTGTGAGTGGTGGGGGTCTGAATGAGGCGAGAGCGCTGTATTACTATCACTGCACACTAAGACGTCCTAGAGAGCGGACGCAGGAGAAAGCCCCAGAGGGCGAACATAAGGAGAGCAGTCGGAAGACTTGGGAGTAGTGTTTTTTCCAGTGATGACTGGTAGGTGGAACGATGATTGATAATTATGATTGATGTATTATATACGTCTATTACCATGATGTAAATAAGTATATGTGAGGAATGTGGAAGTCCTTGATACTGTATATAGCAATGTGCGCCATGAGCGATAGATGTAAGTTGAGTTCATGGATTTGTAGCGAGAGTGAGTATTGTGTACTATGGTGGAGGTGTGTTACCGTAAGATGTTTGGTGAGTGAAATGTGAACTATTGTGTGTACGCTTCATGAGTTGTAAGGAGGGGTGAAGTGAATAGAAGCGGTATGGTATTATACCAATGTAATGTTATTCTTGTAGGTGCCGGGGTCGGGCCGAAGAGCGACGCCTACGGTGAGCACAGGGGATAGGCCAGCATAGGGCCGGAGGCCACACATAGGCCAGGAAGGAAGCTGTCGGTGCAGGACAGTAGAGGCACATGAGTCGTGGCAGTCTGGCCACCGACAGGGACGTATATGTGGTCGTGAATGTGCTATTGAAATGCTAATGTGCTATTGCCATGTTGATGTGCTATTGAAATGCTAATGTGCTATTGCCATGTTGATGTGCTATTGAAATGCTAATGTGCTATTGCCATGTTGATGTGCTATTGGAATGCTAATGTGTTATGGCAATAGGAAGGGGCTATTGGGAGACTGCGGTGCCAGTGAAATATTAATGTGCTATTAAGACATGGAGAGGAGAAGCTGAGACCGAAGTGTCTTTAGAAAGTAACTACCGGGTTGTGGACCCGAGGAAGAGTGCATGTGGGAATAAGGCCGTTGGACGGCAGTAACTTGAATAACATAATGTATGTATGTAATTGCACCGTTATCCTTATCTTTATATTTAGGTTAATAAATGTGTGAGTCTGATGGGTTGTTCTGTTAAGTGTTATACTTGTTCGTTCGTGATTGTTGTCTTGTTATAATTATTACATATCCCAGTCTGGGATTTGTGACATATACCAGTGTCCATAATGTTGCTGATGATCACTTCTGTTTTTGTCCATGCGTGGTATGTTTTTAATTCAAAGCCATGTCTGTACACTTCCACAACCAGCCGAATTCTTTGTGTTTCCGAATCAGGAGAGTGGGTTCCCATTCTTGATCCTTCCCTTCAGTCAGTCTCATTAACTTGCTGATCGTGGGCAGTTGCTGGACACTTCTGGTAGAGTCTCCTTCTGTCCTATCGTTTTGCTATATATTCTGTTTATCGTCTTCCTTTTTTCTAGCACAATTTGACCGCTGTCGCGTCAACGTGCTTTCTCCAAATTCCAACTCAAGCGCTGCTGATCACCTTTCCCCATCCATATCAGTAGCACACCCGTCCAGTGAAAGAAACAGTCCGAAGAAATACTTCATACCTGCCTACCACTTGAATATTGCGCAACAGGCAGTGAACGGTGGAAATGAGTTTGTTGAGGGTCAGAAGAAAAACCGTGGGGCATTTAGTGGGCTGGCTTGAGATCTTAGATACTGCGAAAATCTTACGTAATATGAATTATTATGGCGTGTTTAAGTTCCAGTAGTTATCACCGTGCACTACTCCGAATCATAAAGACATTGTGCTGATGGGAGGGTCTAATTAATTTATTACTCACACACAGCGGTTTGACCTGCAGGCATGACAAAAGATTGTTTTTTTGTTTTTTTTACAAAGAGATCTCGAAGAAGATTTTAGGATACCAAATATTTTAATAATATTTGTGATTTGGCGAGTTGGTTTTTGACTGTGACCATTTGAGAAAGACAATCAATGTTCTCACCCTGCTACTCTTGTGGCAACCAGAATCCCAGTTTTCCTGAATTGAAGGTAAGATACAAATATGTGAAAGAACGTCTTGCTATTCATACAGGTACACAGGGTAAATAAATACATGTAGCATATCCTGACCTGTATTAGGTTGAAGACAGAATGCTATTTAATCAGTTCACATGTTCTTGTTCAGGCGCTTTCTCAGTAATTCTCTCCTGAACTCATGCAACTATGCTTCCTTTCTCTACTAATTCATTTTCATCATTATTTTAATTAATGTGTGTATGCTTCATATTTGAAAATGAGTATCTCTCTGTACGAAAGAAAACGAATTATTTACTATTAAAATTTCAAACCTGGCTTAGCCTGACATGTAGTCATTAATTTTTTTTTCTTTTTTCATTGTGGGACCGAAGTAAATACATGTATTGGCCTGTGTTCTCTTTACTTTCCTAGAAATGAGCTGATGTCGACCAAGAAAGCAAAACTAAGTTTGTAATAACGGTGTTAAAAACTCTTTACATTGTAGCCGTGCCGCATTGTGCATATAGCAACATGTTTGATCATGGCCATAATATTGTGTTCAAATCACATACCTATTCGCTGGCCTTATTTAGGCGGACACCGGTAAAAAATAAACAAACTATCGTAACTCGATTTTTACAAAGTTTGTAGGAGAAGCAAAAAAGAGAAGTATTTTCTTCATGAGATTTAAGCGTTTCGATATTTATTTAAAACAACGTTAGTTAACCCTTAGTTTTCTGGATTTTAACCCTCAACTTACAAGACAACTTGTGGGCTATCAAGGCTTACACGCATGCCAGTTTTCTGTTTATTTGTTGTTGTTTTTTTGCCAGTGTCAACATACGATAGTTTACCATGTGGCCCGAGTTTCATTGTACAAGAACAATACATGAAATAATACTAATAATACATCGGGTTGTTAAATGACTTACTAAGTTTGGAAGTGTGGTATTCGACACAGATTGCAGAACAGTGCTAAGGGAAATAATTCTTAAAATTGTAAGCCTAATAAATTTCCTATCGTTATTTCCCCTCCTTCAGCCAAGCGGAGCATAGTTATAACATTCCATTATGGACGACTTCACACATCAGAGGCCTATCCTACTGCAGAAGCCTTTCATTTCCATTCATATTTTATCCTTCATTCTTCTCCTACATGGCTCCACTTATCTTTCTTTATCCACTGCCCTACACATACGCCTAGCTCTTCGCTCATCTGTTAGACACATTGGCCTCCCACTACTTCATCCCCAAACCTACACGTTCAGTAAAAAGGTTCTCTTTTCCATTTCATATTTCTCTACTCATCCGTTCCATACATCAACCTGTTGTGGCCACACTATCCCCCTTCTCCCCTTCCAACAATAGGCACCACAAACCCAACTGACACCAATCTAGCACACTATCTGTTAGAAGGCTCATTCACAGTTTAACAGCCACCCAGCCTGCATCTCACAGATCAGCCCTGCAGCTAAGTAGCCTTTTTTAAAAAAAAATGTTTATTTCCTTACATTTTCCTTCATCCATTCTTTCACCTTCACACCCATCATCAGTCGTTTATCCCCATACACTCTTACGCACATTCCCCCCCCCCCGTTTGCAATAAAATAATAATTATTGTTTTATTTCATAGGTGATTTTTTTTCATACATATACCTTGTACATGATTTTCTTTCTTAATTTGCTTATGTTATATCTGTTGATTTATCTTATCAATTATCACTTTATTATTGTCGTTTCTTTCCCTTCAATTTACTCGGTTGGATTGTCACCATTTTTTCCGTTACTCATACAACAATTTATTGTGCCCCCTTTTCTTTTTCATTCATATATATGAGTAACACTTTCTTGTGTCTGCCAGTCCACACCATAGAGCTCTGCAAATTTGTTTGTTTGTTTGGTTTTTTTGTGCCGACTTTCCTCCATTATGGATGAGGTACTGGATGGTGTCATTGACGTCATCCATATCTTTGACTGAGCATTGCTAATATTTGAATTAGAAAAAGACAGCAGTAGAGGTAAAACAACTATAACAACGGCAACAACGAAATTCTAATATACTTTCTTGATACAATTTGATTACACTGTTATTAGTTTATTTGTAGCTGTTATTACATCTTTCCATCCATCCATCCATTCGTCCATTTTCATACAAACTGTTGCACAACTATCACTTTCATTATTCCCAATACCATCTTTATTTATTTATTTAATACAACACATTTATATAATGCATAAACTATTATGGTATGGAAACCAACGAAAATGGAAACAGCAGGTAATAATTATGTTATGCAGCGAACAAAATTTTTTAATATTACATAACATATCCGCATCCTTTTAGTATAGTACAAAGGCAGGTCCCTTTTTTCATGCCACAAAAAGATTTTTGAATACAATTTCTGCAAGATCCTGCAGTCAATATTTGTATTCATTCTAAACACTTTTCACACTGAAATCTGACCAGTGTAAAATAAGACGGTAATAAATGAACATGAAAAAGAAATTAAAATGAAAGTTTTAGTTTCTTTCTTGGATGAATTTCAGGTGACAGTGTTCTGAAGATGATTATCAAAAAAGCAGTATTCAATTTAGATTATCGCAGAGAAGTAGGCATAGGGGTATTGAAATGTTGTTAGGTTTCACCTTTATTACTGCAGATTAAACACTGCAGTCATTCCCTTTGTCATGTCTAGGTCAGTCAGGATGCTGATAAATGCCTACTCAGAAAAATAAAAATAAGAGTAAGGCAATTATGCATGAATACTTTCTCTGCTTTATTTCACATCCAAATACATATGTATTACAAAACACCACCACTTCCTGCCCTGATTAGTGTATTTAATCAAAACAAGCAACAAGAAGAAGGATACATAACAAATATTTCCGTGAAAAGAAAACGAGATAAAATGAGAAAAAGACAATGAAAATAACAAATAATTATACTCATTAGGAGATATCAGAATCCGTTTGATAGTGAATGCAAATAATTATGTAATATTAGAATAATCTGAACATATCGAAGCCAAAATTGGCTAATTAGGATTCGGTCTTGATTGTCAACGACTGAAGTGTACTCATTAGTGAGACTCAATTGCTTTGCGACCACACTGATTTGTGAATTCATGTGCAGCAAAAGCCCAGTCAATCGATGTAAAGCCTTTTACTTCTGGGATTTCTTGGTGCCTATTAAGTCAACCAAGTCCCCAGACACTTGGACTCCCTGTTTCCTCAGCAGTAAATTGGCCATATCCAGCCCAGTAAAGAAGGCACCGTGGAATGTGGAAATATACTCAATGGTATAGGCTTCACCAGCAAACAAGAGTCGGGGATTCTGAAAGTGAAAGACAAAAAATAGAAACAGAGACCATATTTTGGATGCACTTCTGATATACAGAACTCAACAGAGCTAATGACGGCACTAATTTTCTCTGAATAAAAAAACAATAAGGAAAAGCAACAACTTCTGGAAGGAGAGAACATAGGTAGTGATACTAATGATACTTAGAACTAGTGAAAATGCTTGGATTTGAAGGGGCTGAATAGAAATAGCCAAGATGTTTCTCTGAATAATAAAAAACAAGGTAAAGGAATAATTCCCAATACAGAACAATATTTAATTATAACCAGATTATTCAATGCTCAGGAATATTCACTCGTGTTTTTTTTTTTTTCTGTTCATGTAATTGCATGAATCTCTTTATGTTTAAGCAAAGAATGGGCCGTGCAATTTTGGAAATTAGTAAAAAAAAAAAAAATTTTTAATAGAGAAATAGAATAATCCAGAATTGTTATATTCCATCCCATGGCTTGCTTTTCCCATTTCAGCTTGTGCTCTTAATTTAAAAAGGGACTCTTTGACAATGCAATTCAATATGAAAGCTGTCAAACAAATTGCCTTTTCTGTAAGTGTCAAATTGCCAGAGAGAGCAGCTGTAGGTGTCGGCCAAAATATCAGGCTACAGAGTACTCTCTATTGCAGAGTTTTTAAAGAAAAGAAGCCTAACCTTCTGGAAGCATGCCAGATTGAGATATGAAACAATACTGGCTAAATGAGAATATATATTGTCATGATCAGGACTTCATTTCCACAATTCAGAATCTTTGGCAAATTAAGATATTTCAAAATAATGTCATTGCTCAATATCCTTTTTCTTATTTTAAAAATCCCTATGTTTTAAAAGTTGTCAGGGCAGAATTGAGGTTACAGTGCTCGTTATCTGTGAGATGTTATAAAGAGTTAATGTCATTATAATGACAAAAAAAATAACAACAACAAAAAACACAATCTGGAAAGCTCTCTAACCTATCTACCATATTGATCTGAAAGTAAGAATCTCTGGAACTTCAGCACTGGTTGCTAACAATGCTAACAATTTTATATAATAACAGAAAACGTCATTCGCCAAAGAACACAACAAACAGCAAATTCTCTCTCTCTCTCTCCCCCCCCCCCCACCCCCTCCCCTTATTTTTACTCCTTACGTGATGTACACTAACCTCTACAGATGGTAATGGTTTCCCTAAGTTGTCTATGTCTTCCTGGCGCAGTCCAGAAGCTGGGAAGCTGTAGGTGCCACGAGTGTAAGGATTTGTCAGCCACTTGGTTCTGTCACAGAAAGAACAAAAACAGACTATTAATACTTTGGTGACAGGGGCAATATAGACAAAATAAATCGCAATAAATTTCACAATAACCCCCCCCCCCCCCCCCCAGCTTGAAGTAAGCAGGTGGTCTCTCAGGACCATAAAATGACAGTCTCAAGTGCACAGTCTTACTAATATACATGTTTTTTTACGCCTGAGGCAATGGCCCAGTGGCTAGCGCACTTGGCCCCGATGAGAGAGAAACCAGGTTCGAATACTACCTTATGCGAGGGACCAACCTAAGTAATTTCTAAGGTGTTTTTCAGGCACTCACACGCCCGCGATTTGGGTGGGTGGGGGAGGTGGGGGGGGGTGGAGTGGTCAAAGCCTCATCTCTCTGCAGATCTAGTACCTTAAAATTCTAACAAATCCAAACTGCCTGTTTACTCGCCAGTGTTTAAGTACTGACCGACACAATATAGTAGCTCCAATCCCATTGTCTCTAGGCAGACCGATGGAGATTCATTAAAACTATTTATATCATAATACCAAAACACTAAATCTGATGTGCTTGTATTACCGCTATAGTTTCTGGGATGAAACGTTGTGTATAGGAAATTTCCAAGAAATCTTATACTACAACAACAACAACAGAAACTGACTGTGAGCCATTTCATATCTTTCCATGCATTTTCAAAAGAAAAAAAAGGAATTTGCTTCTTTATATCATGCCAAATTTAATATAGAATCTAATTTGGCTGAACGGTTGTTTTGTTGTGCGCCCCCCCCCCTCTCCCCCCACTTCCCAATTCACTAAGATTTTGAATTGTCGTCATCATAAAACAAATAAAAGCCAAAAAACAAAGGTGCACAAGTATAACTGCTTTTGCTGAATGTAAAAATCGATCAAAGCACCAGCGCAAATCAAAAGGAAGGCCAAGATAATGACAACATAATACATGAACTGAATCATGGCTTTTATTGCTGTAGTGTTGCCTATAAAGACAATGAGGGAGTAGTTAGTGGGTAGACAACAACATTTTACAAAGGGCGCGGGGGCGCTGTAACATTGTAACAGATATCACATGAATCTCACACGAGATTGTTTTTTTTTTAATTTTTAATTCGCAGTCGTAATTATGACCTGCGAAACGCTGGTGGAAAATGCATCATTATAACTGACCGATACTTGTGGGGTCAAAGATGAGTATGGCTTTCTACTATGTCCCATACCGTCAGTCCTATTATTACTATTAATCGCGAATACACTAGGAAACGAATTGTATGATATTTCAGTTCACGGCCTTGAACGTGTCCCTAAATCCAGGGGAGTTACCACTTTCCATCTTGAACTGCGGGAACTCGAGTAACAAAAGAAATTGAAAACTGGCATAGATCCAAGACGACAATGAGGAGTAGTAGACCTTAACAACCAGGTTTGCCACGCCTTCAGGCTCCCGGGTCAGGAGGATGACCACGTCCATGGTTACTAAGCAAATGTCACGAAGCCGGAGATTCAGAGCTAAGTTTTCCAGCATAACACTCGGCGAGCGATTAGCCGATTTCGACTGTCCAGTGAGTTGGATGGTAGCGTCAGGATATTGATATTTACATCGGTCTTTCTCATTTCTCAAGGTGAGGCGTGGGACTTAAGAATGAGGTGTTGGGATTTTCCATAGAAATCTTAATTTCTTCTCAGTGTATTTAACTTAACTGTACAGATTATACTGTAGTATATTTATGTCGAAATTGGTCCCTCAAATCAAACAAATCTCCAGCCAGCGTCGAGGGCAAGCCTCCCAAAGTAGGCTATTAAGTTTGTCCGATCATGGTGGGGTATATGCTTATTTTTTAAACTTCACGTGGGGCCTGGGACTAAAAGGTTGAGAACCTCTGGTCTAGATAAATGACCAGCAGCAATAATGAATTATAATGACAAGGAAAGCCATAACAAATTCCAGGTTAACTGTGGTCTCTGGCAAATGGACACTCTCACAGTGAGAGAGAACACAAGTTACAGAGAGAGAGAAGAGAGAAACAGACATTAAAGAGAGAAAGAAAAACGTGTGTGTGTGTGTGAGGGAGAGAGAAAGAGACAGAAAGAGACAGAAAGAGAGAGAGACAGACTGAAAGAGAGAAGAAAGATAAACAGAGACAGACATATATATATACATATATATATAACATATATATATATATATAGAGAGAGAGAGAGAAGAGAGAGAGAGGGAGAGAGAGAGAGAGAGAGAGAGAGGGGGAGAGAGAGAGAGAGAGAGAGAGAGAGAGAGAGAGAGAGAGAGAGAGAGAGAGAGAGAGAGAGAAGCAAAACAATTCACGAAAATGAATAAGGTTCGATATCCCGAGATTCACTGTACTGTCGAAGGCGGAAGGTTGAAAGAAAACGTTGAAAGCTGAAAAGTTGTTTCATAAATGTATTTAACCCTCCCAGGATCCGGCCAGTCCAGGAGGACTTTCTGATCTTTTGAATGTTGTGGCCGAAACAGTTGAGCCTCCATCGATTTCTCTGTTTCTTGAAACAATTCGCTCTTTTATCAAAATTCCCTACAAAATCCCCCATGGGCCACGGTAAGGTCGTCGACACGAAGAGGTAGCTCCTAATAAAAGTATTATTCACAAAAAATCACGCAAAAATAAATAAAAGCGAATCTCTCTCTGTATTCGGCGGAAGAAAATACTGGCTCATACACCTCGGATTTACAAGAAAGTTTGAAGATGCCTTCCTTTCGCCCTGCAGAAGGTTCGTTTTCACATTTGGAGGCACCAAATGGTCTTCTCTTCTTCTTTAAGCCTCTTGATTTCTTGAGGAACAACACAGGGCCGCAACAACACTCCTCCAACACACGCGGTTCTGGCAAGGTCCTCCTTAGCTCGGTCCGCGTCATTCCGGCTGCCTTCACCCCAGCATCTATACTCCTGCGCCAAATCTGTTTTGGTCGACCCACTTTCCACTTTTCCTTGTGGGTTCCAGACCAGAGCCTGCCTGGTGATGTTGGATTCAGGCTTTCCTAACGTGTGGCCAATCCATCCCCATTTTCGTTTCTTTATCTCAGTTTCAATTGGGGCAAATGGTGGGGAAGTATTTTTCTTGAGTTTGCTTTGCGTCACTGACCGCTCGCCTCCGATTCTCCTTTTCCCACACTGGTGAGCCCATGATGTCATCATTTCCCTTCTGATATGTTGAATATTATGCAAACTACCCTGTGGTGAGTTCATTGTAATTTCATGACTGCTGACACGGTGCGTAGGGCTTTAACGTGAAAAGAGGCTGCAGTAAGACCAAAGGAACTAGAAACAATAAGACAAGGCAGTCTACGAATAAACAATCAAACAACTGCAAAAAACTAAATAAATTTATAGGAACAAGCAAGGCGAAGCAGATCCATAATAATCACCCAGAACTGAAACTGAAATAACACATTATCCCGGGTAGCACCGGAAACCTCAGCTATTTATTTATTTTATAAACTAAAATCAGGTCGCATTTAATTTTGTTTTTCACGCAGGTTGAATCCAAAGTCGTTAGGCAGGCACAACCAGCAATTAAATTACTGCCTGCCATAAGGTTTACTGGGTAATTCCCTGCTACGGCAAAATTGTTGTTGTTTTTTTTCTTCTTTTGTTCAGTCTGTCTTCTTCAGCAAATTGCCAGTTGGGAGTATTAAAAAGTTTGTCACCCAAAGTTACGTTTGTGACACGGACCAATCCGTATTGCAAGAAACTGTACCACAACTACAACGTTATTATCTTAGATAAACTGTAGCCAATCTATATCTATCTCAAAGCCCCGTGTGTTAGAAACAAACAGTGACAAAATGTCCAGTAAATTCTCACCCAAATCCGGTCCCCACGTTTTTTTTTTTAACTTGAACATTATCCCAGCAAGCACCCCTAATGTCAATCCGACGTTTATTTGTACAGGATTTCCGTAGGGTTGGTAGCATTACAGTAGGAGCAGATTTCGTACATCAAACCGATGTCAGCGTGACGTCGCAACCTGCGGATCTACGTGGGAACTATGTCATCCCTATGTACAATCTCGACGTCAATCCTACGCATCAGATTAAATTTTCTGTTGGGCTGTTGACTGGATACGATCTATATCCCGAAAGACTGTTGCTAACGGGGTCGGTCTAATTACAACGCCGAACAGAGAAAATATTGAATTGCTTCCTCTGTTCAGTTCTAGCTTACAGTGGAATTGCTACGGCGGTCCCCTAGCAACAGGTAGACTTCATTGTATCGTGTTCATAGCTGAACTACCATAATTATTGTGCCATCTCTTATATGCTTCCAAGCATTTTCCACAGTCTTCTTCATTTCCTATCTAATCTGTACTTTTAATCACTGGCCATCAATGGCGAATTAATTATTCATTAGTTCCTTTGGCATACTGCGCGGCTCGCACTGACTGTGTGCCACCAGTATTAGAAGGGAGTCATATAAAATCACGGGCGGGGAAATGAGTAGTTAAGCACGAGATGCCGCGCACGATTCCACGGCTTTTAACAAGATTAGTGTATCTCTAGCATCTACCACAAGACACGCGGCATTAGTGCTGCAGTCTAGACCAAACGCCGAAGAAGGGTGTTCAGGTCACTGTTTTTAGAGGATCACTGCCCTTAGCATTTGCACCTAAGCCGATAAAGGGTTTTAAACTGTTGTGTTTCATTCTCCGTTTGCTGCCAAAGGTAGGTTGTCATTTAGGACATGATATGGAGAGAACGTTTTGTTAAAAATATTAATTAATACACTCTGCCTGAAGTAGGTTATCTTTAAGAGCATAATATATTTGGGAAGAAAAAAGTTTAAAAATATATAATTAACACAATGTGCCTGAAGTAGGTTATCACTGAGGGCACATTTGGGAAGATAAAATTTTAAAAATATATAATTAATACAATCTGCCTAAGAAAGGTTACCTCTCACGGCAAATACGGATAGATGAAATTCTAAACATTTAAACACAAACAAAAGTAACGTGTTCGAAGACAGCCACATTAATAATTCTGGAAAAATTAGTTCATGTTACTGGCTGGTGTTAAAAATGTGCTCGGTGACTATGCAGTTCTAAATAATACGCTGTTTAATTAGTCTTAACATTTTGTGTGCCATAAATTTTTCCACATTTGCCGAGAGAAAGAAAATAGTGGGGGGAGACGAATGAAGACTACCTACAGGAATATTAATTTTATGAATAGAAAGTCGACTTTCTTCCTTCCCAAAACAAACTAGCTTAGCATTCTTGTGCACCGATACATCGGTGATTAGCACAACGTGACCAGCAGGAGAACCGATTCATCGGCTATTGGCACACAAAAAGTTAAGACTAGAAGAAGCCTAGTACTGTAGTTTTGGCTTGGCTATATCTCATTAAACACTATGATTTGTACTAAACAAGTCGGTGTGTCTACGCAGATAATTTCTAAACGAAGGCAAAAGTTACACCAGCTGCTATGCTCCACTAAAGCACTACGATCATACATTTACGTGTTTGTCCCTCTTTTGCCTAGTGTTCCATATTAATTATTTGAAACATCTCACCCGATACCCAATACTTTATATCTGAAACACTTTTATTTGTGAACAGCCCATTTTTCGGAATGAATATTCATAACACATGTATATATTTTGAAAATTCATTTGATAATACTTAAGCAGTTTTACATGTTCCAGAAGTTTGTTTTACAAGGCTGCCTATATCTGGGAACTGTAGGGTGGATACAAACAATTGGCAGATATTGAACGATGAACACCAAACGACAAAGTAGTACCTCGACCACGAACCGGGTTTACCACCAGCCGGAGGGGCTCTAAGTTAATAAATTCATAAAATATTCTTTGCACCTTCCAGACATACAACAAAGGAAAATGATGAACTGATTGAACCATGATAAACGTTCGAAGCAGTTGGCGACTCGTCATTTCAAATGCATACACTTTCAAAATGAAACATCCTTCCTCATTTCTGAACGCTTCACTCGAATGTGTGGTTAAAAAAAAATTATTGTCATTCAAACTCCTTTTCATGTAAACTGCATAAGGTGAACAGACTCGTCGACGGGTATGTAGGTGTTTTCATGTAAACTGCATGAACAGCTTCGTCGACGAGTATATGGGTGTTCTCCTCTTACCTTTAGGGATCAGCATATCTTCTGATTCTGGGTCTATCAAATATGACGATTTTGCAGACCAGAAAATCAGTTCTACGGCAACAATTAGGTCCCTTTGAAAGGATCCACACGCCCAACAAAATCGTTATTTTTAATCAGCCATGGAACTGTAAATTAATCTCCAACAACTGTTTCCCATAGTCTGCTCAGCGTCACCTTTCTACCCTGATTTTATCAATAATATTTGAGCAATTTTAATGAACTGATCCATTTCTGTATTCTATGATTAGCGCTGACGCAGTGTCAGTTTTATGAATGATTAATTTCACATGTACATGGTATCATTTCATCGGCTCAGATACAAAGAATAGGGTTTGAATGTCATGGAGTCGATGTCTCGATGAGATTTTAATGACTGAAATCCAGTAATTCCCCGCTTGCTCTCTCTCTCTCTCATCAGGTGTCAATATGAACTTCACCGAGGAGATAGAGCAGCTACGCCAACATCTAACACAAGTGGCCGCTGAAAACGATGTAAGTGCCGTTGTATTCTTAGCCTGCTTAACAGTAGTGGGCGTCGTCGGAAATTCTGTTCTACTTGACGTATACCTGCATGCCAAAAGGAAGGTCCTGTCAACATACTTCATAGCGTGTTTGGCGTCCATAGACTTAACCATTTCATTGGTCGTTTTACCTTGGAGGATCTTCCTCTTTTATATTGCAGTTCACCCAGCCATCTGTGGGGTTTACCAAAGTATTGCCTACACAGCTGTCTCTACAAGTATATTTCTCTTTATGTGTATTGCCTTCGATCGCTACCAAGCTGTGTGTCTATTGCACAGACAGATTCTCACAAGGAAGCACTTAAAATATTTAATCATCTGGGCATTCATTAGCAATTTATACCCTCCAGTTGTTGCATACATGTTTCTGAAAGGAGAGGTCACCATTAACAATGGTAATCAGTCCATAGTTTTGCTTATGCGCAAAGATCACCCCTGTTACATCACAGGACTACTGTCTTCGCCTCATCGACCTTGGGACATGCGATACATTCTTCATTTCATTTTCGCCATGACCTATATCGTCTTAATTATCCTCGTAGTCGTACTCTACTCACTCATATTTAGAACCCTGAGAGAAAAAGAGGCGTGGCGGTTAACATCCAAGGCAACTGTCATGCCATTACCAACAAAGAAAACACACCAAGAGAGCAAGCTAACGGCCAGACCATGCTGCTCAGAGACTTCATCTGTTATGGCAGCTTCAGCATGTCAAGATGACGTCTTCAACCAAAACCCTGGAAAATGGGCAACGCTTCAACCAGCCACAGAAAACAAAAACCATGATGACAATAGTTTCGGTGTGTTCTCGAATGTGTATGATACCACAATGAGGATTTGCCTTAGTCCTGAAGTAACAAGCTCCTGTATAAATTTGAGCACGAAAGAACAGAAGTCAGAAAAAGTACAGCAAGGCACAGACACACCACCCATACAAGAGCGAATGCATCAAGACAACAGTATGCCCTTCGGTCCTGGCGCCAGTAGAGAAAATACAATGGATAAAGAGTTCGTTTCTGGTACATATCGTGGTATGTCAAGTCGTGTTCTGCAAATGTCTTACGATATTTCTTCCAAACGCCAACTTGCGGAATCGACAAATAGTGTAAGTAAGGGAACAACATCTTCCATATCCACAGAACAAGCCAAACGAGCACTGAAATGTCCGGCAGAGACAAGAACACCCTCCGACAACGGGAACAACCCCGTCGCCGACGCCAGGAAGAACTTGGTCGGTTATGCTGATCACTCTGAGGTCAGCAGTAAGTTCTCACACAAAACCGTGGATCACACACCTGTCGACAATACTTGTGCCACTAATGAAAGAATCCAATATAGTGCAGCTGAGCGCTCTAGCCGTTTTTCAATGAATACGTCTCTGTATGGAACAGCTTGCACTGCACAAGAGACAGCCCAGAAAAGCGGTCACAACAGTGAACATGCACGGACAAGGACCATAATCGTTTTACGAAATCGGGCGTTGTCATCTAGAAGATTCTACAGCTCTGATAATTCTTTCACTGATGTTTGTTCTGATCGCTTCAAAAAATTGTCCGACAATCATGCTTACCTAGCAGCCGCAGAGAATTTATTAACGCCCAAAATAGATCAAGAAAACGAGGGCAAAGTTGTCCACGTCAACTCTGTGTTTGACATGCTGAAGAGGGGAAACCAGGATGTCAGATTCGCACATCCCATAAATTGTTCTGAACATATCCTCAATACAGCTAACATTGAATTCTACCATAATCCTGAGGGTAGACGAGAGAAAAGGGAGTATCATGAACAGCTGCATTCTACTGAGTCTTCTTTAAACATTGGCCATCCAACATTCTCCCCCAACAACAGTTTTCAAAAGAGGCAGAGCGAGGCATGGGTGGAGAATAAAAATATATGCTCATCCCTTCTTGGCTGTACGTCACAAAACGGTTCAAACTCGGCCAACAGCAGAAACAGCGTAACAAAGCACGAGCCATCTCTCTTTATAATCAGTGACCATTACCCACAAACATGCCAATCCACCACCCCAAGGAAACAAAGTGACACTACAAAGTTCCGAACCCCCAAAACAGCAGGTATTGGTAATGTAACATTCCCTGGTGTTACACATGCCGCCAGCTACACAGAAGGTTCTAATCATAATATATACGCGAGGTCAGACGACTGCCAGCATAGACAAATGCTAAAACCGAGGACATTCAGACGAAACTTCAACTGGAACATGTCTACTAGGGTTTCCCTGCGCTTGTTCATCGTCACCTTATTTTACTGCCTTTGTTGGCTTCCTTTTTACCTCGTTGAACTCGGAGTAGTGCAATACAACAACGTACTGCTCCAGATATTCTTTCTGGGAAATGTCATCAATCCCATCATTCATTTCACCACAAGTCGCAGTTTCAGGCAAGAAGCAGCATACAGAACAAGGAGATTGGTTAAAAGCCTGAGAAATCAAAACAATTGACAATAGTCAAAGACGGCAAATGCCACTCAAAAAAAAGAAGTAACCACAGACAGACTGACCGTGCGACACTCTAGTTGTTTAGTTGTTGAAGATATCGATTAGAAGATTGGACTGTCGGAAATATTATTCATTTCGTCCCACAGTTTAATACGTAAAAAGTGCTCACACCGGCAAAGCAGGAAATCAGAAAGGAAGTTAAGAGCTGATTCAATTGTGTTCCTTTCAGTCTAAATGAAATCTTGGCTATTCTGGTATGAATCGGCATAAAGCTTTCATTTTCCCTTGCTAGCCTTCGAAAGAACAAAAGAGTACCAAACTACCCGTGGGAGAAAAAATATTGTTTTACCGAGGACCATCATTCCGACTCGGTAATATAATCATTTAGATTCATCGCAAAGTAAAACTCCACACTGAAATTCCATGCTCTATACGACCGTCAACGTCTCTGAAGTATTCGGCATTTGCAAGTAATGTACATACTTTGTAAATACCTGGTTACTGAGAATTTCAACACAGATTACTGACAGTTCTTGCCACTACTATATTGTTAATGTTATTAGAGCCCTTTATATACTTTACTGGTTTGATCAGCATTCCAATATTGCATTTCTGTATCATGTGTGCCGCCCGACCCATGTCAAAACTTTTCATGGTTTTTGGAATAAAAAAAGATGTTTCAACATTGTCCCTGAATTCATTGCCTTGTCGAAGGTCAACTATGCTGTGCATAAACAGTGTTATTCTTGTTCTCGTGGTAAACTACTTCAACTTCATTGCATTCAGCTGTTGCGTCAATACAACGAAATATCATAAAAACCACAGAAAAACTGTCGGGTCGCAGCAGGGCTATAAGCAAAGTCAAAATTGGGCAAAAAGAAAAGGTTGTATGTTGCGAAGCCCCGCGTGAGAAATAAAACCCAAACAGTACAAAGCAAACTAAAGAGAAGACAGAAAATGCATAAATTTTCGGCTTTCGCCTTTGTCAAGTGAAAAAAAACAACAAAAAAACGAACAATAAAAGACTTCAACAGGAACGAAGTGAAACAGTTTACTTAGCTGCGAGTTCTTGCTTCTTTAGCAGCACCAAAGCACGTCCGTCCGCCAAAAGCATGGAAGCAGGAAGTGACGCAATTGGTTAGTAACCAAGATGAAGGCGCCATATAGTGCCTCACAGCACAACTGGGGCTCAAGTCTTGTCATGCAGGCGCTGATGTACGCTTTGAAACCGAACAACGATTAATTTTCCAGCTCGGCACTATCACTCCCCATGGCATCAATGTCCAACATTGCCTTCGATAATTCCACTGTTGCTAATATCAATATATATATATTATATATAATTTTCTTTATTATTATTATTTTCTTTCATTTATTTATCTATTTGTTTATTTATTTATTTATTTATTTTTATTTTTTAAATCTCTTTTTCTTTTTCTTTTCATTTACTGCGACTCCTGACATTGCGCACCATCCCTGTCTTGTGCTGTGAGGCACTATATGGCGCCTTCATCTTGGTTACTAACCAATTGCGTCACTTCCTGCTTCCATGCTTTTGGCGGACGGACGTGCTTTGGTGCTGCTAAAGAAGCAAGAACTCGCAGCTAAGTAAACTGTTTCACTTCGTTCCTGTTGAAGTCTTTTATTGTTCGTTTTTTTGTTGTTTTTTTTCACTTGACAAAGGCGAAAGCCGAAAATTTATGCATTTTCTGTCTTCTCTTTAGTTTGCTTTGTACTGTTTGGGTTTTATTTCTCACGCGGGGCTTCGCAACATACAACCTTTTCTTTTTGCCCAATTTTGACTTTGCGTCAATACAAGAGTAAGATTTTAAAAAGTTCAGTAATGAATGGCCTGTGATACTGCTAAGTCAAAAAATGGCAAAAAAAAAAGTTGTATGTAGCAAAGCCCTCGCTTCAGAAATAATACGGAAAGGTGCAAGCCTTTCTGCGACCTCACAGGTTTTCTGTGTTTTTTTGTGATGCTGCCAGCCGTGGGCCTGGCCAAAATAATATCATTAAGATGATGGGATTAAGATGAATAACCGGCCAGAATAACCGTTTGGTATTACTTCATTTGTTCAGAACTCCTCGTAAGTCATAGCTGCTTTCTGATGTTTACCGCAGCGAGTTGTATGTACTTTTACCCCTGTCTTCGTGTTTGATGTCCAAAAGTACCAAGTATGAATTACAGCCTAAATACTAAATGAGAATTGTATAGGTAAGTTCTGAAATGTTCAACGACTTTATCTGATCAAAGACTGGCCAGAAAACCACTAGACCACTGCCCAAGCTATGTGACAATATTGCCGGGTTCTGGAAAAATACCGTAATTTATTTTAAAAAAGAAAAAAATTGTGGCGGGAGCAATAATTATTCATTGTGGTGCAGTTTAGGCCCTTATTTTTTACTCGACGCTACAGCCTGGTACTACTAGAGAGCATAGATGTATAGAGAGGGTTCAATCTATAGATGTATAGAGAGGGTTCACTTCCGCCAAATCGCGAAACTAGATTCTAGGTCGCTGCGGTAAACAAGAAATAATTATTGAAGAATTGCAAGAGACCTTCGTCACCAATGATAGTGTGCATATCTGTTTACTGTGGTTTGTTCATATTTTTGGGCTGATTGAAACTATTTACAACCGTTTGTAAGCTCCTACGCCCCGTGGAAATGCACAAACGGGTATTGTTTACCGCAACGACCTATTTTCCGCTCCATGCTAACTGTGGTTTCGCAGAGCCTCCCGTGGCTCGCACTGCAAATCGACCAATAGTGAACCCTCTATATATCTCTCTGGTAGTACTCACAGAGCTCTGTGGTAATAGTGTTTCCGTTCAAGTATGAAGGGGTGTGGTGCGAATTGTTGCATTGTTAGCATGGATGAATCGCGCGCATGTTGACGGACGGAATTTAGCGAATTGAACCGTCTCGGTATCCGGTGTTTCGGTTGTTATTTTCAAGCTGGCAAAAAATACATCTAGCAACCCGAAGACATAACCACCACAGCCAAGCTGTACGTTTGTCTTTTTATTACAAAGGGAGCCTTGAAGTTAAGATTTCTCCTTTATTTGTTAACATTCCACAATTTGGATTCTCAGCTTTAAGTTCACCAATAATTCTTTCAAACTTGTTCACAGTTAGCATACACTATCGATTTCGAACTCAGCTTTCAGGACACTACACACTCGATTTTTTTCGGTTAGAAAGACAGACAGGAAGCGTCACTTTTAGAGAAACAAAGCTTTCAACCCATTCCAACCAAGCAATGTTGCTCAGTATGAGAATGGGCTAATTCTGTTTCTTTTGATGTTATTAATTATTGATCGCACAGGAGTTTTTTGGTCTCGACTCTTTTATCTTGAGATTTATAATAAGTATTTCAGCTTGCCTCGTATTTTCTTTGTTTTGTTTCGTTCTTTTCAAAGAGAAAGGCCAAACGATTTCTTGGTGGGTTTTTTTTTTTTCTGTTCTTATTCCTCTCTCGCTCCCTTTCATTTTCCTTTGGTTGCTGGATTCATGAAAAACAAAGCTACTTCGTCATCAATAATGGTAGGAAATCTGGCATTTACGGCAC